>CM040121.1:340714726-341160142 GCA_022559845.1 Amorphophallus konjac | reverse complement strand
CGAGCCAAGCTGGGCAATCGATTTAGATTTTCGTCTTCTGACAAGTCACTTTCATCTCCCAGGTCGTGTTGGAATGATCGGCACGGCCGTCCGACCGGTATTTCAATTTTAGACCCCCGGACCCGACCTGGTAGTTCATTTAAACTAAGTGTATTTAAAACTGAACTTTGAGCGCCGAGCTCAACCGGGCATCCGATTTGATTCCGTCAGTTCTGACAAGTCACTTTCATCTCCCAGGTCGTGTTGGAATGATCGGCACGGCGATCCGACGGTATTTCAGATTTAGACCCCGGACCCGACTGGCAGTTCATTTAAACTAAGTGTATTTTAGAAACTGAACTTTGAGCGCCGAGCTCAAACCGGACATCCGATTTGGATTCCGTCAGTTCTGACAAGTCACTTTCATCTCCCAGGTCGTGTTGGAATGATCAGCACGGCCATCCGACCGGTATTTCAGATTTTAGACCCCCGGACCCGACCTGGCAGTTCATTTAAACTAAGTGTATTTTAAAACTGAACTTTGAGCGCCGAGCTCAAACCGGGCATCCGATTTGGATTCCGTCAGTTCTGACAAGTCACTTTCATCTCCCGTTCGTGTTGGAATGATCGGCACGGCGTCCGACCGGTATTTCAATTTTAGACCCCCGACCCGACTGGCAGTTCATTTAAACTAAGTGTATTTTAAAACTGAACTTTGAGCGCCGAGCTCAAACCGGCATCCGATTTGGATTCCGTCAGTTCTGACAAGTCACTTTCATCTCCCCGGTCGTGTTGGAATGATCGGCACGGCCATCCGACCGGTATTTCAATTTTAGACCCCGGACCCGACCTGGTAGTTCATTTAAACTAAGTGTATTTTAAAACTGAACTTTGAGCGCCGAGCTCAAACCGGGCATCCGATTTGGATTCCGTCAGTTCTGACAAGTCACTTTCATCTCCCCGGTCGCGTTGGAATGATCGGCACGGCCATCCGACCGGTATTTCAATTTTAGACCCCCGGACCCGACCTGGCTAGTTCATTTAAACTAAGTGTATTTTAAAACTGAACTTTGAGCGCCGAGCTCAAACCGGGCATCCGATTTGGATTCCGTCAGTTCTGACAAGTCACTTTCATCTCCCCGGTCGTGTTGGAATGATCGGCATGGCCATCCGACCGGTATTTCAATTTTAGACCCCCGGACCCGACTGGCAGTTCATTTAAACTAAGTGTATTTAGAAAATGAACTTTTGAGCGCCGAGCTCAAACCGGGCATCCGATTTGGATTCCGTCAGTTCTGACAAGTCACTTTCATCTCCCAGGTCGTCTTGGAATGATCGGCATGGCCATCCGACCAGTATTTCAATTTTTGACACCCGGACCCGACTTGGCAGTTCACTTAAACTAAGTGTATTTAGAAAATGAACTTTGAGCGCCGAGCTCAAACCGGGCATCCGATTTGGATTCCGTCAGTTCTGACAAGTCACTTTCATCTCCCAGGTCATGTTGGAATGATCGGCACTGGCCATCCGACTGGTATTTCAATTTTAGACCCCCGACCCGACTTGGCAGTTCACTTAAACTAAGTGTATTTAGAAAATGAACTTTGAGCGCCGAGCTCAAGCTGGGCATCCGATTTGGATTTCGTCAGTTCTGACAAGTCACTTTCATCTCCCACGTTGTGTTGGAATGATCGGCACGGCGATCCGACCGGTATTTCAGATTTTAGACCCCCGGACCCGACTTGGCAGTTCACTTAAACTAAGTGTATTTAGAAAATGAACTTTGAGCGCCGAGCTCAAACCGGGCATCCGATTTGGATTCCGTCAGTTCTGACAAGTCACTTTCATCTCCCAGGTCGTGTTGGAATGATCGGCATGGCCGATCCGACCGGTATTTCAGATTTAGACCCCCGGACCCGACTGGCAGTTCATTTAAACTAAGTGTATTTAGAAAATGAACTTTGAGCGCCGAGCTCAAACCGGGCATCCGATTTGGATTCCGTCAGTTCTGACAAGTCACTTTCATCTCCCAGGTCGTGTTGGAATGATCGGCACGGCCATCCGACCGGTATTTCAGATTTTAGACCCCGGACCGACCTGGCAGTTCACTTAAACTAAGTGTATTTAGAAAATGAACTTTGAGCGCCGAGCTCAAACCGGGCATCCGATTTGGATTCCGTCAGTTCTGACAAGTCACTTTCATCTCCCAGGTCGTGTTGGAATGATCGGCACGGCCATCCGACCTGGTATTTCAATTTTAGACCCCCGGACCCGACTGGCAGTTCATTTAAACTAAGTGTATTTAAAAATGAACTTTGAGCGCCGAGCTCAAACCGGGCATCCGATTTGGATTCCGTCAGTTCTGACAAGTCACTTTCATCTCCCAGGTCGTGTTGGAATGATCGGCATGGCCATCCGACCGGTATTTCAATTTTAGACCCCCGGACCCGACTGGCAGTTCATTTAAACTAAGTGTATTTAGAAAATGAACTTTGAGCGCCGAGCTCAAACCGGGCATCCGATTTGGATTCCGTCAGTTCTGACAAGTCACTTTCATCTCCCAGGTCGTGTTGGAATGATCGGCATGGCCATCCGACCGGTATTTCAATTTTAGACCCCCGGACCCGACTGGTAGTTCATTTAAACTAAGTGTATTTAGAAAATGAACTTTGAGCGCCGAGCTCAAACCGGGCATCCGATTTGGATTCCGTCAGTTCTGACAAGTCACTTTCATCTCCCCGGTCGTGTTGGAATGATCGGCACGGCCGTCCGACCGGTATTTCAAGTTTTAGACCCCGGACCCGACCTGGCAGTTCATTTAAACTAAGTGTATTTTAAAACTGAACTTTGAGCGCCGAGCTCAAACCGGGCATCCGATTTGGATTCCGTCAGTTCTGACAAGTCACTTTCATCTCCCCGGTCGTGTTGGAATGATCGGCACGGCCGTCCGACTGGTATTTCAAGTTTTAGACCCCCGGACCCGACCTGGCAGTTCATTTAACTAAGTGTATTTTAAAATGAACTTTGAGCGCCGAGCTCAAACCGGGCATCCGATTTGGATTCCGTCAGTTCTGACAAGTCACTTTCATCTCCCCGGTCGTGTTGGAATGATCGGCACTGGCCATCCGACCGGTATTTCAATTTTAGACCCCCGGACCCGACCTGGCAGTTCATTTAAACTAAGTGTATTTTAGAAATGAACTTTGAGCGCCGAGCTCAAACCGGGCATCCGATTTGGATTCTGTCTGTTCTGACAAGTCACTTTCATCTCCCATGCCGTGTTGGAATGATCGGCACGGTCATCTGACTGGTATTTCAGATTTTAGACCCCCGGACCCAACTTGGCAGTTCACTTAAACTAAGTGTATTTAGAAAATGAACTTTTGAGTGCCGAGCTCAAACCGGGCATCCAATTTAGATTCCGTCAGTTCTGACAAGTCACTTTCATCTCCCAGGTCATGTTGGAATGACCAGCACAGCCATCCGACTAGTATTTCAGATTTTAGACCCCCGGACCAGACTTGGCAGTTCACTTAAACTAAGTGTATTTAGAAAATGAACTTTTGAGCGCCGAGCTCAAGCTGGGCATCCGATTTAGATTTCGTCAGTTCTGAAAAGTCACTTTAATCCCCCAAGGTCATGTTGGAATGACCGGCATGGCCATTCGACCAGTATTTCAGATTTTAGACCCCCGGACCCGACTTGGCAGTTCACTTAAACTAAGTGTATTTTAAAAATGAACTTTGAGCGCCGAGCTCAAACCGGGCATCCGATTTGGATTCCGTCAGTTCTGACAAGTCACTTTCATCTCCCCGGTCGTGTTGGAATGATCGGCACGGCCGATCCGACCGGTATTTCAATTTTAGACCCCCGGACCCGACCTGGTAGTTCATTTAAACTAAGTGTATTTAGAAAATGAACTTTGAGCGCCGAGCTCAAACCGGGCATCCGATTTGGATTCCGTCAGTTCTGACAAGTCACTTTCATCTCCCAGGTCGTGTTGGAATGATCGGCACGGCCATCCGACCGGTATTTCAATTTTAGACCCCCGGACCCGACCTGGCAGTTCATTTAAACTAAGTGTATTTAGAAAATGAACTTTGAGCGCCGAGCTCAAACCGGGCATCCGATTTGGATTCCGTCAGTTCTGACAAGTCACTTTCATCTCCCAGGTCGTGTTGGAATGATCGGCACGGCCATCCGACCGGTATTTCAATTTTAGACCCCCGGACCCGACCTGGCAGTTCATTTAAACTAAGTGTATTTAGAAAATGAACTTTGAGCGCCGAGCTCAAACCGGGCATCCGATTTGGATTCCGTCAGTTCTGACAAGTCACTTTCATCTCCCAGGTCGTGTTGGAATGATCGGCACGGCCATCCGACCGGTATTTCAGATTTTAGACCCCCGGACCCGACCTGGTAGTTCATTTAAACTAAGTGTATTTTAGAAAATGAACTTTGAGCGCCGAGCTCAAACCGGGCATCCGATTTGGATTCCGTCAGTTCTGACAAGTCACTTTCATCTCCCAGGTCGTGTTGGAATGATCGGCACGGCCATCCGACCGGTATTTCAATTTTAGACCCCCGGACCCGACTGGCAGTTCATTTAAACTAAGTGTATTTAGAAAATGAACTTTGAGCGCCGAGCTCAAACCGGGCATCCGATTTGGATTCCGTCAGTTCTGACAAGTCACTTTCATCTCCCAGGTCGTGTTGGAATGATCGGCATGGCCATCCGACCTGTATTTCAGATTTTAGACCCCCGGACCCGACTTGGCAGTTCACTTAAACTAAGTGTATTTAGAAAATGAACTTTGAGCGCCGAGCTCAAACCGGGCATCCGATTTGGATTCCGTCAGTTCTGACAAGTCACTTTCATCTCCCAGGTCGTGTTGGAATGATCGGCATGGCCATCCGACTGGTATTTCAGATTTTAGACCCCCGGACCCGACTGGCAGTTCACTTAAACTAAGTGTATTTAGAAAATGAACTTTGAGCGCCGAGCTCAAACCGGGCATCCGATTTGGATTCCGTCAGTTCTGACAAGTCACTTTCATCTCCCAGGTCGTGTTGGAATGATCGGCATGGCCATCCGACCGGTATTTCAGATTTTAGACCCCCGGACCCGACTTGGTAGTTCACTTAAACTAAGTGTATTTAGAAAATGAACTTTGAGCGCCGAGCTCAAACCGGGCATCCGATTTGGATTCGTCAGTTCTGACAAGTCACTTTCATCTCCCAGGTCGTGTTGGAATGATCGGCACGGCCGATCCGACCGGTATTTCAGATTTTAGACCCCCGGACCCGACTTGGCAGTTCACTTAAACTAAGTGTATTTAGAAAATGAACTTTGAGCGCCGAGCTCAAACCGGGCATCCGATTTGGATTCCGTCAGTTCTGACAAGTCACTTTCATCTCCCAGGTCGTGTTGGAATGATCGGCATGGCGATCCGACCGGTATTTCAGATTTTAGACCCCCGGACCCGACTTGGCAGTTCATTTAAACTAAGTGTATTTAGAAAATGAACTTTGAGCGCCGAGCTCAAACCGGGCATCCGATTTGGATTCCGTCAGTTCTGACAAGTCACTTTCATCTCCCAGGTCGTGTTGGAATGATCGGCACGGCCATCCGACCGGTATTTCAGATTTTAGACCCCCGGACCCGACCTGGCAGTTCACTTAAACTAAGTGTATTTAGAAAATGAACTTTGAGCGCCGAGCTCAAACCGGGCATCCGATTTGGATTCCGTCAGTTCTGACAAGTCACTTTCATCTCCCCGGTCGTGTTGGAATGATCGGCACGGCCATCCGACCGGTATTTCAATTTTAGACCCCCGGACCCGACCTGGTAGTTCATTTAAACTAAGTGTATTTAGAAAATGAACTTTGAGCGCCGAGCTCAAACCGGGCATCCGATTTGGATTCCGTCAGTTCTGACAAGTCACTTTCATCTCCCAGGTCGTGTTGGAATGATCGGCACGGCCGTCCGACCGGTATTTCAATTTTAGACCCCCGGACCCGACTTGGCAGTTCATTTAAACTAAGTGTATTTAGAAAATGAACTTTGAGCGCCGAGCTCAAACCGGGCATCCGATTTGGATTCCGTCAGTTCTGACAAGTCACTTTCATCTCCCAGGTCGTGTTGGAATGATCGGCACGGCCGATCCGACCGGTATTTCAATTTTAGACCCCCGGACCCGACCTGGCAGTTCATTTAAACTAAGTGTATTTTAAAACTGAACTTTGAGCGCCGAGCTCAAACCGGGCATCCGATTTGGATTCCGTCAGTTCTGACAAGTCACTTTCATCTCCCCGGTCGTGTTGGAATGATCGGCACGGCCGTCCGACCGGTATTTCAATTTTAGACCCCCGGACCCGACCTGGTAGTTCATTTAAACTAAGTGTATTTTAAAACTGAACTTTGAGCGCCGAGCTCAAACCGGCATCCGATTTGGATTCCGTCAGTTCTGACAAGTCACTTTCATCTCCCAGGTCGTGTTGGAATGATCGGCACGGCCGTCCGACCGGTATTTCAATTTTAGACCCCCGGACCCGACCTGGTAGTTCATTTAAACTAAGTGTATTTTAAAACTGAACTTTGAGCGCCGAGCTCAAACCGGGCATCCGATTTGGATTCCGTCAGTTCTGACAAGTCACTTTCATCTCCCCGGTCGTGTTGGAATGATCGGCACGGCCATCCGACCGGTATTTCAATTTTAGACCCCCGGACCCGACCTGGTAGTTCATTTAAACTAAGTGTATTTTAAAATGAACTTTGAGCGCCGAGCTCAAACCGGGCATCCGATTTGGATTCCGTCAGTTCTGACAAGTCACTTTCATCTCCCCGGTCGTGTTGGAATGATCGGCACGGCCGTCCGACCGGTATTTCAATTTTAGACCCCCGGACCCGACCTGGCAGTTCATTTAAACTAAGTGTATTTTAAAATGAACTTTGAGCGCCGAGCTCAAACCGGGCATCCGATTTGGATTCCGTCAGTTCTGACAAGTCACTTTCATCTCCCCGGTCGTGTTGGAATGATCGGCATGGCCATCCGACCGGTATTTCAATTTTAGACCCCCGGACCCGACCTGGCTAGTTCATTTAAACTAAGTGTATTTAAAACTGAACTTTGAGCGCCGAGCTCAAACCGGGCATCCGATTTGGATTCCGTCAGTTCTGACAAGTCACTTTCATCTCCCCGGTCGTGTTGGAATGATCGGCACGGCCGTCCGACCGGTATTTCAATTTTAGACCCCCGGACCCGACTTGGCAGTTCACTTAAACTAAGTGTATTTAGAAAATGAACTTTGAGCGCCGAGCTCAAACCGGGCATCCGATTTGGATTCCGTCAGTTCTGACAAGTCACTTTCATCTCCCAGGTCGTGTTGGAATGATCGGCACGGCCATCCGACCGGTATTTCAGATTTTAGACCCCCGGACCCGACTTGGCAGTTCACTTAAACTAAGTGTATTTAGAAAATGAACTTTTGAGCGCCGAGCTCAAACCGGGCATCCGATTTGGATTCCGTCAGTTCTGACAAGTCACTTTCATCTCCCAGGTCGTGTTGGAATGATCGGCATGGCCATCCGACCGGTATTTCAGATTTTAGACCCCCGGACCCGACTTGGCAGTTCACTTAAACTAAGTGTATTTAGAAAATGAACTTTGAGCGCCGAGCTCAAACCGGGCATCCGATTTGGATTCCGTCAGTTCTGACAAGTCACTTTCATCTCCCAGGTCGTGTTGGAATGATCGGCATGGCGATCCGACCGGTATTTCAGATTTTAGACCCCCGGACCCGACTTGGCAGTTCACTTAAACTAAGTGTATTTAGAAAATGAACTTTTGAGCGCCGAGCTCAAACCGGGCATCCGATTTGGATTCCGTCAGTTCTGACAAGTCACTTTCATCTCCCAGGTCGTGTTGGAATGATCGGCACGGCCATCCGACCGGTATTTCAGATTTTAGACCCCCGGACCCGACTTGGCAGTTCACTTAAACTAAGTGTATTTAGAAAATGAACTTTTGAGCGCCGAGCTCAAACCGGGCATCCGATTTGGATTCCGTCAGTTCTGACAAGTCACTTTCATCTCCCAGGTCGTGTTGGAATGATCGGCATGGCCATCCGACCGGTATTTCAGATTTTAGACCCCCGGACCCGACTTGGCAGTTCACTTAAACTAAGTGTATTTAGAAAATGAACTTTTGAGCGCCGAGCTCAAACCGGGCATCCGATTTGGATTCCGTCAGTTCTGACAAGTCACTTTCATCTCCCAGGTCGTGTTGGAATGATCGGCACGGCCATCCGACCGGTATTTCAGATTTTAGACCCCCGGACCCGACTTGGCAGTTCACTTAAACTAAGTGTATTTAGAAAATGAACTTTTGAGCGCCGAGCTCAAACCGGGCATCCGATTTGGATTCCGTCAGTTCTGACAAGTCACTTTCATCTCCCAGGTCGTGTTGGAATGATCGGCATGGCCATCCGACAGGTATTTCAGATTTTAGACCCCCGGACCCGACTTGGCAGTTCACTTAAACTAAGTGTATTTAGAAAATGAACTTTTGAGCGCCGAGCTCAAACCGGGCATCCGATTTGGATTCCGTCAGTTCTGACAAGTCACTTTCATCTCCCAGGTCGTGTTGGAATGATCGGCACGGCCATCCGACCGGTATTTCAGATTTTAGACCCCCGGACCCGACTTGGCAGTTCACTTAAACTAAGTGTATTTAGAAAATGAACTTTTGAGCGCCGAGCTCAAACCGGGCATCCGATTTGGATTCCGTCAGTTCTGACAAGTCACTTTCATCTCCCAGGTCGTGTTGGAATGATCGGCACGGCCGTCCGACCGGTATTTCAGATTTTAGACCCCCGGACCCGACCTGGCAGTTCATTTAAACTAAGTGTATTTAGAAAATGAACTTTTGAGCGCCGAGCTCAAACCGGGCATCCGATTTGGATTCCGTCAGTTCTGACAAGTCACTTTCATCTCCCAGGTCGTGTTGGAATGATCGGCACGGCCGATCCGACCGGTATTTCAGATTTTAGACCCCCGGACCCGACTTGGCAGTTCATTTAAACTAAGTGTATTTTAAAAATGAACTTTGAGCGCCGAGCTCAAACCGGGCATCCGATTTGGATTCCGTCAGTTCTGACAAGTCACTTTCATCTCCCAGGTCGTGTTGGAATGATCGGCATGGCCATCCGACCGGTATTTCAATTTTAGACCCCCGGACCCGACTGGCAGTTCATTTAAACTAAGTGTATTTAGAAAATGAACTTTGAGCGCCGAGCTCAAACCGGGCATCCGATTTGGATTCCGTCAGTTCTGACAAGTCACTTTCATCTCCAGGTCGTGTTGGAATGATCGGCATGGCCATCCGACAGGTATTTCAGATTTTAGACCCCCGGACCCGACTTGGCAGTTCACTTAAACTAAGTGTATTTAGAAAATGAACTTTGAGCGCCGAGCTCAAACCGGGCATCCGATTTGGATTCCGTCAGTTCTGACAAGTCACTTTCATCTCCCAGGTCGTGTTGGAATGATCGGCATGGCCATCCGACCGGTATTTCAGATTTTAGACCCCCGGACCCGACTTGGCAGTTCACTTAAACTAAGTGTATTTAGAAAATGAACTTTTGAGCGCCGAGCTCAAACCGGGCATCCGATTTGGATTCCGTCAGTTCTGACAAGTCACTTTCATCTCCCAGGTCGTGTTGGAATGATCGGCATGGCCATCCGACCGGTATTTCAGATTTTAGACCCCCGGACCCGACTTGGCAGTTCACTTAAACTAAGTGTATTTAGAAAATGAACTTTTGAGCGCCGAGCTCAAACCGGGCATCCGATTTGGATTCCGTCAGTTCTGACAAGTCACTTTCATCTCCCAGGTCGTGTTGGAATGATCGGCACGGCCGATCCGACCGGTATTTCAGATTTTAGACCCCCGGACCCGACTTGGCAGTTCACTTAAACTAAGTGTATTTAGAAAATGAACTTTTGAGCGCCGAGCTCAAACCGGGCATCCGATTTGGATTCCGTCAGTTCTGACAAGTCACTTTCATCTCCCAGGTCGTGTTGGAATGATCGGCATGGCCATCCGACCGGTATTTCAGATTTTAGACCCCCGGACCCGACTTGGCAGTTCATTTAAACTAAGTGTATTTAGAAAATGAACTTTGAGCGCCGAGCTCAAACCGGGCATCCGATTTGGATTCCGTCAGTTCTGACAAGTCACTTTCATCTCCCAGGTCGTGTTGGAATGATCGGCACGGCCATCCGACCGGTATTTCAGATTTTAGACCCCCGGACCCGACTTGGCAGTTCACTTAAACTAAGTGTATTTAGAAAATGAACTTTTGAGCGCCGAGCTCAAACCGGGCATCCGATTTGGATTCCGTCAGTTCTGACAAGTCACTTTCATCTCCCAGGTCGTGTTGGAATGATCGGCATGGCCATCCGACCGGTATTTCAGATTTTAGACCCCCGGACCCGACTTGGCAGTTCACTTAAACTAAGTGTATTTAGAAAATGAACTTTTGAGCGCCGAGCTCAAACCGGGCATCCGATTTGGATTCCGTCAGTTCTGACAAGTCACTTTCATCTCCCAGGTCGTGTTGGAATGATCGGCACGGCCATCCGACCGGTATTTCAGATTTTAGACCCCCGGACCCGACTTGGCAGTTCACTTAAACTAAGTGTATTTAGAAAATGAACTTTTGAGCGCCGAGCTCAAACGGGCATCCGATTTGGATTCCGTCAGTTCTGACAAGTCACTTTCATCTCCCAGGTCGTGTTGGAATGATCGGCATGGCCATCCGACCGTATTTCAGATTTTAGACCCCCGGACCCGACTTGGCAGTTCACTTAAACTAAGTGTATTTAGAAAATGAACTTTTGAGCGCCGAGCTCAAACCGGGCATCCGATTTGGATTCCGTCAGTTCTGACAAGTCACTTTCATCTCCCAGGTCGTGTTGGAATGATCGGCATGGCCATCCGACCGGTATTTCAGATTTTAGACCCCCGGACCCGACTTGGCAGTTCATTTAAACTAAGTGTATTTAGAAAATGAACTTTTGAGCGCCGAGCTCAAACCGGGCATCCGATTTGGATTCCGTCAGTTCTGACAAGTCACTTTCATCTCCCAGGTCGTGTTGGAATGATCGGCATGGCCATCCGACCGGTATTTCAGATTTTAGACCCCCGGACCCGACTTGGCAGTTCATTTAAACTAAGTGTATTTAGAAAATGAACTTTTGAGCGCCGAGCTCAAACCGGGCATCCGATTTGGATTCCGTCAGTTCTGACAAGTCACTTTCATCTCCCAGGTCGTGTTGGAATGATCGGCACGGCCGTCCGACCGGTATTTCAGATTTTAGACCCCCGGACCCGACTTGGAGTTCACTTAAACTAAGTGTATTTAGAAAATGAACTTTGAGCGCGAGCTCAAACCGGCATCCGATTTGGATTCCGTCAGTTCTGACAAGTCACTTTCATCTCCCAGGTCGTGTTGGAATGATCGGCACGGCCGTCCGACCGGTATTTCAATTTTAGACCCCCGGACCCGACCTGGTAGTTCATTTAAACTAAGTGTATTTAGAAAATGAACTTTGAGCGCCGAGCTCAAACCGGGCATCCGATTTGGATTCCGTCAGTTCTGACAAGTCACTTTCATCTCCCAGGTCGTGTTGGAATGATCGGCACGGCCGTCCGACCGGTATTTCAATTTTAGACCCCCGGACCCGACCTGGCAGTTCACTTAAACTAAGTGTATTTAAAAATGAACTTTGAGCGCCGAGCTCAAACCGGGCATCCGATTTGGATTCCGTCAGTTCTGACAAGTCACTTTCATCTCCCAGGTCGTGTTGGAATGATCGGCATGGCCATCCGACTGGTATTTCAGATTTTAGACCCCCGGACCCGACTTGGCAGTTCACTTAAACTAAGTGTATTTAGAAAATGAACTTTTGAGCGCCGAGCTCAAACCGGGCATCCGATTTGGATTCCGTCAGTTCTGACAAGTCACTTTCATCTCCCAGGTCGTGTTGGAATGATCGGCATGGCCATCCGACCTGTATTTCAGATTTTAGACCCCCGGACCCGACTTGGCAGTTCACTTAAACTAAGTGTATTTAGAAAATGAACTTTTGAGCGCCGAGCTCAAACCGGGCATCCGATTTGGATTCCGTCAGTTCTGACAAGTCACTTTCATCTCCCAGGTCGTGTTGGAATGATCGGCACTGGCCATCCGACAGGTATTTCAGATTTTAGACCCCCGGACCCGACTTGGCAGTTCACTTAAACTAAGTGTATTTAGAAAATGAACTTTTGAGCGCCGAGCTCAAACCGGGCATCCGATTTGGATTCCGTCAGTTCTGACAAGTCACTTTCATCTCCCAGGTCGTGTTGGAATGATCGGCACGGCCATCCGACCGGTATTTCAGATTTTAGACCCCCGGACCCGACTTGGCAGTTCATTTAAACTAAGTGTATTTAGAAAATGAAC
Organism: Amorphophallus konjac; assembly: GCA_022559845.1. NCBI lineage: Eukaryota > Viridiplantae > Streptophyta > Magnoliopsida > Alismatales > Araceae > Amorphophallus > Amorphophallus konjac. The sequence goes on along the minus strand of CM040121.1, from coordinate 341,147,653 downwards.
TTTTGAGCGCCGAGCTCAAACCGGGCATCCGATTTGGATTCCGTCAGTTCTGACAAGTCACTTTCATCTCCCAGGTCGTGTTGGAATGATCGGCATGGCCATCCGACCGGTATTTCAGATTTTAGACCCCCGGACCCGACTTGGCAGTTCATTTAAACTAAGTGTATTTAGAAAATGAACTTTTGAGCGCCGAGCTCAAACCGGGCATCCGATTTGGATTCCGTCAGTTCTGACAAGTCACTTTCATCTCCCAGGTCGTGTTGGAATGATCGGCACTGGCCATCCGACCGGTATTTCAGATTTTAGACCCCCGGACCCGACTTGGCAGTTCACTTAAACTAAGTGTATTTAGAAAATGAACTTTTGAGCGCCGAGCTCAAACCGGGCATCCGATTTGGATTCCGTCAGTTCTGACAAGTCACTTTCATCTCCCAGGTCGTGTTGGAATGATCGGCATGGCCATCCGACCGGTATTTCAGATTTTAGACCCCCGGACCCGACTTGGCAGTTCACTTAAACTAAGTGTATTTAGAAAATGAACTTTTGAGCGCCGAGCTCAAACCGGGCATCCGATTTGGATTCCGTCAGTTCTGACAAGTCACTTTCATCTCCCAGGTCGTGTTGGAATGATCGGCACGGCCATCCGACCGGTATTTCAGATTTTAGACCCCCGGACCCGACTTGGCAGTTCACTTAAACTAAGTGTATTTAGAAAATGAACTTTTGAGCGCCGAGCTCAAACCGGGCATCCGATTTGGATTCCGTCAGTTCTGACAAGTCACTTTCATCTCCCCGGTCGTATTGGAATGATCGGCACGGCCATCCGACCGGTATTTCAGATTTTAGACCCCCGGACCCGACCTGGTAGTTCATTTAAACTAAGTGTATTTTAAAACTGAACTTTGAGCGCCGAGCTCAAACCGGGCATCCGATTTGGATTCCGTCAGTTCTGACAAGTCACTTTCATCTCCCCGGTCGTGTTGGAATGATCGGCACGGCCGTCCGACCGGTATTTCCAATTTTAGACCCCCGGACCCGACCTGGTAGTTCATTTAAACTAAGTGTATTTAAAACTGAACTTTGAGCGCCGAGCTCAAACCGGGCATCCGATTTGGATTCCGTCAGTTCTGACAAGTCACTTTCATCTCCCCGGTCGTGTTGGAATGATCGGCACGGCCGTCCGACCGGTATTTCAATTTTAGACCCCCGGACCCGACCTGGTAGTTCATTTAAACTAAGTGTATTTTAAAACTGAACTTTGAGCGCCGAGCTCAAACCGGCATCCGATTTGGATTCCGTCAGTTCTGACAAGTCACTTTCATCTCCCCGGTCGTGTTGGAATGATCGGCACGGCCGTCCGACCGGTATTTCAATTTTAGACCCCCGGACCCGACCTGGTAGTTCATTTAAACTAAGTGTATTTTAAAACTGAACTTTGAGCGCCGAGCTCAAACCGGGCATCCGATTTGGATTCCGTCAGTTCTGACAAGTCACTTTCATCTCCCCGGTCGTGTTGGAATGATCGGCACGGCCGTCCGACCGGTATTTCAATTTTAGACCCCCGGACCCGACCTGGTAGTTCATTTAAACTAAGTGTATTTTAAAACTGAACTTTGAGCGCCGAGCTCAAACCGGCATCCGATTTGGATTCCGTCAGTTCTGACAAGTCACTTTCATCTCCCCGGTCGTGTTGGAATGATCGGCACGGCCGTCCGACCGGTATTTCAATTTTAGACCCCCGGACCCGACCTGGTAGTTCATTTAAACTAAGTGTATTTTAAAACTGAACTTTGAGCGCCGAGCTCAAACCGGGCATCCGATTTGGATTCCGTCAGTTCTGACAAGTCACTTTCATCTCCCAGGTCGTGTTGGAATGATCGGCATGGCCATCCGACCGGTATTTCAGATTTTAGACCCCCGGACCCGACTGGCAGTTCATTTAAACTAAGTGTATTTAGAAAATGAACTTTTGAGCGCCGAGCTCAAACCGGGCATCCGATTTGGATTCCGTCAGTTCTGACAAGTCACTTTCATCTCCCAGGTCGTGTTGGAATGATCGGCACGGCCATCCGACCGGTATTTCAGATTTTAGACCCCCGGACCCGACTTGGCAGTTCACTTAAACTAAGTGTATTTAGAAAATGAACTTTTGAGCGCCGAGCTCAAACCGGGCATCCGATTTGGATTCCGTCAGTTCTGACAAGTCACTTTCATCTCCCAGGTCGTGTTGGAATGATCGGCAAGGCCGTCCGACCGGTATTTCAGATTTTAGACCCCCGGACCCGACTTGGCAGTTCATTTAAACTAAGTGTATTTAGAAAATGAACTTTGAGCGCCGAGCTCAAACCGGGCATCCGATTTGGATTCCGTCAGTTCTGACAAGTCACTTTCATCTCCCAGGTCGTGTTGGAATGATCGGCATGGCCATCCGACCGGTATTTCAGATTTTAGACCCCCGGACCCGACTTGGCAGTTCACTTAAACTAAGTGTATTTAGAAAATGAACTTTTGAGCGCCGAGCTCAAACCGGGCATCCGATTTGGATTCCGTCAGTTCTGACAAGTCACTTTCATCTCCCAGGTCGTGTTGGAATGATCGGCACGGCCATCCGACCGGTATTTCAGATTTTAGACCCCCGGACCCGACTTGGCAGTTCACTTAAACTAAGTGTATTTAGAAAATGAACTTTTGAGCGCCGAGCTCAAACCGGGCATCCGATTTGGATTCCGTCAGTTCTGACAAGTCACTTTCATCTCCCAGGTCGTGTTGGAATGATCGGCACTGGCCATCCGACCGGTATTTCAGATTTTAGACCCCCGGACCCGACTTGGCAGTTCATTTAAACTAAGTGTATTTAGAAAATGAACTTTTGAGCGCCGAGCTCAAACCGGGCATCCGATTTGGATTCCGTCAGTTCTGACAAGTCACTTTCATCTCCCCGGTCGTGTTGGAATGATCGCATGGCCATCCGACCGGTATTTCAATTTTAGACCCCCGGACCCGACTGGCAGTTCATTTAAACTAAGTGTATTTAGAAAATGAACTTTGAGCGCCGAGCTCAAACCGGGCATCCGATTTGGATTCCGTCAGTTCTGACAAGTCACTTTCATCTCCCAGGTCGTGTTGGAATGATCGGCACGGCCATCCGACCGGTATTTCAATTTTAGACCCCCGGACCCGACCTGGCAGTTCATTTAAACTAAGTGTATTTTAAAACTGAACTTTGAGCGCCGAGCTCAAACCGGGCATCCGATTTGGATTCCGTCAGTTCTGACAAGTCACTTTCATCTCCCAGGTCGTGTTGGAATGATCGGCACTGGCCATCCGACCGGTATTTCAATTTTAGACCCCCGGACCCGACCTGGCAGTTCATTTAAACTAAGTGTATTTAAAACTGAACTTTGAGCGCCGAGCTCAAACCGGGCATCCGATTTGGATTCCGTCAGTTCTGACAAGTCACTTTCATCTCCCAGGTCGTGTTGGAATGATCGGCATGGCCGTCCGACCGGTATTTCAATTTTAGACCCCCGGACCCGACCTGGTAGTTCATTTAAACTAAGTGTATTTTAAAACTGAACTTTGAGCGCCGAGCTCAAACCGGCATCCGATTTGGATTCCGTCAGTTCTGACAAGTCACTTTCATCTCCCCGGTCGTGTTGGAATGATCGGCACGGCCATCCGACCGGTATTTCAATTTTAGACCCCCGGACCCGACCTGGCAGTTCATTTAAACTAAGTGTATTTTAAAACTGAACTTTGAGCGCCGAGCTCAAACCGGGCATCCGATTTGGATTCCGTCAGTTCTGACAAGTCACTTTCATCTCCCCGGTCGTGTTGGAATGATCGGCACTGGCCGTCCGACCGGTATTTCAATTTTAGACCCCCGGACCCGACTTGGCAGTTCACTTAAACTAAGTGTATTTAGAAAATGAACTTTGAGCGCCGAGCTCAAACCGGGCATCCGATTTGGATTCCGTCAGTTCTGACAAGTCACTTTCATCTCCCAGGTCGTGTTGGAATGATCGGCACTGGCCATCCGACCGGTATTTCAGATTTTAGACCCCCGGACCCGACTTGGCAGTTCATTTAAACTAAGTGTATTTAGAAAATGAACTTTGAGCGCCGAGCTCAAACCGGGCATCCGATTTGGATTCCGTCAGTTCTGACAAGTCACTTTCATCTCCCAGGTCGTGTTGGAATGATCGGCACGGCGATCCGACCGGTATTTCAGATTTTAGACCCCCGGACCCGACTTGGCAGTTCACTTAAACTAAGTGTATTTAGAAAATGAACTTTTGAGCGCCGAGCTCAAACCGGGCATCCGATTTGGATTCCGTCAGTTCTGACAAGTCACTTTCATCTCCCAGGTCGTGTTGGAATGATCGGCATGGCCATCCGACCGGTATTTCAGATTTTAGACCCCCGGACCCGACTTGGCAGTTCACTTAAACTAAGTGTATTTAGAAAATGAACTTTTGAGCGCCGAGCTCAAACCGGGCATCCGATTTGGATTCCGTCAGTTCTGACAAGTCACTTTCATCTCCCAGGTCGTGTTGGAATGATCGGCATGGCCATCCGACCGGTATTTCAGATTTTAGACCCCCGGACCCGACTTGGCAGTTCACTTAAACTAAGTGTATTTAGAAAATGAACTTTTGAGCGCCGAGCTCAAACCGGGCATCCGATTTGGATTCCGTCAGTTCTGACAAGTCACTTTCATCTCCCAGGTCGTGTTGGAATGATCGGCATGGCCATCCGACAGGTATTTCAGATTTTAGACCCCCGGACCCGACTTGGCAGTTCACTTAAACTAAGTGTATTTAGAAAATGAACTTTTGAGCGCCGAGCTCAAACCGGGCATCCGATTTGGATTCCGTCAGTTCTGACAAGTCACTTTCATCTCCCAGGTCGTGTTGGAATGATCGGCACTGGCCGTCCGACCGGTATTTCAATTTTAGACCCCCGGACCCGACCTGGTAGTTCATTTAAACTAAGTGTATTTTAAAACTGAACTTTGAGCGCCGAGCTCAAACCGGGCATCCGATTTGGATTCCGTCAGTTCTGACAAGTCACTTTCATCTCCCCGGTCGTGTTGGAATGATCGGCACGGCCGTCCGACCGGTATTTCAATTTTAGACCCCCGGACCCGACCTGGTAGTTCATTTAAACTAAGTGTATTTAAAACTGAACTTTGAGCGCCGAGCTCAAACCGGGCATCCGATTTGGATTCCGTCAGTTCTGACAAGTCACTTTCATCTCCCCGGTCGTGTTGGAATGATCGGCACGGCCGTCCGACCGGTATTTCAATTTTAGACCCCCGGACCCGACCTGGTAGTTCATTTAAACTAAGTGTATTTTAAAACTGAACTTTGAGCGCCGAGCTCAAACCGGGCATCCGATTTGGATTCCGTCAGTTCTGACAAGTCACTTTCATCTCCCCGGTCGTGTTGGAATGATCGGCACGGCCATCCGACCGGTATTTCAATTTTAGACCCCCGGACCCGACCTGGTAGTTCACTTAAACTAAGTGTATTTAAAACTGAACTTTGAGCGCCGAGCTCAAACCGGGCATCCGATTTGGATTCCGTCAGTTCTGACAAGTCACTTTCATCTCCCCGGTCGTGTTGGAATGATCGGCACGGCCGTCCGACCGGTATTTCAATTTTAGACCCCCGGACCCGACCTGGTAGTTCACTTAAACTAAGTGTATTTTAAAACTGAACTTTGAGCGCCGAGCTCAAACCGGGCATCCGATTTGGATTCCGTCAGTTCTGACAAGTCACTTTCATCTCCCCGGTCGTGTTGGAATGATCGGCATGGCCGTCCGACCGGTATTTCAATTTTAGACCCCCGGACCCGACCTGGTAGTTCATTTAAACTAAGTGTATTTAAAACTGAACTTTGAGCGCCGAGCTCAAACCGGGCATCCGATTTGGATTCCGTCAGTTCTGACAAGTCACTTTCATCTCCCAGGTCGTGTTGGAATGATCGGCATGGCCATCCGACAGGTATTTCAGATTTTAGACCCCCGGACCCGACTTGGCAGTTCACTTAAACTAAGTGTATTTAGAAAATGAACTTTTGAGCGCCGAGCTCAAACCGGGCATCCGATTTGGATTCCGTCAGTTCTGACAAGTCACTTTCATCTCCCAGGTCGTGTTGGAATGATCGGCATGGCCATCCGACAGTATTTCAGATTTTAGACCCCCGGACCCGACTTGGCAGTTCACTTAAACTAAGTGTATTTAGAAAATGAACTTTTGAGCGCCGAGCTCAAACCGGGCATCCGATTTGGATTCCGTCAGTTCTGACAAGTCACTTTCATCTCCCAGGTCGTGTTGGAATGATCGGCATGGCCATCCGACCGGTATTTCAGATTTTAGACCCCCGGACCCGACTTGGCAGTTCACTTAAACTAAGTGTATTTAGAAAATGAACTTTTGAGCGCCGAGCTCAAACCGGGCATCCGATTTGGATTCCGTCAGTTCTGACAAGTCACTTTCATCTCCCAGGTCGTGTTGGAATGATCGGCATGGCCATCCGACAGGTATTTCAGATTTTAGACCCCCGGACCCGACTTGGCAGTTCACTTAAACTAAGTGTATTTAGAAAATGAACTTTTGAGCGCCGAGCTCAAACCGGGCATCCGATTTGGATTCCGTCAGTTCTGACAAGTCACTTTCATCTCCCAGGTCGTGTTGGAATGATCGGCATGGCCATCCGACAGGTATTTCAGATTTTAGACCCCCGGACCCGACTTGGCAGTTCACTTAAACTAAGTGTATTTAGAAAATGAACTTTTGAGCGCCGAGCTCAAACCGGGCATCCGATTTGGATTCCGTCAGTTCTGACAAGTCACTTTCATCTCCCAGGTCGTGTTGGAATGATCGGCATGGCCATCCGACCGGTATTTCAGATTTTAGACCCCCGGACCCGACTTGGCAGTTCACTTAAACTAAGTGTATTTAGAAAATGAACTTTTGAGCGCCGAGCTCAAACCGGGCATCCGATTTGGATTCCGTCAGTTCTGACAAGTCACTTTCATCTCCCAGGTCGTGTTGGAATGATCGGCATGGCCATCCGACCGGTATTTCAGATTTTAGACCCCCGGACCCGACTTGGCAGTTCACTTAAACTAAGTGTATTTAGAAAATGAACTTTTGAGCGCCGAGCTCAAACCGGGCATCCGATTTGGATTCCGTCAGTTCTGACAAGTCACTTTCATCTCCCAGGTCGTGTTGGAATGATCGGCATGGCCATCCGACCGGTATTTCAGATTTTAGACCCCCGGACCCGACTTGGCAGTTCACTTAAACTAAGTGTATTTAGAAAATGAACTTTTGAGCGCCGAGCTCAAACCGGGCATCCGATTTGGATTCCGTCAGTTCTGACAAGTCACTTTCATCTCCCAGGTCGTGTTGGAATGATCGGCACGGCCATCCGACAGGTATTTCAGATTTTAGACCCCCGGACCCGACTTGGCAGTTCACTTAAACTAAGTGTATTTAGAAAATGAACTTTTGAGCGCCGAGCTCAAACCGGGCATCCGATTTGGATTCCGTCAGTTCTGACAAGTCACTTTCATCTCCCAGGTCGTGTTGGAATGATCGGCATGGCCATCCGACCGGTATTTCAGATTTTAGACCCCCGGACCCGACTTGGCAGTTCACTTAAACTAAGTGTATTTAGAAAATGAACTTTTGAGCGCCGAGCTCAAACCGGGCATCCGATTTGGATTCCGTCAGTTCTGACAAGTCACTTTCATCTCCCAGGTCGTGTTGGAATGATCGGCATGGCCATCCGACCGGTATTTCAGATTTTAGACCCCCGGACCCGACTTGGCAGTTCACTTAAACTAAGTGTATTTAGAAAATGAACTTTTGAGCGCCGAGCTCAAACCGGGCATCCGATTTGGATTCCGTCAGTTCTGACAAGTCACTTTCATCTCCCAGGTCGTGTTGGAATGATCGGCATGGCCATCCGACCGGTATTTCAGATTTTAGACCCCCGGACCCGACTTGGCAGTTCACTTAAACTAAGTGTATTTAGAAAATGAACTTTGAGCGCCGAGCTCAAACCGGGCATCCGATTTGGATTCCGTCAGTTCTGACAAGTCACTTTCATCTCCCAGGTCGTGTTGGAATGATCGGCATGGCCATCCGACCGGTATTTCAGATTTTAGACCCCCGGACCCGACTTGGCAGTTCACTTAAACTAAGTGTATTTAGAAAATGAACTTTGAGCGCCGAGCTCAAACCGGGCATCCGATTTGGATTCCGTCAGTTCTGACAAGTCACTTTCATCTCCCAGGTCGTGTTGGAATGATCGGCATGGCCATCCGACCGGTATTTCAGATTTTAGACCCCCGGACCCGACTTGGCAGTTCACTTAAACTAAGTGTATTTAGAAAATGAACTTTGAGCGCCGAGCTCAAACCGGGCATCCGATTTGGATTCCGTCAGTTCTGACAAGTCACTTTCATCTCCCCGGTCGTGTTGGAATGATCGGCACGGCCGTCCGACCGGTATTTCAATTTTAGACCCCCGGACCCGACCTGGTAGTTCATTTAAACTAAGTGTATTTTAAAACTGAACTTTGAGCGCCGAGCTCAAACCGGGCATCCGATTTGGATTCCGTCAGTTCTGACAAGTCACTTTCATCTCCCCGGTCGTGTTGGAATGATCGGCACGGCCGTCCGACCGGTATTTCAATTTTAGACCCCCGGACCCGACCTGGTAGTTCATTTAAACTAAGTGTATTTTAAAACTGAACTTTGAGCGCCGAGCTCAAACCGGGCATCCGATTTGGATTCCGTCAGTTCTGACAAGTCACTTTCATCTCCCCGGTCGTGTTGGAATGATCGGCACGGCCGTCCGACCGGTATTTCAATTTTAGACCCCCGGACCCGACCTGGTAGTTCATTTAAACTAAGTGTATTTTAAAACTGAACTTTGAGCGCCGAGCTCAAACCGGGCATCCGATTTGGATTCCGTCAGTTCTGACAAGTCACTTTCATCTCCCAGGTCGTGTTGGAATGATCGGCATGGCCATCCGACCGGTATTTCAGATTTTAGACCCCCGGACCCGACTTGGCAGTTCACTTAAACTAAGTGTATTTAGAAAATGAACTTTTGAGCGCCGAGCTCAAACCGGGCATCCGATTTGGATTCCGTCAGTTCTGACAAGTCACTTTCATCTCCCAGGTCGTGTTGGAATGATCGGCATGGCCATCCGACCGGTATTTCAGATTTTAGACCCCCGGACCCGACTTGGCAGTTCACTTAAACTAAGTGTATTTAGAAAATGAACTTTTGAGCGCCGAGCTCAAACCGGGCATCCGATTTGGATTCCGTCAGTTCTGACAAGTCACTTTCATCTCCCAGGTCGTGTTGGAATGATCGGCATGGCCATCCGACCGGTATTTCAGATTTTAGACCCCCGGACCCGACTTGGCAGTTCACTTAAACTAAGTGTATTTAGAAAATGAACTTTTGAGCGCCGAGCTCAAACCGGGCATCCGATTTGGATTCCGTCAGTTCTGACAAGTCACTTTCATCTCCCAGGTCGTGTTGGAATGATCGGCATGGCCATCCGACCGGTATTTCAGATTTTAGACCCCCGGACCCGACTTGGCAGTTCACTTAAACTAAGTGTATTTAGAAAATGAACTTTTGAGCGCCGAGCTCAAACCGGGCATCCGATTTGGATTCCGTCAGTTCTGACAAGTCACTTTCATCTCCCAGGTCGTGTTGGAATGATCGGCACGGCCGATCCGACCGGTATTTCAGATTTTAGACCCCCGGACCCGACTTGGCAGTTCACTTAAACTAAGTGTATTTAGAAAATGAACTTTTGAGCGCCGAGCTCAAACCGGGCATCCGATTTGGATTCCGTCAGTTCTGACAAGTCACTTTCATCTCCCAGGTCGTGTTGGAATGATCGGCATGGCCATCCGACCGGTATTTCAGATTTTAGACCCCCGGACCCGACTTGGCAGTTCATTTAAACTAAGTGTATTTAGAAAATGAACTTTGAGCGCCGAGCTCAAACCGGGCATCCGATTTGGATTCCGTCAGTTCTGACAAGTCACTTTCATCTCCCAGGTCGTGTTGGAATGATCGGCAAGGCCATCCGACCGGTATTTCAGATTTTAGACCCCCGGACCCGACTTGGCAGTTCACTTAAACTAAGTGTATTTAGAAAATGAACTTTGAGCGCCGAGCTCAAACCGGGCATCCGATTTGGATTCCGTCAGTTCTGACAAGTCACTTTCATCTCCCAGGTCGTGTTGGAATGATCGGCATGGCCATCCGACCGGTATTTCAGATTTTAGACCCCCGGACCCGACTTGGCAGTTCATTTAAACTAAGTGTATTTAGAAAATGAACTTTGAGCGCCGAGCTCAAACCGGGCATCCGATTTGGATTCCGTCAGTTCTGACAAGTCACTTTCATCTCCCAGGTCGTGTTGGAATGATCGGCATGGCCATCCGACCGGTATTTCAGATTTTAGACCCCCGGACCCGACTTGGCAGTTCACTTAAACTAAGTGTATTTAGAAAATGAACTTTTGAGCGCCGAGCTCAAACCGGGCATCCGATTTGGATTCGTCAGTTCTGACAAGTCACTTTCATCTCCCAGGTCGTGTTGGAATGATCGGCAAGGCCATCCGACCGGTATTTCAGATTTTAGACCCCCGGACCCGACTTGGCAGTTCACTTAAACTAAGTGTATTTAGAAAATGAACTTTTGAGCGCCGAGCTCAAACCGGGCATCCGATTTGGATTCCGTCAGTTCTGACAAGTCACTTTCATCTCCCAGGTCGTGTTGGAATGATCGGCATGGCCATCCGACAGGTATTTCAGATTTTAGACCCCCGGACCCGACTTGGCAGTTCACTTAAACTAAGTGTATTTAGAAAATGAACTTTTGAGCGCCGAGCTCAAACCGGGCATCCGATTTGGATTCCGTCAGTTCTGACAAGTCACTTTCATCTCCCAGGTCGTGTTGGAATGATCGGCATGGCCATCCGACCGGTATTTCAGATTTTAGACCCCCGGACCCGACTTGGCAGTTCACTTAAACTAAGTGTATTTAGAAAATGAACTTTTGAGCGCCGAGCTCAAACCGGGCATCCGATTTGGATTCCGTCAGTTCTGACAAGTCACTTTCATCTCCCAGGTCGTGTTGGAATGATCGGCATGGCCATCCGACCGGTATTTCAGATTTTAGACCCCCGGACCCGACTTGGCAGTTCACTTAAACTAAGTGTATTTAGAAAATGAACTTTTGAGCGCCGAGCTCAAACCGGGCATCCGATTTGGATTCCGTCAGTTCTGACAAGTCACTTTCATCTCCCAGGTCGTGTTGGAATGATCGGCACGGCCATCCGACCGGTATTTCAGATTTTAGACCCCCGGACCCGACTTGGCAGTTCACTTAAACTAAGTGTATTTAGAAAATGAACTTTTGAGCGCCGAGCTCAAACCGGGCATCCGATTTGGATTCCGTCAGTTCTGACAAGTCACTTTCATCTCCCAGGTCGTGTTGGAATGATCGGCATGGCCATCCGACTGGTATTTCAGATTTTAGACCCCCGGACCCGACTTGGCAGTTCACTTAAACTAAGTGTATTTAGAAAATGAACTTTTGAGCGCCGAGCTCAAACCGGGCATCCGATTTGGATTCCGTCAGTTCTGACAAGTCACTTTCATCTCCCAGGTCGTGTTGGAATGATCGGCATGGCCATCCGACAGTATTTCAGATTTTAGACCCCCGGACCCGACTTGGCAGTTCACTTAAACTAAGTGTATTTAGAAAATGAACTTTTGAGCGCCGAGCTCAAACCGGGCATCCGATTTGGATTCCGTCAGTTCTGACAAGTCACTTTCATCTCCCAGGTCGTGTTGGAATGATCGGCATGGCCATCCGACTGGTATTTCAGATTTTAGACCCCCGGACCCGACTTGGCAGTTCACTTAAACTAAGTGTATTTAGAAAATGAACTTTTGAGCGCCGAGCTCAAACCGGGCATCCGATTTGGATTCCGTCAGTTCTGACAAGTCACTTTCATCTCCCAGGTCGTGTTGGAATGATCGGCATGGCCATCCGACCGGTATTTCAGATTTTAGACCCCCGGACCCGACTTGGCAGTTCACTTAAACTAAGTGTATTTAGAAAATGAACTTTTGAGCGCCGAGCTCAAACCGGGCATCCGATTTGGATTCCGTCAGTTCTGACAAGTCACTTTCATCTCCCAGGTCGTGTTGGAATGATCGGCATGGCCATCCGACAGGTATTTCAGATTTTAGACCCCCGGACCCGACTTGGCAGTTCACTTAAACTAAGTGTATTTAGAAAATGAACTTTTGAGCGCCGAGCTCAAACCGGGCATCCGATTTGGATTCCGTCAGTTCTGACAAGTCACTTTCATCTCCCAGGTCGTGTTGGAATGATCGGCATGGCCATCCGACAGGTATTTCAGATTTTAGACCCCCGGACCCGACTTGGCAGTTCACTTAAACTAAGTGTATTTAGAAAATGAACTTTGAGCGCCGAGCTCAAACCGGGCATCCGATTTGGATTCCGTCAGTTCTGACAAGTCACTTTCATCTCCCCGGTCGTGTTGGAATGATCGGCACGGCCGTCCGACCGGTATTTCAATTTTAGACCCCCGGACCCGACTGGCAGTTCATTTAAACTAAGTGTATTTTAAAAATGAACTTTGAGCGCCGAGCTCAAACCGGGCATCCGATTTGGATTCCGTCAGTTCTGACAAGTCACTTTCATCTCCCAGGTCGTGTTGGAATGATCGGCACGGCCATCCGACCGGTATTTCAATTTTAGACCCCCGGACCCGACCTGGCAGTTCATTTAAACTAAGTGTATTTAAAAATGAACTTTGAGCGCCGAGCTCAAACCGGGCATCCGATTTGGATTCCGTCAGTTCTGACAAGTCACTTTCATCTCCCCGGTCGTGTTGGAATGATCGGCACGGCCATCCGACCGGTATTTCAATTTTAGACCCCCGGACCCGACCTGGCAGTTCACTTAAACTAAGTGTATTTAGAAAATGAACTTTTGAGCGCCGAGCTCAAACCGGGCATCCGATTTGGATTCCGTCAGTTCTGACAAGTCACTTTCATCTCCCAGGTCGTGTTGGAATGATCGGCACTGGCCATCCGACCGGTATTTCAGATTTTAGACCCCCGGACCCGACTTGGCAGTTCACTTAAACTAAGTGTATTTAGAAAATGAACTTTTGAGCGCCGAGCTCAAACCGGGCATCCGATTTGGATTCCGTCAGTTCTGACAAGTCACTTTCATCTCCCAGGTCGTGTTGGAATGATCGGCATGGCCATCCGACCGGTATTTCAGATTTTAGACCCCCGGACCCGACTTGGCAGTTCACTTAAACTAAGTGTATTTAGAAAATGAACTTTTGAGCGCCGAGCTCAAACCGGGCATCCGATTTGGATTCCGTCAGTTCTGACAAGTCACTTTCATCTCCCAGGTCGTGTTGGAATGATCGGCACGGCCATCCGACCGGTATTTCAGATTTTAGACCCCCGGACCCGACTTGGCAGTTCACTTAAACTAAGTGTATTTAGAAAATGAACTTTTGAGCGCCGAGCTCAAACCGGGCATCCGATTTGGATTCCGTCAGTTCTGACAAGTCACTTTCATCTCCCAGGTCGTGTTGGAATGATCGGCATGGCGATCCGACCGGTATTTCAGATTTTAGACCCCCGGACCCGACTTGGCAGTTCATTTAAACTAAGTGTATTTAGAAAATGAACTTTTGAGCGCCGAGCTCAAACCGGGCATCCGATTTGGATTCCGTCAGTTCTGACAAGTCACTTTCATCTCCCAGGTCGTGTTGGAATGATCGGCACGGCCGATCCGACCGGTATTTCAGATTTTAGACCCCCGGACCCGACTTGGCAGTTCACTTAAACTAAGTGTATTTAGAAAATGAACTTTTGAGCGCCGAGCTCAAACCGGGCATCCGATTTGGATTCCGTCAGTTCTGACAAGTCACTTTCATCTCCCAGGTCGTGTTGGAATGATCGGCATGGCCATCCGACCAGTATTTCAGATTTTAGACCCCCGGACCCGACTTGGCAGTTCACTTAAACTAAGTGTATTTAGAAAATGAACTTTTGAGCGCCGAGCTCAAACCGGGCATCCGATTTGGATTCCGTCAGTTCTGACAAGTCACTTTCATCTCCCAGGTCGTGTTGGAATGATCGGCATGGCCATCCGACCAGTATTTCAGATTTTAGACCCCCGGACCCGACTTGGCAGTTCACTTAAACTAAGTGTATTTAGAAAATGAACTTTTGAGCGCCGAGCTCAAACCGGGCATCCGATTTGGATTCCGTCAGTTCTGACAAGTCACTTTCATCTCCCAGGTCATGTTGGAATGATCGGCATGGCCATCCGACCAGTATTTCAGATTTTAGACCCCCGGACCCGACTTGGCAGTTCACTTAAACTAAGTGTATTTAGAAAATGAACTTTTGAGCGCCGAGCTCAAACCGGGCATCCGATTTGGATTCGTCAGTTCTGACAAGTCACTTTCATCTCCCAGGTCGTGTTGGAATGATCGGCATGGCCATCCGACCGGTATTTCAGATTTTAGACCCCCGGACCCGACTTGGCAGTTCACTTAAACTAAGTGTATTTAGAAAATGAACTTTTGAGCGCCGAGCTCAAACCGGGCATCCGATTTGGATTCCGTCAGTTCTGACAAGTCACTTTCATCTCCCAGGTCGTGTTGGAATGATCGGCATGGCCATCCGACCGGTATTTCAGATTTTAGACCCCCGGACCCGACTTGGCAGTTCACTTAAACTAAGTGTATTTAGAAAATGAACTTTTGAGCGCCGAGCTCAAACCGGGCATCCGATTTGGATTCCGTCAGTTCTGACAAGTCACTTTCATCTCCCAGGTCGTGTTGGAATGATCGGCATGGCCATCCGACCGGTATTTCAGATTTTAGACCCCCGGACCCGACTTGGCAGTTCACTTAAACTAAGTGTATTTAGAAAATGAACTTTTGAGCGCCGAGCTCAAACCGGCATCCGATTTGGATTCCGTCAGTTCTGACAAGTCACTTTCATCTCCCAGGTCGTGTTGGAATGATCGGCATGGCCATCCGACCGGTATTTCAGATTTTAGACCCCCGGACCCGACTTGGCAGTTCATTTAAACTAAGTGTATTTAGAAAATGAACTTTTGAGCGCCGAGCTCAAACCGGGCATCCGATTTGGATTCCGTCAGTTCTGACAAGTCACTTTCATCTCCCAGGTCGTGTTGGAATGATCGGCATGGCCATCGACAGTATTTCAGATTTTAGACCCCCGGACCCGACTTGGCAGTTCACTTAAACTAAGTGTATTTAGAAAATGAACTTTTGAGCGCCGAGCTCAAACCGGGCATCCGATTTGGATTCCGTCAGTTCTGACAAGTCACTTTCATCTCCCAGGTCGTGTTGGAATGATCGGCATGGCCATCCGACCGGTATTTCAGATTTTAGACCCCCGGACCCGACTTGGCAGTTCACTTAAACTAAGTGTATTTAGAAAATGAACTTTTGAGCGCCGAGCTCAAACCGGGCATCCGATTTGGATTCCGTCAGTTCTGACAAGTCACTTTCATCTCCCAGGTCATGTTGGAATGATCGGCATGGCCATCCGACTGTATTTCAGATTTTAGACCCCCGGACCCGACTTGGCAGTTCACTTAAACTAAGTGTATTTAGAAAATGAACTTTTGAGCGCCGAGCTCAAACCGGGCATCCGATTTGGATTCCGTCAGTTCTGACAAGTCACTTTCATCTCCCAGGTCATGTTGGAATGATCGGCATGGCCATCCGACAGGTATTTCAGATTTTAGACCCCCGGACCCGACTTGGCAGTTCACTTAAACTAAGTGTATTTAGAAAATGAACTTTTGAGCGCCGAGCTCAAACCGGGCATCCGATTTGGATTCGTCAGTTCTGACAAGTCACTTTCATCTCCCAGGTCGTGTTGGAATGATCGGCATGGCGATCCGACCGGTATTTCAGATTTTAGACCCCCGGACCCGACTTGGCAGTTCACTTAAACTAAGTGTATTTAGAAAATGAACTTTTGAGCGCCGAGCTCAAACCGGGCATCCGATTTGGATTCCGTCAGTTCTGACAAGTCACTTTCATCTCCCAGGTCGTGTTGGAATGATCGGCATGGCCATCCGACAGGTATTTCAGATTTTAGACCCCCGGACCCGACTTGGCAGTTCACTTAAACTAAGTGTATTTAGAAAATGAACTTTTGAGCGCCGAGCTCAAACCGGGCATCCGATTTGGATTCCGTCAGTTCTGACAAGTCACTTTCATCTCCCAGGTCGTGTTGGAATGATCGGCACTGGCCATCCGACCGGTATTTCAGATTTTAGACCCCCGGACCCGACTTGGCAGTTCACTTAAACTAAGTGTATTTAGAAAATGAACTTTTGAGCGCCGAGCTCAAACCGGGCATCCGATTTGGATTCCGTCAGTTCTGACAAGTCACTTTCATCTCCCAGGTCGTGTTGGAATGATCGGCATGGCCATCCGACTGGTATTTCAGATTTTAGACCCCCGGACCCGACTTGGCAGTTCATTTAAACTAAGTGTATTTAGAAAATGAACTTTTGAGCGCCGAGCTCAAACCGGGCATCCGATTTGGATTCCGTCAGTTCTGACAAGTCACTTTCATCTCCCAGGTCGTGTTGGAATGATCGGCACGGCCATCCGACAGTATTTCAGATTTTAGACCCCCGGACCCGACTTGGCAGTTCACTTAAACTAAGTGTATTTAGAAAATGAACTTTTGAGCGCCGAGCTCAAACCGGGCATCCGATTTGGATTCCGTCAGTTCTGACAAGTCACTTTCATCTCCCAGGTCGTGTTGGAATGATCGGCACGGCCATCCGACGGTATTTCAGATTTTAGACCCCCGGACCCGACTTGGCAGTTCACTTAAACTAAGTGTATTTAGAAAATGAACTTTTGAGCGCCGAGCTCAAACCGGGCATCCGATTTGGATTCCGTCAGTTCTGACAAGTCACTTTCATCTCCCAGGTCGTGTTGGAATGATCGGCATGGCGATCCGACGGTATTTCAGATTTTAGACCCCCGGACCCGACTTGGCAGTTCACTTAAACTAAGTGTATTTAGAAATGAACTTTTGAGCGCCGAGCTCAAACCGGGCATCCGATTTGGATTCCGTCAGTTCTGACAAGTCACTTTCATCTCCCAGGTCGTGTTGGAATGATCGGCATGGCCGATCCGACCGGTATTTCAGATTTTAGACCCCCGGACCCGACTTGGCAGTTCATTTAAACTAAGTGTATTTAGAAAATGAACTTTTGAGCGCCGAGCTCAAACCGGGCATCCGATTTGGATTCCGTCAGTTCTGACAAGTCACTTTCATCTCCCAGGTATGTTGGAATGATCGGCACGGCCATCCGACCGGTATTTCAGATTTTAGACCCCCGGACCCGACTTGGCAGTTCACTTAAACTAAGTGTATTTAGAAAATGAACTTTTGAGCGCCGAGCTCAAACCGGGCATCCGATTTGATTCCGTCAGTTCTGACAAGTCACTTTCATCTCCCAGGTCGTGTTGGAATGATCGGCACGGCCGATCCGACCGGTATTTCAGATTTTAGACCCCCGGACCCGACTTGGCAGTTCACTTAAACTAAGTGTATTTAGAAAATGAACTTTTGAGCGCCGAGCTCAAACCGGGCATCCGATTTGGATTCCGTCAGTTCTGACAAGTCACTTTCATCTCCCAGGTCGTGTTGGAATGATCGGCAAGGCCATCCGACCGGTATTTCAGATTTTAGACCCCCGGACCCGACTTGGCAGTTCACTTAAACTAAGTGTATTTAGAAAATGAACTTTTGAGCGCCGAGCTCAAACCGGGCATCCGATTTGGATTCCGTCAGTTCTGACAAGTCACTTTCATCTCCCAGGTCATGTTGGAATGATCGGCATGGCCATCGACCAGTATTTCAGATTTTAGACCCCCGGACCCGACTTGGCAGTTCACTTAAACTAAGTGTATTTAGAAAATGAACTTTTGAGCGCCGAGCTCAAACCGGGCATCCGATTTGGATTCCGTCAGTTCTGACAAGTCACTTTCATCTCCCAGGTCGTGTTGGAATGATCGGCATGGCCATCCGACCAGTATTTCAGATTTTAGACCCCCGGACCCGACTTGGCAGTTCACTTAAACTAAGTGTATTTAGAAAATGAACTTTTGAGCGCCGAGCTCAAACCGGGCATCCGATTTGGATTCCGTCAGTTCTGACAAGTCACTTTCATCTCCCAGGTCGTGTTGGAATGATCGGCACGGCCATCCGACTGGTATTTCAGATTTTAGACCCCCGGACCCGACTTGGCAGTTCACTTAAACTAAGTGTATTTAGAAAATGAACTTTTGAGCGCCGAGCTCAAACCGGGCATCCGATTTGGATTCCGTCAGTTCTGACAAGTCACTTTCATCTCCCAGGTCATGTTGGAATGATCGGCATGGCCATCCGACAGTATTTCAGATTTTAGACCCCCGGACCCGACTTGGCTAGTTCACTTAAACTAAGTGTATTTAGAAAATGAACTTTTGAGCGCCGAGCTCAAACCGGGCATCCGATTTGGATTCCGTCAGTTCTGACAAGTCACTTTCATCTCCCAGGTCGTGTTGGAATGATCGGCACGGCATCCGACTGTATTTCAGATTTTAGACCCCCGGACCCGACTTGGCAGTTCACTTAAACTAAGTGTATTTAGAAAATGAACTTTTGAGCGCCGAGCTCAAACCGGGCATCCGATTTGGATTCCGTCAGTTCTGACAAGTCACTTTCATCTCCCAGGTCGTGTTGGAATGATCGGCAAGGCGATCGACCGGTATTTCAGATTTTAGACCCCCGGACCCGACTTGGCAGTTCACTTAAACTAAGTGTATTTAGAAAATGAACTTTTGAGCGCCGAGCTCAAACCGGGCATCCGATTTGGATTCCGTCAGTTCTGACAAGTCACTTTCATCTCCCAGGTCGTGTTGGAATGATCGGCATGGCCATCCGACCAGTATTTCAGATTTTAGACCCCCGGACCCGACTTGGCAGTTCACTTAAACTAAGTGTATTTAGAAAATGAACTTTTGAGCGCCGAGCTCAAACCGGGCATCCGATTTGGATTCCGTCAGTTCTGACAAGTCACTTTCATCTCCCAGGTCGTGTTGGAATGATCGGCATGGCATCCGACTGGTATTTCAGATTTTAGACCCCCGGACCCGACTTGGCAGTTCACTTAAACTAAGTGTATTTAGAAAATGAACTTTTGAGCGCCGAGCTCAAACCGGGCATCCGATTTGGATTCCGTCAGTTCTGACAAGTCACTTTCATCTCCCAGGTCGTGTTGGAATGATCGGCATGGCCATCCGACCAGTATTTCAGATTTTAGACCCCCGGACCCGACTTGGCAGTTCACTTAAACTAAGTGTATTTAGAAAATGAACTTTTGAGCGCCGAGCTCAAACCGGGCATCCGATTTGGATTCGTCAGTTCTGACAAGTCACTTTCATCTCCAGGTCGTGTTGGAATGATCGGCACGGCCATCCGACTGTATTTCAGATTTTAGACCCCCGGACCCGACTTGGCAGTTCACTTAAACTAAGTGTATTTAGAAAATGAACTTTTGAGCGCCGAGCTCAAACCGGGCATCCGATTTGGATTCCGTCAGTTCTGACAAGTCACTTTCATCTCCCAGGTCGTGTTGGAATGATCGGCATGGCATCCGACCGGTATTTCAGATTTTAGACCCCCGGACCCGACTTGGCAGTTCATTTAAACTAAGTGTATTTAGAAAATGAACTTTTGAGCGCCGAGCTCAAACCGGGCATCCGATTTGGATTCCGTCAGTTCTGACAAGTCACTTTCATCTCCCAGGTCGTGTTGGAATGATCGGCATGGCCATCCGACTGGTATTTCAGATTTTAGACCCCCGGACCCGACTTGGCAGTTCATTTAAACTAAGTGTATTTAGAAAATGAACTTTTGAGCGCCGAGCTCAAACCGGGCATCCGATTTGGATTCCGTCAGTTCTGACAAGTCACTTTCATCTCCCAAGATGTGTTGGAATGATCGGCACTGCCATCTGACTAGTATTTCTGATTTTAGACACCCGGACCTGACTTGGCAGATCACTTAAACTAAGTGTATTTAAAAATGAACTTTTTAGCGTCGAGCTCAAACCGGGCATCCGATTTGGATTCCGTCAGTTCTGACAAGTCACTTTTATCTCCCATGTCGTGTTGGAATGACCGGCACGGCCATCCAACTAGTATTTCAGATTTTAGACCCCCGGACCAGACTTGGCAGTTCACTTAAACTAAGTGTATTTAGAAAATGAACTTTTGAGCGCCGAGCTCAAGCTGGGCATCCGATTTGGATTTCGTCAGTTCTGACAAGTCACTTTCATCTCCTAGGTTGTGTTGGAATGATCGGCATGGCGATCCGATCGGTATTTCAGATTTTAGACCCCCGGACCCGACTTGGCAGTTCACTTAAGCGAAGTGTATTTAGAAGATGAACTTTTGAGCGCCGAGCTCAAACCGGGCATCCGATTTGGATTCCGTCAGTTCTGACAAGTCACTTTCATCTCCCAGGTCGTGTTGGAATGATCGGCATGGCCATCCGACCGGTATTTCAGATTTTAGACCCCCGGACCCGACTTGGCAGTTCACTTAAACTAAGTGTATTTAGAAAATGAACTTTTGAGCGCCGAGCTCAAACCGGGCATCCGATTTGGATTCCGTCAGTTCTGACAAGTCACTTTCATCTCCCAGGTCGTGTTGGAATGATCGGCACGGCCATCCGACCGGTATTTCAGATTTTAGACCCCCGGACCCGACTTGGCAGTTCACTTAAACTAAGTGTATTTAGAAAATGAACTTTTGAGCGCCGAGCTCAAACGGGCATCCGATTTGGATTCCGTCAGTTCTGACAAGTCACTTTCATCTCCCAGGTCGTGTTGGAATGATCGGCACGGCCGATCCGACCGGTATTTCAGATTTTAGACCCCCGGACCCGACTTGGCAGTTCACTTAAACTAAGTGTATTTAGAAAATGAACTTTTGAGCGCCGAGCTCAAACCGGGCATCCGATTTGGATTCCGTCAGTTCTGACAAGTCACTTTCATCTCCCAGGTCGTGTTGGAATGATCGGCACGGCCATCCGACCGGTATTTCAGATTTTAGACCCCCGGACCCGACTTGGCAGTTCATTTAAACTAAGTGTATTTAGAAAATGAACTTTTGAGCGCCGAGCTCAAACCGGGCATCCGATTTGGATTCCGTCAGTTCTGACAAGTCACTTTCATCTCCCAGGTCGTGTTGGAATGATCGGCATGGCCATCCGACCAGTATTTCAGATTTTAGACCCCCGGACCCGACTTGGCAGTTCACTTAAACTAAGTGTATTTAGAAAATGAACTTTTGAGCGCCGAGCTCAAACCGGGCATCCGATTTGGATTCCGTCAGTTCTGACAAGTCACTTTCATCTCCCAGGTCGTGTTGGAATGATCGGCATGGCCATCCGACCGGTATTTCAGATTTTAGACCCCCGGACCCGACTTGGTAGTTCACTTAAACTAAGTGTATTTAGAAAATGAACTTTTGAGCGCCGAGCTCAAACCGGGCATCCGATTTGGATTCCGTCAGTTCTGACAAGTCACTTTCATCTCCCAGGTCGTGTTGGAATGATCGGCATGGCCATCCGACAGGTATTTCAGATTTTAGACCCCCGGACCCGACTTGGCAGTTCACTTAAACTAAGTGTATTTAGAAAATGAACTTTTGAGCGCCGAGCTCAAACCGGGCATCCGATTTGGATTCGTCAGTTCTGACAAGTCACTTTCATCTCCCAGGTCGTGTTGGAATGATCGGCATGGCCATCCGACCAGTATTTCAGATTTTAGACCCCCGGACCCGACTTGGCAGTTCACTTAAACTAAGTGTATTTAGAAAATGAACTTTTGAGCGCCGAGCTCAAACCGGGCATCCGATTTGGATTCCGTCAGTTCTGACAAGTCACTTTCATCTCCCAGGTCGTGTTGGAATGATCGGCACGGCGATCCGACCGGTATTTCAGATTTTAGACCCCCGGACCCGACTTGGCAGTTCACTTAAACTAAGTGTATTTAGAAAATGAACTTTTGAGCGCCGAGCTCAAACCGGGCATCCGATTTGGATTCCGTCAGTTCTGACAAGTCACTTTCATCTCCCAGGTCGTGTTGGAATGATCGGCACGGCCATCGACCGGTATTTCAGATTTTAGACCCCCGGACCCGACTTGGCAGTTCACTTAAACTAAGTGTATTTAGAAAATGAACTTTTGAGCGCCGAGCTCAAACCGGGCATCCGATTTGGATTCCGTCAGTTCTGACAAGTCACTTTCATCTCCCAGGTCGTGTTGGAATGATCGGCACGGCCATCCGACCAGTATTTCAGATTTTAGACCCCCGGACCCGACTTGGCAGTTCACTTAAACTAAGTGTATTTAGAAAATGAACTTTTGAGCGCCGAGCTCAAACCGGGCATCCGATTTGGATTCTGTCAGTTCTGACAAGTCACTTTCATCTCCCAGGTCGTGTTGGAATGATCGGCATGTCATCCGACTGGTATTTCAGATTTTAGACCCCCGGACCCGACTTGGCAGTTCACTTAAACTAAGTGTATTTAGAAAATGAACTTTTGAGCGCCGAGCTCAAACCGGGCATCCGATTTAGATTCCGTCAGTTCTGACAAGTCACTTTCATCTCCCAGGTCATGTTGGAATGATCGGCATGGTCATCCGACCAGTATTTCAGATTTTAGACCCCCGGACCCGACTTGGCAGTTCACTTAAACTAAGTGTATTTAGAAAATGAACTTTTGAGCGCCGAGCTCAAACCGGGCATCCGATTTGGATTCGTCAGTTCTGACAAGTCACTTTCATCTCCTAGGTCGTGTTGGAATGATCGGCACGGCCATCCGACTAGTATTTCAGATTTTAGACCCCCGGACCCGACTTGGCAGTTCACTTAAACTAAGTGTATTTAGAAAATGAACTTTTGAGCGCCGAGCTCAAACCGGGCATCCGATTTGGATTCCGTCAGTTCTGACAAGTCACTTTCATCTCCCAGGTCGTGTTGGAATGATCGGCATGGCCATCCGACCGGTATTTCAGATTTTAGACCCCCGGACCCGACTTGGCAGTTCACTTAAACTAAGTGTATTTAGAAAATGAACTTTTGAGCGCCGAGCTCAAACCGGGCATCCGATTTGGATTCCGTCAGTTCTGACAAGTCACTTTCATCTCCCAGGTCGTGTTGGAATGATCGGCATGGCATCCGACTGGTATTTCAGATTTTAGACCCCCGGACCCGACTTGGCAGTTCATTTAAACTAAGTGTATTTAGAAAATGAACTTTTGAGCGCCGAGCTCAAACCGGGCATCCGATTTGGATTCCGTCAGTTCTGACAAGTCACTTTCATCTCCCAGGTCGTGTTGGAATGATCGGCACTGGCCATCCGACAGTATTTCAGATTTTAGACCCCCGGACCCGACTTGGCAGTTCACTTAAACTAAGTGTATTTAGAAAATGAACTTTTGAGCGCCGAGCTCAAACCGGGCATCCGATTTGGATTCCGTCAGTTCTGACAAGTCACTTTCATCTCCCATGTCGTGTTGGAATGATCGACATGGCCATCCGACTGGTATTTCAGATTTTAGACCCCCGGACCCGACTTGGCAGTTCACTTAAACTAAGTGTATTTAGAAAATGAACTTTTGAGCGCCGAGCTCAAACCGGGCATCCGATTTGGATTCCGTCAGTTCTGACAAGTCACTTTCATCTCCCAGGTCGTGTTGGAATGATCAGCACAGCCATCCGACTAGTATTTCAGATTTTAGACCCCCGACCCGACTTGGCAGTTCACTTAAACTAAGTGTATTTAGAAAATGAACTTTTGAGCGCCGAGCTCAAACCGGGCATCCGATTTGGATTCGTCAGTTCTGACAAGTCACTTTCATCTCCCAGGTCATGTTGGAATGATCGGCATGGCCATCCGACCAGTATTTCAGATTTTAGACCCCCGGACCCGACTTGGCAGTTCACTTAAACTAAGTGTATTTAGAAAATGAACTTTTGAGCGCCGAGCTCAAACCGGGCATCCGATTTGGATTCCGTCAGTTCTGACAAGTCACTTTCATCTCCCAGGTCGTGTTGGAATGATCGGCACGGCCATCCGACCAGTATTTCAGATTTTAGACCCCCGGACCCGACTTGGCAGTTCACTTAAACTAAGTGTATTTAGAAAATGAACTTTTGAGCGCCGAGCTCAAACCGGGCATCCGATTTGGATTCCGTCAGTTCTGACAAGTCACTTTCATCTCCCAGGTCGTGTTGGAATGATCGGCATGGCCATCCGACTGGTATTTCAGATTTTAGACCCCCGGACCCGACTTGGTAGTTCACTTAAACTAAGTGTATTTAGAAAATGAACTTTTGAGCGCCGAGCTCAAACCGGGCATCCGATTTGGATTCGTCAGTTCTGACAAGTCACTTTCATCTCCCAGGTATGTTGGAATGATCGGCAGGGCCATCCGACCAGTATTTCAGATTTTAGACCCCCGGACCCGACTTGGCAGTTCACTTAAACTAAGTGTATTTAGAAAATGAACTTTTGAGCGCCGAGCTCAAACCGGGCATCCGATTTGGATTCCGTCAGTTCTGACAAGTCACTTTCATCTCCCAGGTCGTGTTGGAATGATCGGCATGGCGATCCGACCGGTATTTCAGATTTTAGACCCCCGGACCCGACTTGGCAGTTCACTTAAACTAAGTGTATTTAGAAAATGAACTTTTGAGCGCCGAGCTCAAACCGGGCATCCGATTTGGATTCCGTCAGTTCTGACAAGTCACTTTCATCTCCCAGGTCGTGTTGGAATGATCGGCACTGCCATCCGACCAGTATTTCAGATTTTAGACCCCCGGACCCGACTTGGCAGTTCACTTAAACTAAGTGTATTTAGAAAATGAACTTTTGAGCGCCGAGCTCAAACCGGGCATCCGATTTGGATTCCGTCAGTTCTGACAAGTCACTTTCATCTCCCAGGTCGTGTTGGAATGATCGGCATGGCCATCCGACAGGTATTTCAGATTTTAGACCCCCGGACCCGACTTGGCAGTTCACTTAAACTAAGTGTATTTAGAAAATGAACTTTTGAGCGCCGAGCTCAAACCGGGCATCCGATTTGGATTCCGTCAGTTCTGACAAGTCACTTTCATCTCCCAGGTCGTGTTGGAATGATCGGCATGGCCATCCGACCAGTATTTCAGATTTTAGACCCCCGGACCCGACTTGGCAGTTCACTTAAACTAAGTGTATTTAGAAAATGAACTTTTGAGCGCCGAGCTCAAACCGGGCATCCGATTTGGATTCCGTCAGTTCTGACAAGTCACTTTCATCTCCCAGGTCGTGTTGGAATGATCGGCATGGCCATCCGACCGGTATTTCAGATTTTAGACCCCCGGACCCGACTTGGCAGTTCACTTAAACTAAGTGTATTTAGAAAATGAACTTTTGAGCGCCGAGCTCAAACCGGGCATCCGATTTGGATTCCGTCAGTTCTGACAAGTAACTTTCATCTCCCAGGTTGTGTTGGAATGATCGGCATGGCATCCGACCGGTATTTCAGATTTTAGACCCCCGGACCCGACTTGGCAGTTCATTTAAACTAAGTGTATTTAGAAAATGAACTTTTGAGCGCCGAGCTCAAACCGGGCATCCGATTTAGATTCCGTCAGTTCTGACAAGTAACTTTCATCTCCCAGGTCGTGTTGGAATGATCGGCATGGCGATCCGACTGGTATTTCAGATTTAAGACCCCGGACCCGACTTGGCAGTTCATTTAAACTAAGTGTATTTAGAAAATGAACTTTTGAGCGCCGAGCTCAAACCGGGCATCCGATTTGGATTCCGTCAGTTCTGACAAGTCACTTTCATCTCCCAAGATGTGTTGGAATGATCGGCACTGCCATCTGACTGTATTTCAGATTTTAGACACCCGGACCTGACTTGGCAGTTCACTTAAACTAAGTGTATTTAAAAATGAACTTTTGAGCGCCGAGCTCAAACCGGGCATCCGATTTGGATTCCGTCAGTTCTGACAAGTCACTTTCATCTCCATGTCGTGTTGGAATGATCGGCATGGCCATCCGACTGGTATTTCAGATTTTAGACCCCCGGACCCGACTTGGCAGTTCACTTAAACTAAGTGTATTTAGAAAATGAACTTTTGAGTGCCGAGCTCAAACCGGGCATCCGATTTAGATTCCGTCAGTTCTGACAAGTCACTTTCATCTCCCAGGTCATGTTGGAATGACCAGCATAGCCATCCGACCAGTATTTCAGATTTTAGACCCCCGACCAGACTTGGCAGTTCACTTAAACTAAGTGTATTTAGAAAATGAACTTTTGAGCGCCGAGCTCAAGCCGGGCATCCGATTTGGATTCGTCAGTTCTGACAAGTCACTTTCATCTCCCAGGTCATGTTGGAATGACCGGCATGGCCATCCGACCAGTATTTCAGATTTTAGACCCCCGACCCGACTTGGCAGTTCACTTAAACTAAGTGTATTTAGAAAATGAACTTTTGAGCGCCGAGCTCAAACCGGGCATCCGATTTGGATTCCGTCAGTTCTGACAAGTCACTTTCATCTCCCAGGTCGTGTTGGAATGATCGGCACGGCCATCCGACCAGTATTTCAGATTTTAGACCCCCGGACCCGACTTGGCAGTTCACTTAAACTAAGTGTATTTAGAAAATGAACTTTTGAGCGCCGAGCTCAAACCGGGCATCCGATTTGGATTCCGTCAGTTCTGACAAGTCACTTTCATCTCCCAGGTCGTGTTGGAATGATCGGCATGGCCATCCGACAGGTATTTCAGATTTTAGACCCCCGGACCCGACTTGGCAGTTCACTTAAACTAAGTGTATTTAGAAAATGAACTTTTGAGCGCCGAGCTCAAACCGGGCATCCGATTTGGATTCGTCAGTTCTGACAAGTCACTTTCATCTCCCAGGTATGTTGGAATGATCGGCAGGCCATCCGACCGTATTTCAGATTTTAGACCCCCGGACCCGACTTGGCAGTTCACTTAAACTAAGTGTATTTAGAAAATGAACTTTTGAGCGCCGAGCTCAAACCGGGCATCCGATTTGGATTCGTCAGTTCTGACAAGTCACTTTCATCTCTCAGGTTGTGTTGGAATGATCGGCACGGCGATCCGACCGGTATTTCAGATTTTAGACCCCCGGACCCGACTTGGCAGTTCACTTAAACTAAGTGTATTTAGAAAATGAACTTTTGAGTGCCGAGCTCAAACCGGGCATCCGATTTGGATTCCGTCAGTTCTGACAAGTCACTTTCATCTCCCAGGTTGTGTTGGAATGATCGGCACGGCCATCCGACCAGTATTTCAGATTTTAGACCCCCGGACCCGACTTGGCAGTTCACCTAAACTAAGTGTATTTAGAAAATGAACTTTTGAGCGCCGAGCTCAAACCGGGCATCCGATTTGGATTCCGTCAGTTCTGACAAGTCACTTTCATCTCCCAGGTCGTGTTGGAATGATCGGCACGGTCATCCGACTGGTATTTCAGATTTTAGACCCCCGGACCCGACTTGGCAGTTCACTTAAACTAAGTGTATTTAGAAAATAACTTTTGAGCGCCGAGCTCAAACCGGGAATCCGATTTGGATTCCGTCAGTTCTGATAAGTCACTTTCATCGCCCAGGTCATGTTGGAATGACCGGCAGGGCCATCCGACCAGTATTTCAGATTTTAGACCCCCGGGCCCGACTTGGTAGTTCACTTAAACTGAGTGTATTTAGAAAATGCACTTTTGAGCGCCGAGCTCAAGCTGGGCATCCGATTTGGATTTCGTCAGTTCTGACAAGTCACTTTCATCGCCTAGGCTGTGTTCGAATGATCGGCATGGCGATCCGACTGATATTTCAGATTTTAGACCCCCGGACTCGACTTGGCAGTTCACTTAAACTAAGTGTATTTAGAAATGAACTTTTGAGCGCCGAGCTCAAACCGGGCATCCGATTTGGATTCCGTCAGTTCTGACAAGTAACTTTCATCTCCCAGGTCGTGTTGGAATCATCGACATGGTGATCCGACTGGTATTTCAGATTTAATAGCCCCGGACCCGACTTGGCAGTTCATTTAAACTAAGTGTATTTAGAAAATGAACTTTTGAGCGCTGAGCTCAAACCGGGCATCCGATTTGGATTCCGCCAGTTCTGACAAGTCACTTTCATCTCCCAAGATGTGTTGGAATGATCGGCACTGCCATCTGACTAGTATTTATGATTTTAGACACCCGGACCTGACTTGGCAGATCACTTAAACTAAGTGTATTTAAAAAATGAACTTTTTAGCGTCGAGCTCAAACCGGGCATCCGATTTACATTCCGTCAGTTCTGACAAGTCACTTTTATCTCCCATGTCGTGTTGGAATGATCGGCATGGCCATCCGACTGGTATTTCAGATTGTAGACCCCCGGACCCAACTTGGCAGTTCACTTAAACTAAGTGTATTTAGAAAATGAACTTTTGAGTGCCGAGCTCAAACCGGGCATCCGATTTAGATTCCGTCAGTTCTGACAAGTCACTTTCATCTCCCAGGTCATGTTGGAATGACCAGCACAGCCATCCGACCAGTATTTCAGATTTTAGACCCCCGAACCAGACTTGGAAGTTCACTTAAACTAAGTGTATTTAGAAAATGAACTTTGAGCGCCGAGCTCAAGCCGGGCATCCAATTTGGATTTCGTCAGTTCTGAAAAGTCACTTTCATCTCCCAGGTCATGTTGGAATGACCGGCATGGCCATCCGACCAGCATTTCAGATTTTAGACCCCCGAACCCGACTTGGCAGTTCAGTTAAACTAAGTGTATTTAGAAAATGAACTTTTGAGCGCCGAGCTCAAACCGGGCATCTGATTTAGATTCCGTCAGGTCTGACAAGTCACTTTCATCTCCCAGGTCGTGTTGGAATGCTCAGCACGGCCATCCGACCAGTATTCCAGATTTTAGACACCCGGACCCGACTTGGCAGTTCACCTAAACTAAGTGTATTTAGAAAATGAACTTTTGACCGCCGAGCTCAAACCGGGCATCCGATTTGGATTCCGTCAGTTCTGACAAGTCACTTTCATCTCCCAGGTCATGTTGGAATGATCAGCATGGCCATCCGACTGGTATTTCAGATTTTAGACCCCCAGACCCGACTTGGCAGTTCACTTAAACTAAGTGTATTTAGAAAATAAACTTTTGAGCGCCGAGCTCAAACCGGGCATCCGATTTGGATTTCGTCAGTTCTGATAAGTCACTTTCATCTCCCAAGTTATGTTGGAATGACCGGCAGGGACATCCAACCAGTATTTCAGATTTTAGACCCCCGGACCCGACTTGGTAGTTCACTTAAACTGAGTGTATTTAGAAAATGCACTTTTAAGCGCCGAGCTCAAGCTGGGCATCCGATTTAGATTTCGTAAGTTCTGACAAGTAACTTTCATCTCCTAGGTTGTGTTGGAATGATCGGCACGGCGATCCGACAGGTATTTCAGATTTTAGACCCCCGGACCCGACTTGGCAGTTCACTTAAACAAAGTGTATTTAAAAAATGAACTTTTGAGCGCCGAGCTCAAACCGGGCATCCGATTTGGATTCCGTCAGTTCTGACAAGTCACTTTCATCTCCCAGGTCATGTTGGAATGATCGGCATGGCGATCTGACTGGTATTTCATATTTTAGACCCCCGGACCTGACTTTGCAGTTCATTTAAACAAAGTGTATTTAGAAAATGAACTTTTGAGCGCTGAGCTCAAACCGGGCATCCGATTTGGATTCCGTCAGTTCTGACAAGTCACTTTCATCTCCCAGGTTGTGTTGGAATGCTCGGCACGGCCATCCGACCAGTAGTTCAGATTTTAGACATCCGGACCCGACTTGGCAGTTCACCTAAACTAA
Organism: Amorphophallus konjac; assembly: GCA_022559845.1. NCBI lineage: Eukaryota > Viridiplantae > Streptophyta > Magnoliopsida > Alismatales > Araceae > Amorphophallus > Amorphophallus konjac. The sequence goes on along the minus strand of CM040121.1, from coordinate 341,117,537 downwards.
GTGTATTTAGAAAATAAACTTTTGAGCGCCGAGCTCAAACCGGGCATCCGATTTGGATTCTGTCAGTTCTGACAAGTCACTTTCATCTCCCAGGTCATGTTGGAATGATCGGCACGGTCATCCGACTGGTATTTCAGATTTTAGACCCCCGGACCCGACTTGGCAGTTCACTTAAACTAAGTATATTTAGAAAATAAACTTTTGAGCGCCGAGCTCAAACCGGGAATCCGATTTGGATTCCGTCAGTTCTGATAAGTCACTTTCATCTCCCAGGTCATGTTGGAATGACCGGCAGGGCCATCCGACCAGTATTTCAGATTTTAGACCCCCGGGCCCGACTTGGTAGTTCACTTAAACTGAGTGTATTTAGAAAATGCACTTTTGAGCGCCGAGCTCAAGCTGGGCATCCGATTTGGATTTCGTCAGTTCTGACAAGTCACTTTCATCGCCTAGGCTGTGTTCGAATGATCGGCATGGCGATCTGACTGATATTTCAGATTTTAGACCCCCGGACTCGACTTGGCAGTTCACTTAAACTAAGTGTATTTAGAAGATGAACTTTTGAGCACCGAGCTCAAACCGGGCATCCGATTTGGGTTCCATCAGTTCTGACAAGTAACTTTCATCTCCCAAGTCGTGTTGGAATCATCGACATGGTGATCCGACTGGTATTTCAGATTTAATAGCCCCGGACCCGACTTGGCAGTTCATTTAAACTAAGTGTATTTAGAAAATGAACTTTTGAGCGCTGAGCTCAAACCGGGCATCCGATTTGGATTCCGCCAGTTCTGACAAGCCACTTTCATCTCCCAAGATGTGTTGGAATGATCGGCACTGCCATCTGACTAGTATTTATGATTTTAGACACCCGGACCTGACTTGGCAGATCACTTAAACTAAGTGTATTTAAAAAATGAACTTTTTAGCGTCGAGCTCAAACCGGGCATCCGATTTGCATTCCGTCAGTTCTGACAAGTCACTTTTATCTCCCATGTCGTGTTGAAATGATCGGCATGGCCATCCGACTGGTATTTCAGATTTTAGACCCCCGGACCCAACTTGGCAGTTCACTTAAACTAAGTGTATTTAGAAAATGAACTTTTGAGTGCCGAGCTCAAACCGGGCATCCGATTTAGATTCCGTCAGTTCTGACAAGTCACTTTCATCTCCCAGGTCATGTTGGAATGACCAGCACAGCCATCCGACCAGTATTTCAGATTTTAGACCCCCGAACCAGACTTGGAAGTTCACTTAAACTAAGTGTATTTAGAAAATGAACTTTTGAGCGCCGAGCTCAAGCCGGGCATCCAATTTGGATTTCGTCAGTTCTGAAAAGTCACTTTCATCTCCCAGGTCATGTTGGAATGACCGGCATGGCCATCCGACCAGCATTTCAGATTTTAGACCCCCGAACCCGACTTGGCAGTTCAGTTAAACTAAGTGTATTTAGAAAATGAACTTTTGAGCGCCGAGCTCAAACCGGGCATCTGATTTGGATTCCGTCAGGTCTGACAAGTCACTTTCATCTCCCAGGTCGTGTTGGAATGCTCGGCACGGCCATCCGACCAGTATTTCAGATTTTAGACACCCGGACCCGACTTGGCAGTTCACCTAAACTAAGTGTATTTAGAAAATGAACTTTTGACCGCCGAGCTCAAACCGGGCATCCGATTAGGATTCCGTCAGTTCTGACAAGTCACTTTCATCTCCCAGGTCATGTTGGAATGATCAGCATGGCCATCCGACTGGTATTTCAGATTTTAGACCCCCAGACCCGACTTGGCAGTTCACTTAAACTAAGTGTATTTAGAAAATAAACTTTTGAGCGCCGAGCTCAAACCGGGCATCCGATTTGGATTTCGTCAGTTCTGATAAGTCACTTTCATCTCCCAAGTTATGTTGGAATGACCGGCAGGGACATCCGACCAGTATTTCAGATTTTAGACCCCCGGACCCGACTTGGTAGTTCACTTAAACTGAGTGTATTTAGAAAATGCACTTTTAAGCGCCGAGCTCAAGCTGGGCATCCGATTTAGATTTCGTAAGTTCTGAAAAGTAACTTTCATCTCCTAGGTTGTGTTGGAATGATCGGCACGGCGATCCGACAGGTATTTCAGATTTTAGACCCCCGGACCCGACTTGGCAGTTCACTTAAACAAAGTGTATTTAAAAAATGAACTTTTGAGCGCCGAGCTCAAACCGGGCATCCGATTTGGATTCCGTCTGTTCTGACAAGTAACTTTCATCTCCCAGGTCATGTTGGAATGATCGGCATGGCGATCTGACTGGTATTTCATATTTAATACCCCCGGACCTGACTTTGCAGTTCATTTAAACAAAGTGTATTTAGAAAATGAACTTTTGAGCGCTGAGCTCAAACCGGGCATCCGATTTGGATTCCGTCAGTTCTGACAAGTCACTTTCATCTCCCAGGTCATGTCGGAATGATGGGCACTGCCATCTGACCAATATTTCTGATTTTAGACACCCGGACCTGACTTGGCAGATCACTTAAACTAAGTGTATTTAAAAAATGAACTTTTGAGCGCCGAGCTCAAACCGGGCATCCGATTTAGATTCTGTCAGTTCTGACAAGTCACTTTCGTCTCCCATGCCGTGTTGCAATGATCGGCATGGTCATCCGACTGGTATTTCAGATTTTATACCCCCGGACCCAACTTGGCAGTTCACTTAAACTAAGTATATTTAGAAAATGAACTTTTGAGTGCCGAGCTCAAATCGGGCATCCAATTTAGATTCCGTCAGTTCTGACAAGTCACTTTCATCTCCCAGGTCATGTTGGAATGACCAGCATAGCCATCCGACCGGTATTTCAGATTTTAGACCACCGGACCAGACTTGGCAGTTCACTGAAACTAAGTGTATTTAGAAAATGAACTTTTGAGCGCCGAGCTCAAGCTGGGCATCCGATTTGGATTTCGTCAGTTCTGAAAAAGTCACTTTCATCGCCCAGGTCATGTTGGAATGACCGGCATGGCCATCCGACCAGTATTTCAGATTTTAGACCCCCGGACCCGACTTGGCAGTTCACTTAAACTAAGTGTATTTAGAAAATGAACTTTTGAGCCCCGAGCTCAAGCTGGGCATCCGATTTAGATTTCGTCAGTTCTGACAAGTCACTTTCATCTCCCACATTGTGTTGGAATGATCGGCACGGCGATCTGATCGGTATTTCAGATTTTAGACCCCCGGACCCGACTTGGCAGTTCAGTTAAACTAAGTGTATTTAGAAAATGAACTTTTGCGCGCCGAGCTCAAACCGGGCATCCGATTTGGATTCCATCAGTTCTAATAAGTAACTTTCATCTCCCAGGTTGTGTTGGAATGATCGGCATGGCGATCCGACCGGTATTTCAGATTTAATACCCCCGGACCCGACTTGGCAGTTCATTTAAACTAAGTGTATTTAGAAAATGAACTTTTGAGCGCCGAGCTCAAACCGGGCATCCGATTTGGATTCCGTCAGTTCTGACTGGTCACTTTCACCTCCCAGGTCTTGTTGGAATGATCATCATGGCCATCCGACCGGTATTTCAGATTTTAGACCCCCGGACCCGACTTGGGAGTTCACTTAAACTATGTGTATTTGGAAAATGAACTTTTGAGCGCCGAGCTCAAACCGGATATCCGATTTGGATTCCGTCAGTTCTGAATAGTCACTTTCATCTCCCTAGTCGTGTTGGAATGATCGGCACGGCCATCTGACCGGTATTTCAGATTTTAGACCCCCGGACCCGACTTGGCAGTTCATTTAAACTAAGTGTATTTAGAAAATGAACTTTTGAGCGCCGAGCTCAAACCGGGCATCCGATTTGGATTCCGTCTGTTCTGACAAGTCACTTTCATCTCCCAGGTCATGTTGGAATGATCGGCATGGCCATTCGACCAGTATTTCAGATTTTAGACACCCGGACCCGACTTGGCAGTTCACTTAAACAAAGTGTATTTAGAAAATGAACTTTTGAGCGCCGAGCTCAAACCGGGCATCCGATTTGGATTCCGTCTGTTCTGACAAGTCAATTTCATCTCCCAGGTCGTGTTGGAATGCTCGGCATGGCCATCCGGCCAGTATTTCAGATTTTAGACACCCGGACCCGACTTGGCAGTTCACCTAAACTAAGTGTATTTAGAAAATGAACTTTTGAGCGCCGAGCTCAAACCGGGCACCAGATTTGGATTCCGTCAGTTCTGACAAGTCACTTTCATCTCTCAGGTCGTGTTGGAATGATCGACACGACCATCCGACTGGTATTTCATATTTTAGACCCCCGGACCCGACTTGGCAGTTCACTTAAACTAAGTGTATTTAGAAAATAAACTTTTGAGCGCCGAGCTCAAACCGGGCATCCGATTTGGATTCTGTCAGTTCTGTAAAGTCACTTTCATCTCCCAGGTCATGTTGGAATGATCGGCAAGGCCATCCGACCAGTATTTCATATTTTAGACCCCCAGACCCGACTTGGTAGTTCACTTAAACTAAGTGTATTTAGAAAATGCACTTTTGAGCGCCGAGCTCAAGCTGGGCATCCGATTTGGATTTCGTCTGTTCTGACAAGTCACTTTCATCTCTCAGGTTGTTTTGGAATGATCGGCACGGCGATCCGACCGGTATTTCAGATTTTAGACCCCCGGACCCGACTTGGCAGTTCTCTTAAACTAAGTGTATTTAGAAAATGAACTTTTGAGCGCCGAGATCAAACCGGGCATCCGATTTGGATTCCGTCAGTTCTGACAAGTAACTTTCATCTCCCAGGTCGTGTTGGAATGATCGGCATGGCGATCCGACTGGTATTTCAGATTTAATACCCCCGGACCCGACTTGGCAGTTCATTTAAACTAAGTGTATTTAGAAAATGAACTTTTGAGCGCGGAGCTCAAACTGGGCATCCGATTTGGATTCCGTCAGTTCTGATAAGTCACTTTCATCTCCCAGGTCGTGTTGGAATGATAGACACTGCCATCCGACCAGTATTTCTGATTTTAGACACCCGGACCTGACTTGGCAGATCACTTAAACTAAGTGTATTTAGAAAATGAATTTTTGAGCGCCGAGCTCAAACCGGGCATCCGATTCGGATTCCGTCAGTTCTGACAAGTCACTTTCATCTCCAAGCTCATGTTGGAATGATCGGCATGGCCATCCGACTAGTATTTCAGATTTTAGACCCCCGGACCAGACTTGGTAGTTCACTTAAACTAAGTGTATTTAGAAAATGAACTTTTGAGCGCCGAGCTCAAGCTGGGCATCCGATTTGGATTTCGTCAGTTCTGACAAGTCACTATCATCTTCTAGGTTGTGTTGGAATGATCGGCATGGCGATCCGACTGGTATTTCAGATTTTAGACCCCCGGACCCGACTTGGCAGTTCACTTATACGAAGTGTATTTAGAAGATGAACTTTTGAGCGCCGAACTCAAACCGGTCATCCGATTTAGATTCCGTCGGTTCTGAGAAGTATCTTTCATCTCCCAGGTCATGTTGGAATGATCGGCATGGCGATCCGATCGGTATTTCAGATTTAATACCCTCGGACCCAACTTGGCAGTTCATTTAAACTAAGTGTATTTAGAAAATAAACTTTTGAGCGCCGAGCTCAAACTGGTCATCCGATTTGGATTCCGTCAGTTCTGACAGGTCACTTTCATCTCCCAGGTCGTGTTGGAATGATCAGCATGGCCATCCGACCGGTATTTCAGATTTTAGACCCCCAGACCTTACTTGGCAGTTCACTTAAACTAAGTGTATTTAGAAAATGAACTTTTGAGCGCCGAGCTTAAGCTGGGCATCCGATTTAGATTCTGTCAGTTCAGACAAGTCACTTTCATCTCTCAAGTTGTGTTGAAAGGATCGGCACGGCGATCCGACTGGTATTTCAGATTTTAGACCCCCGCACCCGACTTGGCAGTTCACTTAAACTAAGTGTATTTAGAAAATGAACTTTTGAGCGCCGAGCTCAAACCGGATATCCGATTTGGATTCCGTCAGTTCTGAAAAGTCACTTTCATCTCCCTAGTCGTGTTGGAATGATCGGCACGGCCATCCGATCGGTATTTCAGATTTTAGACCCCCGGACCCGACTTGGCAGTTCATTTAAACTAAGTGTATTTAGAAAATGAACTTTTGAGCGCCGAGCTCAAACCGGGCATCCGATTTGGATTCCGTCTATTCTGACAAGTCACTTTCATCTCCCAGGTCATGTTGGAATGATCGGCATGGCCATTCGACCAGTATTTCAGATTTTAGACACCCGGACCCGACTTGGCAGTTCACTTAAACTAAGTGTATTTAGAAAATGAACTTTTGAGCGCCGAGCTCAAACCGGGCATCCGATTTGGATTCCGTCAGTTCTGACAAGTCAATTTCATCTCCCAGGCCGTGTTGGAATGCTCGACATGGCCATCTGACCAGTATTTCAGGTTTTAGACACCCGGACCTGACTTGGTAGTTCACCTAAACTAAGTGTATTTAGAAAATGAACTTTTGAGCGCCGAGCTCAAACCGGGCATCCGATTTGGATTCCGCCAGTTCTGAAAAGTCACTTTCATCTCCCAGGTCGTGTTTGAATGATCGGCATGGCCATCCGACTGGTATTTCAGATTTTAGACCTTCGGACCCGACTTGGCAGTTCACTTAAACTAAGTGTATTTAGAAAATAAACTTTTGAGCGCCGAGCTCAAACCGGGCATCCGATTTGGATTCCGTCAGTTCTGATAAGTCACTTTCATCTCCCAGGTCATGTTGGAATGACCGGCATGGCCATCCGACCAGTATTTCAGATTTTGGACCCCCGGACCCGACTTGGTAGTTCACTTAAACTAAGTGTATTTAGAAAATACACTTTTGAGCGCCGAGCTCAAGCTGGGCATCCGATTTAGATTTCGTCTGTTCTGACAAGTCACTTTCATCTCCCAAGTTGTGTTGGAATGATCGGCACGGTGATCCGACCGGTATTTCAGATTTTAGACCCCCGGACCCGACTTGGCAGTTCACTTAAACTAAGTGTATTTAGAAAATGAACTTTTGAGCGCCGAGCTCAAACCGGGCATCCGATTTGGATTCCGTCAGTTCTGACAAGTAACTTTCATCTCCCAGGTCGTGTTGGAATGATCGGTGTGAAGATTTTTTAGGGCAAAAAGATATTTCGATGTCTGATTCAAAGAGAGATTACAAGATATGTGATTGGGAACCCACAATTAGGGGCCAGACACACAGTAAAAATAAAATAACAAAAATACCCCAAACAAAGATATTTTTAACACTCCCCCTCAAGCTGGAGCATATATATCAAACATGCCCAGCTTGTCACATAGAGCACTGAATCGGCCAACTCCAAGCGACTTTGTGAATAGATCAGCAAGTTGGTCTTCAGTAGGAGTGAACGGGGTACTAATCTTCTGAGACATGACGACATCCCGAACAAAATGGCAATCAACCTCAATATGCTTTGTACGCTCATGAAATATTGGATTCTTTGCAATATGAATAGCAGCCTGGTTGTCACATCTCATCACCATAGGTTCGGAATAAGTAACCCCAAAATCTGTCATCAAAGATTTCAGCCACATCATTTCACAAGTTGTCTGAGCCATAGCTCTATATTCTGCTTCAACACTTGATCTAGCAACCGCACTTTGTTTTTTTACTTCTCCAAGTGACAAGATTACCACCAACATAGGTACAAAAACCAGAGGTGGATCGTCGGTCTCACCGAGATCCTGCATAATCTGCATCAGAAAAAGCCTCAATAGATAAATAGTCATTTTTCTTATATAGAAGACCACATCCAGGAGCTCCTTTGACATAATGTAGGATCTTTAGAGCCGCTTCCCAATGACATAACTTTGGACTCTGCATAAACTGACTAACAACTGATACAGCGAAGGCAATATCTGGGCGAGTCACTGTCAGATATATCAGCTTTCCACAAAACCGCCTATATTGAGTAACATCATTGAACATCAGACTATCCTCCACTTCAAGATCAGACTGAGGAACAGTGGGTGTATCAGCAGGTTTACACCCCAACATTCCCATCTCCTGCAATAAGTCTAGAGCATATTTTCTTTGAGATAAGGAGACACCATCATTACCATAAGCAATTTCAATCCCAAGAAAATAACTCGGTCTCCCTAGGTTCTTAGTAACAAAATGACACTGAAGGTGTTTCTGAACTTCCTTAATACCATTTTTATCACTTCCCGTGAGCAGTATATCATCAACATAGACAATAAGAATCACCACACCATTAGAGGTATGGCGAACAAACACAGAATGATCGGCTTGACTCTTCTTTAATCCAACTCCAGAAGCAATCTGACTGAATTTCTCAAACCATGCTCGAGGGCTTTGTTTTAAGCCATAAATTGCCTTTCGTAGCTTACACACCATCTCCCCCTGAGTGACATACCCAGGAGGTTGCTCCATATATACTTCTTCTTTAAGATCACCATACAAGAAGGCATTCTTGACATCCATCTGCAACATATTCCATCCTTGATTGATGGCAAGAGAAAACAGCACCCGAACAGAGTTAAGTCGAGCAACAGGAGAAAAAGTTTCGAAATAATCAATTCCATAAGTCTGGGTAAAACCCTTGGCCACAAGTCTAGCCTTATATTTGTCAATGAAACCTTCTGGAGTGTACTTTATAGTGAACACCCACCGACAAGCAATAGGGGTAACACCGGCTGGCCGAGGTACAAGGACCCAAGTACCACGAGACAGCAAGGTAGACATTTCCTCATCCATAGCAGCCTTCCATTCAGGTATGGATAGTGCTTCAGAGAAAGACTTTGGAGGGTGAGCATCAGAAATAGACAAGGCATACTGGCGAAAAGATGGGGACAAAGCATGATACAAAATGAAGTCATCAAGAGGATGCTTCGTACTGGATCGTTTTCCCTTGCGAAGGGCAATAGGAAGATCCAGATCAGAAGCGGGAAGTGAAGTCTCACCAATGGGAGGGGGAGCCTCCAGTGAAGAAGTTGACTGTGGCAAGACGGTAGGCGGCGCACTATTGGTCCGTCGTTGATAGACCTGTCCAAATCTATTATCCGCATCTCGAGGCTCAACACAGCAATCAATACCTACAGCTGGCACATCCAGAGAAACAAGATCAAGAGGAATAGATGAAGGAGAAGTCTGTGCAGGAGAAGGCTGTGGAGAAGAGGGAGAATCATAAAAGGGCACAGACTCAAAAAAGGTCACATCAGCCACCACAAATGACCTCTTGGACCGAGGGTCAAAACATCGATACCCTTTTTGGGTCTGAGAATACCCCAAGAAAATGCAAAGAATAGATCTGGGAGTCAACTTATCATGTCCTGGTCCAAGAGTGTGAACAAAACACTTACACCCAAAGACCCGAGGAACTAGAGGAAAAGGATCTTCATTTGGATATAGGCATGAAAAAGGACTTTTGTTATCTAACACCTTGCTCGGTACCCGATTAATAAGATAACATAAGGTAAGAATAGCATCACCCCAATAGTACTTTGGAACATGCATGTGAACCATAAGAGTACGAGCAACATCAAGTAAATGCCGATTCTTCCTCTCAGCAACCCCATTTTGTTGAGAGGTGTAGGGGCAAGATATTTGATGAAGAATTCCATGCATTGAACAGAAGGAAGTGAAGGATGACTGGACATATTCCTTGGCATTGTCTGTACGCAAAATTTTGATGGAGGTGGAGAACTGATTTTGTATTTCTGAATAAAAAGATTTGAATACAACAAATACTTCTGAACGAGCTCTCAAAAGAAATTACTAGGTCATCCAAGAAAAGTCATCAACAAAAATGACAAAATATCAAAATCCGAGTCTGGAGGTGATAGGAGACGGTCCCCAGATGTCGGAATGTACAAGGTGAAATGGAGCAATGCTCCTTTCACTATTACTAGAAGGAAAGGAGACCCTATGATGTTTCCCAAGCTCACAGGCTTCACACAAAAGTCTATTTGTTGAAGAAGAAACGGGAACAATCTCGCGTAGCCTGGAAAGGGATGGATGCCCAAGCCGACAGTGCCACTGAAAAGAAGTATCAGATGCTGGGGAAGCCTTATGTCTTTGGAGAGGTCCATCAACGAGGTAGTACAATCCTCCAGATTCATGACCGCCACCAATCAGCTTCTTCGTCTGGAGATCCTGAAATATACAATAAGAAGGATAGAATGTTACTGAACAGTTTAAGGAACGGGTCAAAGAACTAATAGATAACAAGCCAATGGGAAAGTTAGGAACATAAAGGACATCTTTCAGGGTTAGAGATGAGGTATGAACAGTCCCTTTTCCAGCAACAGAACTATACGACCCATCCGCTACAGTAACAGAAGGGTGAGTATTAGATAAATGAAGAGAGGAGAAAAGGCAACGACTACCTGTCATATGACAAGAAGCACCAGAATCCACAATCCAGGAGGAATTGTGGTGAACTGTAGAGGCACTACTTGATGTGGTGGCATGAAAGGACGAGGAATGTGTTGAAGAGCCTTTTAAGAGCCGTTGAAATGCCTCGTACTCCTCGGGAGACAGTGTAACCCCTTTCTCAGATGGTGGTCCTATAGGTGGCTGCTGCACAGGCTGTGGCATAGACTCCGGAGTGAGAGATGAGGAATCACTAGAGGCACCCAGATTAGCAACAGGTCGTAGACGTGATCCCCCTTTGCCATATTTCTTCCAACAAAAATCAGGTTGATGTCCAGTTTTGTTGCAATGAATACATGGAGAGCCACGACCACGGCCAAGTCCACGGCCACGCCCCCCTGCAGCAAGAGCTAAAGCACTGCCCGAGTCTCCAATCTCACTAGATGTTGTCTCAGCCAGATTCAATTTGGTACTTGCTCTAAGAACACGAGAGTAAGCACCAGCCAATGTAGGAACCTGAGTGTCGGCAAGTAAATTATCTCTAACATGTCCGAGATTATCATCCATTCCAGACAAAAACTTAACAACAATAAACTCTTCCTTTTGTTTCTCCAGCTGAGCAGCATCTACAGCACTAGGCTGAAACAATTTTAATTCACTCCAGAGACCCTGAATTTCAACAAAATACTGAGAAATAGGTCTTCCTTCTTGCTTTAGAGTGAACAATCTTGAATAAATATTATAAATATGAGAAATATTTTGCTCTGCAGAATATATCTTTTTCAGAGTATCCCACATTTCTTTAGCGGTGTCTAGGAAAACAATACTATTGAAAATACTTTGTTCACAACTATTATTCAGAACTGAAATTACCATCCCATCATTAACTTCCCAAGCTTCATATGCCTTCTTATCAGTTTTCTCTGGAGGGTCTTGCTCGATATGTCGAAGTTTTCTCAAAGAAAGCAGCAGGAGGCAAAAAGACCGTGCCCATTGAGGATAATTAGTGCCATTCAACTTTGTAGCAGTAGACATCATATGATAAAGTATTCCATCAGAAGTCGTGATAGAGGTGGACCCCGACGATTCTGCCATGACAACAAACCACACAACCAAGGACTCTGCTACACAAAAAAGGAGTCAAACAATCTTCTTACAGCAACATAAGGGTCAGCACATAGGGAGAAGATTAGAAGCCCTCATGCGCTGACCATCCTAAAGGAACGAGCCGGTCCGGAGAGAACTCTGTTAGAAGATAGGGGTAAGCTTTATTACCACCAAAGGATGCTAGAAACTTCAAACCCCTTTCACGGGAGACACCAAGAACAGGACCGCGTCACCCGCCGGTGAAGGTCGCAAGGCAACAGGTCGCTACTCTCATGTCCGACGCGCCGTGCACACGACGTCGGAGGGTCGCACCGCGAGACGGGAAGAAGAGATGGGCTGCTGTCGTCGCACCATCGCTCACCTGCGGAGCCTCTGCCTCAACACCAGGCAGCTGCGGAGCCTGTGCGCCGGTGCAGACGCGCGGCGACTGCTGGTATCTAACACGCGCTACGGTGCGACGGTGGGGGGGGGGGGGGCGGGGCGAAGGCAAGTGGTCGTGGCGGTGGTGGTGGGGGTGAAGGGAAGGGGCCGCGGTGGAGGGTCCTTACATCGCTGGCTCTGATACCATGTGAAGATTTTTTAGGGCAAAAAGATATTTCGATGTCTGATTCAAAGAGAGATTACAAGATATGTGACTGGGAACCCACAATTAGGGGCCAGACACACAGTAAAAATAAAATAACAAAAATACCCCAAACAAAGATATTTTTAACAATCGGCATGGCGATCCGACTGGTATTTCAGATTTAATACCCCCGGACCCGACTTGGCAGTTCATTTAAACTAAGTGTATTTAGAAAATGAACTTTTGAGCACGGAGCTCAAACCGGGCATCCGATTTGGATTCCGTCAGTTCTGACAAGTCACTTTCATCTCCCAGGTCATGTTGGAATGATCGGCACTGCCATCCGACCAGTATTTCTGATTTTAGACACCCAGACCTGACTTGGCAGATCACTTAAACTAAGTGTATTTAGAAAATGAATTTTTGACTGCCGAGCTCAAACCGGGCATCCGATTCGGATTCCGTCAGTTCTGACAAGTCACTTTCATCTCCCAGGTCATGTTGGAATGATCGGCACGGACATCCGATCGGTATTTCAGATTTTAGACGCCCGGACCCGACTTGGCAGTTCACTTAAACGAAGTGTATTTAGAAGATGAACTTTTGAGCACCGAGCTCAAACCGGTCATCCGATTTGGATTCCGTCAGTTCTGACAAGTAACTTTCATCTTCCAGGTCGCGTCGGAATGATCGGCATGGCGATCCGACCAGTATTTCAGATTTAATACCCCCGGACCCGACTTGGCAGTTCATTTAAACTAAGTGTATTTAGAAAATGAACTTTTGAGCGCCGAGCTCAAACCGGGCATCCGATTTGGATTCCTTCAGTTCTGAAAGGTCACTTTCATCTCCCAGGTCATGTTGGAATGATCAGCACGGCCATCCGACTGGTATTTCAGATTTTAGACCCCCGGACCTGACTTGGCAGTTCACTTAAACTAAGTGCATTTAGAAAATGAACTTTTGAGCGCGGAGCTCAAACCGGGCATCCGATTTGGATTCCATCAGTTCTGACAAGTCACTTTCATCTCCCAGGTCGTGTTGGAATGATCGGCACTGCCATCCGACTAGTATTTCTGATTTTAGACACCCAGACCTGACTTGGCAGATCACTTAAACTAAGTGTATTTAGAAAATGAACTTTTAAGCGCCGAGCTCAAACCGGGCATCCGATTTGGATTTCGTCAGTTCTGACAAGTTACTTTCATCTCCCAGGTCGTGTTGGAATGATCGGCACGGCCATCCGACTGGTATTTCATATTTTAGACCCCCGGACCCAACTTAGCAGTTCACCTAAACTAAGTGTATTTAGAAAATGAACTTTTGAGTGCCGAGCTCAAACCGGGCATCCGATTTAGATTCCCTCAGTTCTGAAAATTCACTTTCATCTCCCAGGTCATGTTGGAATGACCGGCATGGGCATCCGACCAGTATTTCATAATTTAGAACCCCGGACCAGACATGGCAGTTCAGTAAACTAAGTGTATTTAGAAAATGAACTTTTGAGCGCCGAGCTCAAGCTGGGCATCCGATTTGGATTTCGTCAGTTCTGACAAGTCACTTTCATCTCCTAGGTTGTGTTGGAATGATCGGCATGGGGATCCGACCGGTATTTTAGATTTTAGACCCCCGGACCGGACTTGGCAGTTCACTTAAACTAAGTGTATTTAGAAGATGAACTTTTGAGCGCCGAGCTCAAACCGATCATCCGATTTGGATTCCGTCAGTTCTGACAAGTAACTTTCATCTCCCAGGTCATGTTGGAATGATCGGCATGGCGATCCGACCGGTAATTCACATTTAATACCCCCGGACCCGACTTGGCAGTTCATTTAAACTAAGTGTATTTAGAAAATGAACTTTTGAGCGCCGAGCTCAAACCGGGCATCCGATTTAGATTCCGTCAGTTCTGACAGGTCACTTTCATCTCCCAGGTCGTGTTGGAATGATCAGCACGGCCATCCGACCGGTATTTCAGATTTTAGACCGCCGGACCTGACTTGGCAGTTCACTTAAACTAAGTGTATTTAGAAAATGAACTTTTGAGCGCCGAGCGCAAGATGGGCATCCGATTTAGATTCTGTCAGTTGAGACATGTCACTTTCATCTCCCAAGTTGTGTTGAAAGGATCGGCACGGCGATCCAACCAGTATTTCAGATTTTAGACCCCCGGACCCGACTTGGCAGTTCACTTAAACTAAGTGTTTTTAGAAAATGAACTTTTGAGCGCCGAGCTCAAACCGGGCGTCCGATTTAGATTCCGTCTATTCTGACAAGTCACTTTCACCTCCCAGGTCGTGTTGGAATGATCGGCATGGCCATCCGACAGGTATTTTAGATTTTAGACCCCCGGAACCAACTTGGCAGTTCACTTAAACTAAGTGTATTTAGAAAATGATCTTTTGAGTGCCGAGCTCAAACCGGGCATCCGATTTAGATTCCGTCAGTTCTGAAAAGTCACTTTCATCTCCCAGGTCGTGTTGGAATGACCGGCATGGCCATCTGACCAGTATTTCAGATTTTATACCCCCGGACCCGACTTGGCAGTTTATTTAAACTAAGTGTATTTAGAAAATGAACTTTTGAGCGCCGAGCTCAAACCGGGCATCCGATTTGTATTCCGTCAATTCTGACAAGTCACTTTCATCTTCCAGGTTGTGTTGGAATGATCGGCACAGCCATCCGACCAGTATTTCCGATTTTAGACACCCGGACCCGACTTGGCAGTTCACTTAAACTAAGTGTATTTAGAAAATGAAGTTTTGAGCGCCGAGCTCAAACCGGGCATCCGATTTGGATTCCGTCAGTTCTGACAGGTCACTTTCATCTCCCAGGTCGTGTTGGAATGATCAGCACGGCCATCTGACCGGTATTTCAGATTTTAGACCCCCGGACCTAACTTGGCAGTTCACTTAAACTAAGTGTATTTAGAAAATGAACTTTTGAGCGCCGAGCTCAAGATGGGCATCCGATTTAGATTCTGTCAGTTGAGACTGTTGGGTTAGATGGACGCAGTCTATCTCCCCAGATTGTGGATCTAGAGGGGGGTGAATAGATCAACTTGCCTAATTTAAAACTATTGTAAGTTCTAAAGTGGAATTTAGGCAAATGTCAGTTGAGCTAAACAAAGGATGCTAAACAAAAGGTCGAAAGCTAGACATGAGCATAAGCGATGCAATCAAATAAGCTAAGCAAGAATTTCCTATCGCACACAGATCACACAAAAACACAAACACACTCCACACACAATTTTTAGGTGGTTCGGTCAACGACCTACGTCCACCCCACACTCAACCGAGTATGGCTTCCTGCTGCGCAGCACAGCTTGCGTCCGCTGGGCTTTACAGCTTGGCCAAACAACCCGCTGATACACAGCTTCGCTGGGCACTACAGCTTGCCGACCAGAGGATCTAATCCTCTGCAACCGCTGGGGAAATATAGCTTAACCCGTCCAGTGGAGACCACCACTGCAAGACCGCTGACACATAGCTTGAAGAAACAACATTCAAAAATGAAAGACAGAATCAAAACGAATATAGAAAAGCTCAAAAAACAATATAGCTCTAAGAGCAAAGCTCAGCTCTGGTTTTGAACCACGAGACTGAGATACAACCACTCTCACTCCCACTCTCGATCAGCTCTCTCTCAACTCAATCTCTCTCGATCTCTTCCTCTCTCTTTTTCTCCTTCTTCTCTTCTTCTTATTCTTCTTCTCTGTATCTTCTTCTTCTCTCTTTTCTCTCTGTGGATCGAAGGCTCACTGCTCTATAGACTTTCTCTTCTTTTCTTTCGATCAACCTTCATCTGTGGACGAAGGCTTCAATATATAGCAGCAGCAGGTGGATAAGGTACAGAATGCGTGTGCCTCCCACACTCAATCCAGAACCTTCTTTCCACGTGCCCTTATAGCATTGGTTCCTTTAGTATTGGATCACGTGCTGCCCAGACACTGGGGAATATTCTTCCTCGGACCACCTTCTTCTTTCTGTTTTTCTTCTTCTCCTACAAAGAGATTAAAACCATTAAACTCAAGCCCACAAAAACTAAAACTGCATGAGGTATGTGATAGCAATACGAGATGCACTATACTGAGAACGACACGAGATACACAAGGTGACTATAGCACGAAATAAAGAGAGAACGACACGAGGTACCACAGTAACAAGGCTATCACTACAACGAGAACGACACGAGGTCAGATGAAAACAGCACGAGGTGAGAAGGAAATAACACGGAGTAAAACGGTAGTAAAACACGCGATCAGAGGAAACCTGGACGAAGATAGAAAAGAAGCAACACGAAGACATAAACAAAAATGACACGAATACAGAAGACTCAAAGACATAGGGGTGACACAGATGGAGTGACACGAGGTGGCACAGAAAGCAGCACGAGGTGCTGCAGTGTTCAGCATGCGATGGAACAACTAACGACATGAAGACGAGGACAACACGGACTGAAACCAACTCGAAGATGAAAAACAGAACCCTACACGAAGTGTGGTCACAAAGCAAAAAGGACACGGGGTCTAAGAAAAACAACATGAAGACAGAAGACATGAACGGCTACAACGACACGTGATAAAACAGTGAAAGCAGAAAAACGTCTCAAGTAACTATAGTAAATGATACGAGAATAAGGCTCGAAGACAGACGATGTATAGAGTTCTCAGTTCACCCGTCAGTGTGTAGACTTGAATAGCATGAGGCATAGTATAGACATCAACTCTGCACATCGAATGTATGGACTTCAAGTGTGAAGAGCATTGTAGAGACTTTGGTTTCGAAGACAATGTGCATACATCAAGTTTGAAGACCAATGTCCAGACTTCAAGTAACAGTGTGGATGTACAGACTTGATGGAGTGAAGCAATGTGTAGACTTGAAGCTCCTGATGGGTGTATAGACTTCAAATATCAAGACGCTAAGGAAGACGGATAAAGTACAGACTTGCTGTAACAGACCAAAGTACAGACTCTGAGGTTCAAGGCCAACGGCTGTACAGACTTAGAATATTAAGACTGATGTCCAGACTTCAAACGTTAACGCTGTATACACTTAACCAATTCAATTGAGATGCAGTGTATGGACTTCATCTTGAGCGAAAGGTAAGTGAAGAATGTATAGACTCAAGAGAGTAAGAAATTGCAGACAGCAGCGTATTAAATGCAAAGAACACATAGTCAATCTGATAGAGCAGTTTCATCAAATCAAAAATAGTTGCCAATCAATCAAAACAATGGTGTTGCCAATGAAATAAAGCAAGTGTCAACATCATCAATCATAGAGGGGTCACAATAATCTCCCCCTTTTTGATGATGGCAACCCCATATGAAGTAGAAGAGTAACATCCTGTCATATAGATATATGTTTGATGAAAGACATGATGTGTTATGTAGATGGACATGCAGATGCTATGAAGGCATGCAACTAACTGCCTCAAACTCTCCCTTGGAATGAATTCAGAATTGACACAGATATGTATTCTCCCCCTAGACATCCCCTAGACAATATTCTCCCCCTTTGCCATCAACAAAGAGGAGGGAAAAGTTAAATACAATGGAGGAATCAAGAGAAGAGCTGGCTGGCATTTTGAACAGGTAGTTCATGAATAAGTATTCTAAAGCATAGAGTCTTCAGTCATATGAAATTAGAAACTGCTGTCAGAAAGAGTTCTGGTTTAAAGATGATAAAATTTGGAGTTCATGCACTACAAGCAATAGATAAGGTCACTATGCATGATAAAACATAAACCAGAATCATATTTGCATGAAAGATTCAGTTTCATAATATCTTACTTTCATAGTCTCATAAAAATATTGAGAGAAATCAAGTCATGTATTGAAGCTAAACAAATTGACACTCATGAACTTTTCTTTTGAAGGAGCAGCATTATCAATATTAGATTATATTGAGCATTCAGGTACCACAAGTCTTTCTGCGTAAGGGTATACGTTTATAAGACGCCAATACCCCTAGATTCTCAACAAGATGGACCATTTTGCATATGATCAAATTCAACAGAACTGAGTTACACCTTTTTGTATGATACACGTTTATCAGACGCCAGTTACCCCCAGGTACTTAGTGAAACCAGCCTGCTGTTTTGAACATTTTAAACAGAGATAGCTGATACACTTCATGACATGAGTGTTGTCCACTTCTTTGATGGATCACTCAGTTTCTCAGTGATTTATCAGTCATTGCTCTGCCAATATTGATTTTCAATGATTTTCAATGTTTTCAATAGCTTTCTTAGCTGTCCTTTTTATGTTTCAGAATGACTTGTTCAAGAACAATACACATACTTAACCTTTCTAACATGATTTCAGATGAGTTTTCAGATTTCAGATATGATTAGCTTTGTCTAACATGAAATAAGTAAGAGGTTGAGAGTTTTATCAATTTTCAACTTTCTTATATACTGATTACAATCTTTAAACTCCAACCATTATAAGATTTAAACCATTACATCAGTCTTTGAACAATTCAAATTCTTATAAATGAAGAAGTCCATTTTCTACTGCTTAGAAATCAGAACTGACCAACATATTGCCATAATGTCAGAGACAAGTATTCAGAATTAAAGGTTGAATGACTTCAAGAAGGTTGAAACCACTCTGAATTTCTAGCAATACTCCCCCTGTCTGTATGCATGCAACATGGCAAGAATTAATTGAGAGAGAGCTTATGCATAGGTCATGAATGAATGATTTGCAAAGACATCCAAAGACTCGACAAGCTCCCCCTGAATATATGCAATACAGGACCGTTCTACATCCGCATTCACATCCACATGATTTATCCAAGCAATCAAAAATAAGTCCACATCAGAGATTTTATTCACAGCAATTAAACAATCATTCATCATGCTGAAATTTACATAAGCCAAGTTCTCTTCTAAGAAACTTAAAATTTTCATTCGCAAGAGGCTTAGTAAAAATATCAGCAATTTATTTTTCAGTTTCTATGAAGTTCATTTCAATCTCCTTTTTATTTACAGCATCTCTAAGAAAATGATGTTTTATCTCTATATGCTTAGTCCTAGAATGGTGAACAGGATTTTTAGCAAGGCATATAGCACTAGTATTATCACATAAAAGTGGAATGCATCCCAGATTTATCTGATAATCAGCCAGTTGGTGCTTAATCCAAAGTACTTGGGCTGCACAATTACATGCTGCAACATACTCAGCTTCAGCTGTGGATAATGCTACAGTGTGTTGCTTCTTAGATGCCCAAGACACTAGACAGCCACCAAGGAATTGATAGTAGCCACTAGTGCTTTTTCTATCTACTCGACACCCAGCATAGTCTGCATCAGTGTAGGCTAGAAGCTCTAACTCACACTTAGCAGGATACCAGAGACCTAGTTCTTGGGTGCCTAGTAAATACCTAAAAATCCTTTTCACAGCTTTAAAGTGAGTTTCTTTAGGACTGGCCTGAAATCTAGAGCATAAATACACAGCAAATTGTATATCAGGCCTAGAGGCTGTAAGATAGAGAAGAGATCTGATCATACCTCTGTATAGTCTTTGGTCCACAGGTTTACCTTTAGAATCTTCATCCAAACTGGTTGATGTACCCATTGGAGTGGCTATTTCCTTGAGGTTGTCCATTTTGTACTTCTTCAATAAGTTCTTTACATACTTGGACTGAGAGATGAAGATGTCATCTTCTGTTTGTGTAACCTGCAGTCCAAGAAATAGTTTGAGCTCCCCCATTGAGCTCATTTCAAATTCATCAGTCATAATTTGAGAGAATTCCTCACACAATTTGGGGTTAGTTGACCCAAACACAATGTCATCCACATAAATCTGAATGATAAGAATATCTGGATGGCTTACCTTGGTAAACAATGTTTGATCAACTATACCTCTTGTGAAGTTCTTGTCGGTGAGGAATTTGCTCAACCTGTCATACCAAGCTCTAGGAGCTTGCTTTAAACCATAGAGAGCTTTATTGAGCTTGTAAACATGATTAGGGAAATCTAAACATTCAAACCCAGGAGGCTGTCTCACATATACATCCTCATTAATTTCCCCATTTAGAAAAGCAGATTTCACATCCATCTGCTGAAGGTTTATTCCTAGGGAACATGCATAACCCAATAAAATTCTTATTGCTTCTAACCTAGCTACAGGGGCAAAAGACTCTTCAAAGTCTATTCCAAATTTCTGATTGTACCCCTGAGCTACAAGTCTTGCTTTATTTTTGATAATATTCCCCGCTTCATCAGTTTTGTTTCTAAATACCCATTTAGTCCCTATGACTGTTTCATGATCAGGAGGTGGAACCAAATGCCACACCTTATTCCTGTCAAACTGATTGAGCTCCTCATGCATGGTATTAATCCAATGCACATCTTGGAGAGCACAGTCAATGGACTTGGGTTCTATGTTTGAAACAAAAGCATAAGCATTCAGTTCATGTTGAATTCTTAAGTGGCCTGTAGTCCTAGGGGGATCATTCAGATTTCCAATGACATTATCTACAGGATGATCCTTGAGATATCTAATATTTGCAATTGGACTATCATGAACTTGATTTACCTCCCCCTGAACTGTAGGTTCCTCTTCATTAAGCTCTTTATGTTCTTCTTCATCCTCGGATTTGTCTGCAGGATCTCCTTCCTTCAGAATTTCTCCATTGTTTTCATTCCTGCATTGACTAACATTAGAATTTTCCAAGGATTCATCAAAAACTATGTGTGGAGATTCTTCAACAGTTTTAGAGTTCAGATTGTACACTCTGTATGCTCGGGTGTTTTCAGAATAGCCAAGAAAAATTCCTGGTTCTCCTTTAGGTTCAAATTTATCAAGGTCCTTTTTATCATTTATGTGAATGAAACATTTACAACCAAAAACCTTAAAGTGAGCAATAGAAGGTTTCTTACCTTTTAATATCTCATATGGTGTTTGCTGGGTAGAAGGTCTTACCATGGCTCTGTTAATTACATAACAGGCAGTGTTCACTGCTTCAGCCCAAAATTTCTTTGGTAGACCACCTTCAACAAGAAGTGTACGACCCATTTCCACTAGGGTTCTGTTCCTTCTCTCCACAACTCCATTCTGCTCAGGTGTCCTTGGTGAGGAGTACCTGTGGTTGATTCCATTCGACCTACAGAATTCATCAAATTGTGAGTTTTCAAACTCACCTCCATGATCAGACAATATGTTTTCAATTTTATGAGTTGTTTTAACATAGAACTCCTGAAATTCTGAGAAAGCATCACTCTTATTAGATAAGAAATAAACCCAAGTATACCTAGAAAAGTCATCTACCATGACAAACCCATACCTCCTCCCTGATAGGCTGACAGCTCTAGTTGGCCCAAAAAGGTCCATATGTATCAGCTCATAGGGTTTGGAAGACAGATTTTCAGTTCTAGACTTAAATGATTTTCAAGTTATCTTTGATTGGGTGCATGCATCACAGATTTTGTTTTCTTTCTTGAATGAGACTTCAGGAAGTCCTCTAACCATGCCATGCTTATTTAATTTGTGCAAAACAGTGTAGCTAGCATGACCTAACCTACGATGCCATAAAAATGCTATGTCTTCTCTACTGGCAGTAAGGCAAAGGTTAGTGTGTTGAATGTCATCTAAATTTATCATGTAAGTATTATTTATTCTTTTTCCAGTAAATTTGACAATATCAGAATCAGGTTCAAAAACCTTGCAGCATTGAGAATTAAATAGAACATTGTAACCTTTATCACATAACTGGCTGATGCTAAGTAGATTGTAGGCTAACCCTTCAACCAGCATAACATCATCAATGCAGCAGGTAGAACACTTACCTACCTTACCTGATCCGATAATCCTACCCTTTGTATTGCTTCCAAAGGTGACAAGGCCTTCTACTTTCTCAGTCAGTATGCAAAATTTGGCCTTATCTCCTGTCATATGCCTGGAGCAGCCGCTATCCATGTACCACAAGTTGTTCTTGGCTGCCAGGCATACCTGCATACACAATTAGGTAGAGAAGTTTGGAACCCAAGACTGATTGGGCTCCAATGTAACTGAACTAGCAGCAAAGTAGGAGAGCAATTGTTTCGGAATCCACATTTGTTTAAATGAATTTTGTTCAGTGGATCCTACAGATTTTCTTCTGTTGTTGTTCCTTTCCTTTTTATTGTTCTTTTTCTTGTTGGCAGCAGCATGATTATTGACAGTGTTGTTATTTCTGTGCCATTGCCTTGGCCAGGGTGTGTTCACAAAGTTTTAGCCATAGTTGTTCCTGGGCTGGCTATGAAAATATTGATTTCTAGATGTCCAGTAACCATACCCATTTACCCAATTTCTACTGTAAGGTCTTTGATATTGAGCACCCTGGTGTGCAAGACCTGTAAACTTACCCTGAGTTCTAGACCAATTTGACCTATAGAAGTAGGTTGGCTGTGCATTGTAGTGGGTCTGAGCTCTGGATTGATAAAAATAATTGGGTTGACTCCTAGCAGCACTTTGTCTCCCCTGTACTTTGGACCCTGCTGACCTATACACAGGTTTGTATTGGGTCTTTTTAAGAGGTGGAGGTGTTGGTGGAGACTGGGTTACCTTGACCTGGGGTTTACCAGACTGTGTAGGTTGACCCCTAACCTGAGTTTGAGCCCTAGGATTCTGCTTAGATGTGCTAGCTCTACTAGGCTCATTAACCTTTCGTTTGCCCTTCTCCTCAGCACTAGGCTTTTTCAGATTAGCAATTTTGTTCATCAAATTTGTTGAGTTCATGCTAATTAGAGGTCCCTTTTCCTTTTGAGCAACAAATGAAATTGTTTTCATTCCGAATGTTTTTGTTGCACTAGAATTAAAACCTAGGCCCTCTTTTCTGAAATTAACCTTTGACCCTAACAAAGCATTTAAGTTATCTGTTCCTTGGGTCATTTTCTCAATGGTCTTATTTTATCCTCATTATCTTTCTTAAGTTCATCAATAGCCTTTTTCAGCTCGTTGTTGACATTGAGGATAGCTTCATATTTTTCAGAGATAATTTTGACTTCACTTTCACATTTCTGAATCTTCAGCTTCCATTCATCAATTTCATCTTCAAGCCTTAGATTCTCTTCCTTAGAAGCTTTTAACTCATTTTTGATTTTATCTTCTTCAGAACATGTGAGTTTCAATTCATCAATCTCAGATTCCAAACATGCAATTTTATCAGTTAGTGTTTTATCATTTTGCATGGAATTGATTTTTCTTCTAAGATGCCTATTCTCTTTTCTAATATCATCAGCTCTATCAGCTATTTCATGATAAGCATCTACCCAATCAGCAATTGTGAAGTTTTCAAATCTAGTGATTACCTCATCTGTATCCTCCTCTCTATCTTCGGAGCTTGTTGCCATAAGGCAAATGGGCTGTTCAGATTCGGCTTCACTATCTGAGCTGCTGCTGAAAGAGCCTTCATCTTCATCACTCCATGTGGTGATCATAGCTCTTCCCTTCTTAGTTTTCTTCTTTGACCTGTCCTTATGTTTCTGATTGTCTGGACAGTCAATTTTCAAATGCCCCGGTTTCCTGCATTGATAACAGACATTAGCTTCATTTTTCTTTGCAGGTGTAGATTTATACCTTTTATCCTTTTGGCCATCACTGTATTTCTTCTGACCGAACCGTCATGCTCCCTTTCTGAGAAATCGCCTGAACTCTCTAGTCATCATGGCTATTTCAGATCGAGTCACATCTTCTTCTTCATTTAGGCTCTCCTCTGATGATGAAGAGCTGCTGGAGCTGGATTTTGTTGTTTTGCTGGAACTAGCCTTCAGCGCTATCGGCTTCTTCTTCCTCTTGGCTTCATCTGTCCTTGGCATGTTTATCTCATATGCCATAAGTGAGCCAATCAGCTCATCATATTTTGTATTACGCAGGTCCCTTGACTCCTCCATCACAGTTGCTTTGGTGTGCCAATTGGGAGTCAGGGAGCGCAGAATTTTCCTTACTACATCATACTCTGCCTGAGGTTTCCCAAAACCTCTGAGGCCATTGGTTATGACAGTCAGCCGAGCGTACATTTTGATGATGGACTCGTTCTGCTTCATCTTGAAGGCTTCATACTCAGATACAAGAAGATTGGCCTTCTGCTCTCTTACTTGAGATGTGCCTTCATGAATTACTTCCAGCGCATCCCACATCTCCTTAGCTGATTTGCAAGCAGATACATGGGAGAATTCTATAGGATGCAGAGCGCACTGGATAGCATTAATAGCACTCCAATTTAGCGTGGACCTTCTGATCTCCTCCTTGGTCCATACATCTTCATTCGGGGACAGCTCATAAGGTCCCTTGCTGACAATCTTCCAAATCTCATAATCCTTAGCCCTGAGGAACACTTGCATACGGTTCTTCCAGTATGCGTAGTTTGATCCGTCAAAGAATGGGGGCTTCGTTGTTGAGTGACCTTCGGTAGTCATCCCTCGAACATCCATCTCTGCCTATTCTCTTCGGGCGATGAGTCCCTGCAGAAGAGTTAGGCTCTGATACCAAGTGTTGGGTTAGATGGACGCAGTCTATCTCCACAGATTGTGGATCTAGAGGGGGGTGAATAGATCAACTTGCCTAATTTAAAACTATAGTAAGTTCTAAAGTGAAATTTAGGCAAACGTCAGTTAAGCTAAACAAAGGATGCTAAACAAAAGGTCGAAAGCTAGACATGAGCATAAGCGATGCAATCAAATAAGCTAAGCAAGAATTTCTCATCGCACACAGATCACACAAAAACACAAACACACTGCACACATAATTTTTAGGTGGTTCGGTCAACGACCTACGTCCACCCCACACTCAACCGAGTATGGCTTCCTGCTGCGCAGCACAGCTTACGTCCGCTGGGCTTTACAGCTTGGCCAAACAACCCGCTGATACACAGCTTCGCTGGGCACTACAGCTTGCCGACCAGAGGATCTAATCCTCTGCAACCGCCGGGGAAATACAGCTTAACCCGTCCAGTGGAGACCACCACTGCAAGACCGCTGACACACAGCTTGAAGAAACAGCATTCGAAAATGAAAGACAGAATCAAAACGAAAATAGAAAAGCTCAAAAAACAATGTAGCTCCAAGAGCAAAGCTCAGCTCTGGTTTTGAACCACGAGACTAAGATACAACCACTCTCACTCTCGATCAGCTCTCTCTCAACTCAATCTCTCTTGATCTCTTCCTCTCTCTTTTTCTCCTTCTTCTCTTCTTCTTCTTCTCTGCATCTTCTTCTTCTCTCTTTTCTCTCTGTGGATCGAAGGCTCACTGCTGTATAGACTTTCTCTTCTTTTCTTTCGATCAACCTTCATCTGTGGACGAAGGCTTCAATATATAGCAGCAGCAGGTGGATAAGGTACAGAATGCCTGTGCCTCCCACACTCAATCCAGAACCTTCTTTCCACGTGCCCTTATAGCATTGGTTCCTTTAGTATTGGATCACGTGCAGCCCAGACACTGGGGAATATTCTTCCTCGGACCACCTTCTTCTTTCTGTTTTTCTTCTTCTCCTACAAAGAGATTAAAACCATTAAACTCAGGCCCACAAAAACTAAAACTGCATGAGGTATGTGATAGCAATACGAGATGCACTATACTGAGAATGACACGAGATACACAAGGTGACTATAGCACGAAATAAAGAGAGAACGACACGAGGTACCACAGTAACAAGGCTATCACTACAACGAGAACGACACGAGGTCAGATGAAAATAGCACGAGGTGAGAAGGAAATAACACGGAGTAAAACGGTAGTAAAACACGCGATCAGAGGAAACCTGGACGAAGATAGAAAAGAAGCAACACGAAGACATAAACAAAAACGACACGAATACAGAAGACTCAAAGACATAGGGGTGACACAGATGGAGCGACACGAGGTGGCACAGAAAGCAGCACGAGGTGCTGCAGTGTTCAGCACGCGATGGAACAACTAACGACACGAAGACGAGGACAACACGGACTGAAACCAACTCGAAGATGAAAAACAGAACCCTACACGAAGTGTGGTCACAAAGCAAAAAGGACACGGGGTCTAAGAAAAACAACACGAAGACAGAAGACAGGAACGGCTACAACGACACGTGATAAAACAGTGAAAGCAGGAAAACGTCTCAAGTAACTATAGTAAATGATACGAGAATAAGGCTCGAAGACAGACGATGTATAGAGTTCTCAGTTCACCCGTCAGTGTGTAGACTTGAATAGCATGAGGCATAGTATAGACATCAACTCTGCACATCGAATGTATGGACTTCAAGTGTGAAGAGCATTGTAGAGACTTTGGTTTCGAAGATAATGTGCATACATCAAGTTTGAAGACCAATGTCCAGACTTCAAGTAACAGTGTGGATGTACAGACTTGATGGAGTGAAGCAATGTGTAGACTTGAAGCTCCTGATGGGTGTATAGACTTCAAATATCAAGACGCTAAGGAAGACGGATAAAGTACAGACTTGCTGTAACAGACCAAAGTACAGACTCTGAGGTTCAAGGCCAACGGCTGTACAGACTTAGAATATTAAGACTGATGTCCAGACTTCAAACGTTAACGATGTATACACTTAACCAATTCAATTGAGATGCAGTGTATGGACTTCATCTTGAGCGAAAGGTAAGTGAAGAATGTATAGACTCAAGAGAGTAAGAAATTGCAGACAGCAGCGTATTAAATGCAAAGAACACATAGTCAATCTGATAGAGCAGTTTCATCAAATCAAAAATAGTTGCCAATCAATCAAAACAATGGTGTTGCCAATGAAATAAAGCAAGTGTCAACATCATCAATCATAGAGGGGTCACAACAGAGACAAGTCACTTTCATCTCCCAAGTTGTGTTGAAAGGATCGGCACGGCGATCCGACCGGTATTTCAGATTTTAGACCCCCGGACCCGACTTGGCAGTTCACTTAAACTAAGTGTATTTAGAAAATGAACTTTTGAGCGCCGAGCTCAAACCGGGCATCCGATTTGGATTCCGTCTGTTCTGACAAGTCACTTTCAACTCCCAAGTCGTGTTGGAATGATGGCATGGCCATCCGACTGGCATTTCAGATTTTAGACCCCAGGACCCAACTTGGCAGTTCACTTAAACTAAGTGTATTTAGAAAATGAACTTTTGAGTGCCGAGCTAAAACCGGGCATCCGATTTAGATTCCGTCAGTTCTGACAAGTCACTTTCATCTCCCAGGTCGTGTTGGAATGCTCGGCACGGCCATCCGACCAGTATTTCAGATTTTAGACACCCGGACCCGACTTGGCAGTTCACCTAAACTAAGTGTATTTAGAAAATGAACTTTTGAGCACCGAGCTCAAACCGGGCATCCGATTTGGATTCCGTCAGTTCTGGCAAGTCACTTTCATCTCCCAGGTCGTGTTGGAATTATCGGCACGGCCATCCGACCAGTATTTCAGATTTTAGACCCCCGGACCCGACTTGGCAGTTCACTTAAACTAAGTGTATTTAGAAAATAAACTTTTTAGCGCCGAGCTCAAACCGGGCATCCGATTTGGATTCTGTCCATTCTGATATGTCACTTTCATCTCGCAGGTCATGTTGGAATGACCGGCATGGCCATCCGACTAGTATTTCAGATTTTAGTCCCCCGGACCCGACTTGGTAGTTCACTTAAACTAAGTGTATTTAGAAAATGCACTTTTGAGCGCCGAGCTCAAGCTGGGCATCCGATTTGGATTTCGTCTGTTCTGACAAGTCACTTTCATCTCCCAAGTTGTGTTGGAATGATCAGTATGGCGATCCGACCGGTATTTCAGATTTTAGATCCCCGGACCCGACTTGGCAGTTCACTTAAACTAAGTGTATTTAGAAAATGAACTTTTGAGCGCCGAGCTCAAATCGGGCATCCGATTTGGATTCCGTCAGTTCTGACAAGTAACTTTCATCTCCAAGGTCGTGTTGGAATGATCGGCATGGCGATCCGACGGGTATTTCAGATTTAATACCCCCGAACCCGACTTGACAGTTCATTTAAACTAAGTGTAATTAGAAAATGCACTTTTGAGCGCCGAGCTCAAACCGGGCATCCGATTTTGATTCCGTCAGTTCTAACAATTCACTTTCATTTCCCAGGTCGTGTTGGAATGATCGGCACTGCCATCCGACCAGTATTTCTGATTTTAGACACCCGGACCTGACTTGGCAGATCACTTAAACTAAGTGTACTTAGAAAATGAACTTTTGAGCGCCGAGCTCAAACCGGGCATCCGATTTGGATTCCGTTAGTTTTGACAAGTCACTTTCATCTCCCAGGTCGTGTTGGAATGATCGGCATGGCCATCCGACTGGTATTTCAGATTTTAGACCCCCGGACCCAACTTGGCAGTTCACTTAAACTAAGTGTATTTAGAAAATGAACTTTTGAGTGCCGAGCTCAAACCGGGCATCCGATTTAGATTCCCTCAGTTCTGACAAGTCAATTTCATCTCCCAGGTCATGTTGGAATGACCGGCACGGCCATCCGACCAGTATTTCAGATTTTAGACCCCCGGACCAGACATGGCAGTTCAGTAAACTAAGTGTATTTAGAAAATGAACTTTAGAGTGCCGAGCTCAAGCTGGGCATCCGATTTGGATTTCGTCAGTTCTGACAAGTCACTTTCATCTCCTAGGTTGTATTGGAATAATCGGCATGGCGATCCGACCGGTATTTCAGATTTTAGACCCCCGGACCTGACTTGGCAGTTCACTTAAACTAAGTGTATTTAGAAGAAGAACTTTTGAGCGCCGAGCTCAAACCGGTCATCCGATTTGGATTCCTTCAGTTCTGAAAAGTAACTTTCATCTCCCAGGTCATGTTGGAAGGATCGGCGTGGCGATCCGACCGGTAATTCACATTTAATACCCCCAGACCCGACTTGGTAGTTCATTTAAACTAAGTGTATTTAGAAAATGAACTTTTGAGCGCCGAGCTCAAACTGGGCATCCGATTTGGATTCCGTCAATTCTGACAGGTCACTTTCATCTCCCAGGTCATGTTGGAATGAACAGCACGGCCATCCGACCGGTATTACAGATTTTAGACCCCCGGACCTGACTTGGCAGTTCACTTAAACTAAGTGTATTTAGAAAATGAACTTTTGAGCGCCGGGCGCAAGATGGGCATCCGATTTAGATTCTGTCAGTTGAGACAAGTCACTTTCATCTCCCAAGTTGTGTTGAAAGGATCGGCACGGCGATCCAACGGGTATTTCAGATTTTAGACCCCCGGACCCGACTTGGCAGTTCACTTAAACTAAGTGTATTTAGAAAATGAACTTTTGAGCGCCGAGCTCAAACCGGGCATCCGATTTGGATTCCGTCTGTTCTGACAAGTCACACTCATCTCTCAGGTCATGTTGGAATGATCAACATGGCCATCCGACCGGTATTTCAGATTTTAGACCCCCGGACCCGACTTGGCAGTTTATTTAAACTAAGTGTATTTAGAAAATGAACTTTTGAGCGCCGAGCTCAAACCGGGCATCCGATTTGGATTCCGTCAGTTCTGAAAAGTCACTTTCATCTTCTAGGTTGTGTTGGAATGATCGGCACGGCCATCCGACCAGTATTTCAGATTTTAGACACCAGGACCCGACTTGGCAGTTCACTTAACCTAAGTGTATTTAGAAAATGAACTTTTGAGCGCCGAGCTCAAATCGGGCATCCGATTTGGATTCTGTCTGTTCTGACAAGTCACTTTCATCTCCCAGGTCATGTTGGAATGATCGGCATGGCCATCCGACTGGTATTTCAGATTTTAGACCCCCGGACCCGACATGGCAGTTCACTTAAACTAAGTGTATTTAGAAAATGAACTTTTGAGCGCCGAGCTCAAGCTGGGCATCCGATTTGGATTTTGTCTGTTCTAAAAAGTCACTTTCATCTCCCAGGTTGTGTTGGAATGTTCGGCATGGCGATCCGATCGGTATTTCAGATTTTAGACCCCCGGACCTGACTTGGCAGTTCACTTAAACTAAGTGTATTTAGAAAATGAACTTTTGAGCGCCGAGCTCAAACCGGGCATCCGATTTGGATTCCGTCAGTTCTGACAAGTAACTTTCATCTCCCAGGTCGTGTTGGAATGATCGGCATGGCGATCTGATTGATATTTCAGATTTAATACCCCCAGACCCGACTTGGCAGTTCATTTAAACTAAGTGTATTTAGAAAATGAACTTTTGAGCGCGGAGCTCAAACCGGGCATCCGATTTGGATTCCGCCAGTTCTGACAAGTCACTTTCATCTCCCAGGTCGTGTTGGAAGGATCGGCACTGCCATCCGACCAGTATTTCTGATTTTAGACACCCGGACCTGACTTGGCAGATCACTTAAACTAAGTGTATTTAGAAAATGAACTTTTGAGCGCCGAGCTCAAACCGGGCATCCGATTTGGATTCCGTCAGTTCTGAAAAGTCACTTTCATCTCTCAGGTCGTGTTGGAATGCTCGGCACGGCCATCTGACTAGTAGTTCAGATTTTAGACACCCGGACCCGACTTGGCAGTTCACCTAAACTAAGAGTATTTAGAAAATGAACTTTTGAGCGCCGAGCTCAAACCGGGCATCCGATTTGGATTCTTTCAGTTCTGACAAGTCACTTTCATCTCCCAGGTCGTGTTGGAATGATCGGCACGGCCATCAGACCAGTATTTCAGATTTTAGACCCCCGGGCCAGACATGGCAGTTCAGTAAACTAAGTGTATTTAGAAAATGAACTTTTGAGCGCCGAGCTCAAGCTGGGCATCCGATTTGGATTTCGTCAGTTCTAACAAGTCACTTTCATCTCCTAGGTTCTGTTGGAATGATCAGCATGGGGATCCGAGCGATATTTCAGATTTTAGACCCCCGGACCCGACTTGGCAGTTCACTTAAACTAAGTTTATTTAGAAGATGAACTTTTGAGCGCCGAGCTCAAACCGATCATCCGATTTGGATTCCGTCAGTTCTGACAAGTAACTTTCATCTCCCAGGTCGTGTAGAATGATCGGCATGGCGATCCGACCGATAATTCATATTTAATACCCCCGGACCCGACTTGGCAGTTCATTTAAACTAAGTGTATTTAGAAAATGAACTTTTGAGCGCCGAGCTCAAACCGGGCATCCGATTTGGATTCCGTCAGTTCTGACAGGTCACTTTCATCTCCCAGGTCATGTTGGAATGATCAGCATGGTCATCCGACCGGTATTTCAGATTTTAGACCGCCGGACCTGACTTGGCAGTTCACTTAAACTAAGTGTATTTAGAAAATGAACTTTTGAGCGCCGAGCGCAAGATGGGCATCCGATTTAGATTCTGTCAGTTGAGACAAGTCACTTTCATCTCCCAAGTTGTGTTGAAAGGATCGGCATGGTGATCCAACCGGTATTTCAGATTTTAGACCCCCGGACCCGACTTGGCAGTTCACTTAAACTAAGTGTATTTAGAAAATGATCTTTTGAGCGCCGAGCTCAAACCGGGCATCCGATTTGGATTCCGTCTGTTCTGACAAGTCTCTTTCATCTCCCAGGTCGTGTTGGAATGATCGGCATGGCCATCCGACTGGTATTTCAGATTTTAGACCCCCGGACCCAACTTGGCAGTTCACTTAAACTAAGTGTATTTAGAAAATGAACTTTTGAGTGCCGAGCTCAAACCGGGCATCCGATTTAGATTCCGTCAGTTTTGAAAAGTCACTTTCATCTCTCAGGTCGTGTTGGAATGACCGGCATGGCCATCCGACCAGTATTTCAGATTTTAGACCCCCGGACCCGACTTGGCAGTTCACTTAAACTAAGTGTATTTAGAAAATAAACTTTTGAGCGCCGAGCTCAAACCGGGCATCCGATTTGGATTCCATCTGTTCTGACAAGTCACTTTCATCTCCCAGGTCGTGTTGGAATGATGGCATGGCCATCCGACTGGTATTTCAGATTTTAGACCCCATGACCCAACTTGGCAGTTCACTTAAACTAAGTGTATTTAGAAAATGAACTTTTGAGTGCCGAGCTAAAACCGGGCATCCGATTTAGATTCTGTCAGTTCTGACAAGTCACTTTCATCTCCCAGGTCGTGTTGGAATGCTCGGCATGGCCATCCGACCAGTATTTCAGATTTTAGACACCCGGACCCGACTTGGCAGTTCACCTAAACTAAGTGTATTTAGAAAATGAACTTTTGAGCGCCGAGCTCAAACCGGGCATCCGATTTGGATTCCGTCAGTTCTAACAAGTCACTTTCATCTCCCAGGTCGTGTTGGAATGATCGGCACGGCCATCCGACTGGTATTTTAGATTTAGACCCCCGGACCCGACTTGGCAGTTCACTTAAACTAAGTGTATTTAGAAAATAAACTTTTGAGCGCCGAGCTCAAACCGGGCATCCGATTTGGATTCTGTCAGTTCTGATATGTCACTTTCATCTCGCAGGTCATGTTGGAATGACAGGCATGGCCATCCGACCCGTATTTCAGATTTTAGACCCCCGGACCTGACTTGGTAGTTCACTTAAACTAAGTGTATTTAGAAAATGCACTTTTGAGCGCCGAGCTCAAGCTGGGCATCCGATTTGGATTTCGTCTGTTCTGACAAGTCACTTTCATCTCCCAGGTTGTGTTGGAATGATCGGCATGGTGATCCAACCGGTATTTTAGATTTTAGATTCCCGGACCTGACTTGGCAGTTCACTTAAACTAAGTGTATTTAGAAAATGAACTTATGAGCGCCGAGCTCAAATCGGGCATCGAATTTGGATTCCGTCAGTTCTAACAAGTAACTTTCATTTCCCAGGTCGTGTTGGAATGATCGGCATGGCGATCCGACTGGTATTTCAGATTTAATACCCCCGGACCCGACTTGACAGTTCATTTAAACTAAGTGTATTTAGAAAATGAACGTTTGAGCGCGGAGGTCAAACCGGGCATCCGATTTGGATTCCGTCAGTTCTGACAATTCACTTTCATTTCCCAGGTCGTGTTGGAATGATCGGCACTGCCATCCGACTAGTATTTCTGATTTTAGACACCCGGACCTGACTTGGCAGATCACTTAAACTATGTGTATTTAGAAAATGAACTTTTGAGCACCGAGCTCAAACCGGGCATCCGATTTGGATTCCGTTAGTTTTGACAAGTCACTTTCATCTCCCAGGTCGTGTTGGAATGATCGGCATGGCCATCCGACTGGTATTTCAGATTTTAGACCACCGGACCCAACTTGGCAGTTCACTTAAACTAAGTGTATTTAGAAAATGAACTTTAGAGTGCCGAGCTCAAACCGGGCATCCGATTTAGATTCCCTCAGTTCTGACAAGTCACTTTCATCTCCCAAGTCATGTTGGAATGACCGGCACGGCCATTCGACCAGTATTTCAGATTTTAGACCACCGGACCAGACATGGCAGTTCAGTAAACTAAGTGTATTTAGAAAATGAACTTTAGAGTGCCGAGCTCAAGCTGGGCATCCGATTTGGATTTCGTCAGTTCTGACAAGTCACTTTCATCTCCTAGGTTGTGTTGGAATGATCGGCATGGGGATCCGAGCGGTATTTCAGATTTTAGACCCCCGGACCCGACTTGGTAGTTCACTTAAACTAAGTGTATTTAGAAGATGAACTTTTGAGCGCCGAGCTCAAACCGGTCATCCGATTTGGATTCCGTCAGTTCTAACAAGTAACTTTCATCTCCCAGGTCATGTTGGAATGATCGGCATGGCGATCCGACCGGTATTTCAGATTTAATACCCCCGGACCCGACTTGACAGTTCATTTAAACTAAGTGTATTTAGAAAATGAACTTTTGAGCGCCGAGCTGAAACCGGGCATCCGATTTGGATTCCGTCAGTTCTGACAGGTCACTTTCATCTCCCAGGTCGTGTTGGAATGAACAGGTCACATTGTCTCATATAAGCATTCAGCCAGACCTATTAACCAAAATACAAGCACTTCAAGATGATGACCCAACATTAGTAGAAATCAATGGCAGAATGGAAGGACGGTCTGATTTCCGATTCACTTCTGATGGAAGATTGATATTCAAAAATAGAACTTGTATACCGGATTGTCTAGAATTAAAGAAGAAAATCTTAGATGAAGCTCATAGAGCAAGGTACACGATTCATCCAGGATCTACCAAAATGTACCAAGATGTGAAAAGAAATTTTTGGTGGCCCAATATGAAAAGGGAAATAGCGGACTACGTGTCACGCTATCTCACTTGCCAACAGGTCAAGGCAGAACACCAAAAGCCTGCTGGAAAGCTACATCCTCTAGATATTCCCAATTGGAAGTGGGAAGATATTGGTATGAACTTCATTATGGGTTTATCTAAATCCAAAGGAGGACATGATGGAATATGGGTTATCATTGACCGATTGACTAAATCGGCGCATTTCTTGCCAATAAGAAGCCGATGGTCAGTCGATGTTTTGGCTGCATTATACATCAAGGAAATAGTCCGATTACATGGTATTCTTGTCTCGATTGTGTCTGACAGAGATCCCCGTTTTACTTCTCATTTTTGGAAGGGACTACAGCATTCATTAGGAACAAGGTTTAACTTTAGTACAACTTTTCATCCTCAAACGAATGGTTAGACCGAGAGAACAAATCAAGTAGTTGAAGACATGCTTAGGGCATGCATCATTGATTTTGGTGGAAGCTGGAATGATCACTTGCCTCTGGTCGAATTCGCATACAATAATAGCTACCAGGCAAGTATCAAAATGGCGCCTTTCGAAGCTTTATACGGAAGGAGTTGCCGGTCACCCTTATGCTGGGATGAAGTTGGAGAGAAACAACTGCTAGGTCCAGACATGGTAAGGGATACCACCGAGAAAATACAATTGATCCGAGAAAGACTGCAAGTGGCTCAGTCTAGGCAAAAGGCTTATGCTGACACAAGAAGGAGAGATCTTGAATTCCAAGTCGGAGATCATATATTTCTCAAGATATCGCCTGGACGTGGAATACGGAGATTTGGTGTTAAGGGCAAGCTTACACCAAGATTCATCGGACCTTTCGAGATACTGGAAAGAATAGGCGAGGTTGCTTATCGCATCGCGTTGCCTCCTCAATTGTCCGAAGTACATAATGTGTTCCACATATCTATGTTGAAGAAGTATGTACACGATCCATCACATATTATTGAACATGGAGACTTAGTTATCCAAAAGGATCTCACATATGAACAGAAGCCCATAAAGATATTAGATCGTGAAGTACGTACCCTAAGGAATAAGGTTATTCCCATGCTAAAGGTACAATGGAATAAGAGTTCCGAGCATGAAGCCACATGGGAGACCGAGGAATCCATGAGGAAGCGATTTCCAGAATTATTTTAAGGTATATACTCTCCACTCTCCACATATATATACTATTGAATTTGGGGACCAAATTCTTTTAAGTGGGGGAGGGTGTAGCAACCCTAGAAAAAAAATAAAAGGAAATAAAAACCCCAAATTAATCAAATTTGATAAAGTATTAAATAAATGAATGAGAAACATCAAAAAGAATAAATACAACGACAGAATGGAAATAACGCCTTTGGTCAAGGCGCTACTTCATTAAGAAACGCCTCTAGATAAGGCGCTAATTAAAAAGGGACGCCCAAACAACAAGGCGTCAATTATCAAACGGCCAAAATAATAATAATAAAAACGGGAAGTAAATGTAATGCCCTCCACCTGGGCGCATTTTTCACAAGAAACGACATAGGCAAAGGCGTCAATTCAGTTCGAGTTTCGTTCGACCCAGGAGACTATCCAGAGCAAGTTTCGGGATAACTACGAGGGAGTTTGATTATAGAAAGAACTCTAATGGGGAAATATTACTTCCAATACAATACTAACCCCCTTAGGATTCTAAAAACCCTATAAATACTCTCCTAATTCACCTAGATCGCTACTTTGGCGATCTAACTTTCGTGCTACTGCTATCGACCGTAAAGAACAGGTAATGTTCTTTCCCTTGCCTTCAGGTTACGTATGTGAAGATTATTAATATCTTCTCCTTCTTCCTTTACAGGTATCCTGTGACAGTTTTATTGAAGAACGTGGTTCTTCATCATCTTCTCCTTCTTCCTCCGGATCAGAAGGCTCTATTGAAAAACAGAGTATCACTTTCTTATTGAATCCTTCACGTATCTTCACCCACACGACCGTCAGGTAGGTTTTCTCAAGGATTGTAGCCCAAACCAACGTAGTAATTATGATTAAATCATCTGTTAATTCATGCATATAGATTGTCACGCCCCGGGCCGATAGCAGCGGAACGTGTCGTTTGCTCGGAACGTGGCAGTTAAACAGTCGTGAATGATCAAGAGCAATCACATAAGACCAAGATAATTTTGAACATCAATAGAATTTATATTTCTATTATAAATCTCTTACAAGAACTTGTTTTCCAACTTGGAGACTTCAACACAATGGAAAGGAAGATAACGACATACTAACAGACTTAGACAAGATAACGGAATAAGAGACGCCAAGCTGACTTAGCTAGATAACACTATCTAGACTCAAGAAAGATAAAAGACTCGGGTTTACTAGTTTCCGAAGCTCGCTTGCACACTTGTCCCGCCCGTGTGAGTCTCGGTCTTGCTAGCCACCTGATTACCTGAAAATGTTGGAATAAAACGGAGTGAGCGAACGCTCAGTAGGAAATTATATCTCAAGAACTAGCAATGGGTTTAAGTAATTACTAGTTTTCACATGTTTATGCAATAGGGCTATGTATGTATAAATAACTGAGCAAGTGAAATAAACTGATCAATAGAATAACACGTCGTGCAAAACATCCAAGCGAGTATTAATCAAGAAGTATTCATGAGAGACTTTATAGATTATTGGCTATTTCACGCAAGTACATTGCCCGTGTCGGGCCACGCTAGTAAAGTCACGCAAGTCAAGTCACGCACGCAAGAAAAGAGAGATCGTGGAATGCCAAAGATCAAGATAAAGAGTACTCCGGTGCAATGCTAGACACCGTTATCATTAAAACTCCCATGGGCACTAGTACTTTCGGGCGCTCCTCCCAGGACCAGATCGGGCCCTATATGCACAGTATTCATGATAGATCTAGACATCCACGATAGTTTATAGCCAATAAGGAGTTCCAAGAACAAGCTTTAATTAGGATGATAAGATAAGATTTTCATGGAATTCAAGGGCAAGACCCTTGAGTAAGGACATACTGGCGATAAAATCCACGCAAAGCATATAAATCATGACATGTCGATAAACTGGGTGGAATTGGTTCCCTAACTTGGGTACCATGACAAATAAGTGCCCATATGTAGATGGTCACACTTATTGTATATAATTGAGGTCCATAAGAACATCAAAGTTGATATAGAATTGGGGTCTACAATAACATCACTTTTTGATATAGAATTGGGGTCTACAATAACATTATTTTTAATATAGAATTGGGTTTCATAAGAACAGCATCAAATGGCATGATAATCTCATCCCATTAAGAGAATTCTCATGATACACACTTAGCATAATCATGAGGGCCGGTATACCATGTTTCTTTAGAGTGACATGGCAAAGATTGTGTAATGGGTTTTTATGGTACAACCAGCTCAGTCGACCTTGAGGGAATCCAAGGTACGAGGAGTCTTACGGAGGTCTCTATGACTAACTCACTAGTCCAAAGGAACGGAATGTCCAATGGAGAGCTTGTATGTCAATGAGAGTTGAGTGTGTAATGCGATAAATCATCGTAGAAAACGTGGGACTATACTCACGGAGTGGAGTAATAGTGCCTAGAAATATATATATGTATAAAGAATCCCTCGGATAACAGTAATCAGGAAAAATCCGTAATGCAGAAAGTAGCGACTTTGGTAAAGTCATTTTTCATGTAATTAACGTCTTAATTAGGGGCGTTTCTATTAAATTTGACGACATACGAAGAGGTCGTCCTTTCCAATATTGCTATTTTATAGAATATTAATAATCTGGATTTTTAGTCAAGACGTGCCCTGGACAGGGGCGTAAATTTAAAGAAAACGCCCTGCTCGGGGGCGTTAGTTCAATAAGAAATGACCTTTCCCAGGTCGTGACTTCAAGAAATTATCAAGTTTTCAGATAATAATATTTCAGGAAATAAGGACATGGTCATGACATGAAAAATAGCAGGATTACAAGAGATTGATCATGCATTAATTTAGAATCATGTTTGCATTGATATATAATTTTTAAACAGGGTATTTATTAATTAAGCGAAATTGACGTCCATGTGCAGGGCGTCAAAATATGAAATTGACGACCTGGTCATGGTCGTGTCTTATAATGTAGCGCCCTGAGCTGGGTCGCGTATTACAAAATTTTCTCGGAAAACTCTGAAAACTCACTAAAACTATATGCATGTATGAACAGATGCTATTTAACATGATTATTATACTCTTTGGGCTACGTTCATGAGAAAATCCTACCTTTGGGTATGCTGATGATCTGAAGATGAACCGTGTATGAGGCTTCTAACAGCAATAAGGGCAGGAAGAGAAGGGCTTTATGTTTAACGGAGGAAGAGTTGGTTTTGATGAAGAACCCTCGTTCTTCGTTTTGTCAATTTGCTGTATATCCTACAGGAAAAGAAGAAACAGATATTAGTTTCTTTACCTTACCTAACTAGAGGTGAAAGAAGAACAACATTACCTTGTTCTTTCACAGGAGCTTCTCAACCTGTATAGACGAATAAGATGAAGAATCGTTATTCTTCATGAGTTGATCGATCACAACAGAAGGAAGAAGGAAAGAAGAAAGAAGAAGAACCTGATGTTCTTCACGTACCGTAGCAGACGAACGATCAAATAGGTTTAGAGTTGGATGAACGAGAGTTTTTATAGGATTTTGGGTGTCCTATTAGAGTTAGTGTTCTAGTGGAAGTAATGCTTCCAATATAGAGTCCTTACCCTAGTAGATACTTACTAGATTAGCTTAATCCTTCCCAGGATAAGCTCTTGGTTCGAACGGAACCGGAATGTAATTAACGACCTAGGTCAGGGCGTCGCATTTTAAATTGACGCCTTGTCATAGGGCGTTTCTTAAAAGGCGCCTTGTATAAGGGCGTTTCGTGTTTAAAAACACGCCCATGAAAGGGGCGTTTCTTTTACTTGCCCAATTTGGTCGCGTGAGAATTGACTACCGCTCGTGTGGGCGTCCTTTCTTTAGGCACGCCTTCCCTGAGGGCGTGTATTCTTTAAGTAGCGCCTGTACTAGAGGCGTTATTTCCACTTCACTCTTTTATTTGTTCATTCATATATAATATATACTTTCCTTCTATTTCTAGGTATATATATATATACATATATACAGGTTTATGTTATGTACTTATGTATATATATATATATATATATATATATATATATATATATATATATATATATATATATATATTGCCTATATGGGAGAAGATAATAAAACGTGTTAAAAAGCCCATTAAGCGTAAAATGCTTGGGTTGAGTTTGGGCCAATGGAGCTTAGCATTAAAAATGTTAATTCTTTATCAAGGCCTAATAATTATATTTGTAACTAGTTATTTCTATTTGTTCCTTTACACAAGTTTACTTTGTTTGGAAGTCTTACTTGTTTATTTGTCAAGACCTTACACATACGACTTATATCTTTTAATAACTTGCATGTATTTCCGTCTATGCATAAATAAGGCTCTTAAGACTATCTCTAAGGTTCTATACCTCATTGATTTGGTGTGGCTAGTTCTCACATACATTGAGATCTTAGTAATCTTCTATTTAGAGATTTTATTGCTCATAAGTTCTTTAACTTTTATTAGTCCTTGTCCTAGGTATCAGAGGCAGGTTCGATCTGAGCAACCCTTTAGGAATATCACTTGACCAAGTATTTATTTGAATTAACTTTAATCATTAAACATTATATACTTATGTATATATTTTATTCCTATTCCAAAATTACCGGGCGTTACACCCTCCCCCACTTAAAAGAATTTGGTCCCCAAATTCACATCACATTTCCTTTCCTAACAGAGAGCTAGCTATAACTTATTATGAGCAGAAGAAATCTTTAGAATGAAAAAGGGCTAGTTTAGGATTACGGGTGAGGGATACCTTCCGCATCTTTCCCTTTTGGCAAATAGGGTTAAATCTTGAACTCCTCTTGGAGGCTTCTTGGGACATTCTGCTATCTTGTGATTTAAGTTCCCACAACGCAGACATGCACCCGAGCTCCACCAACACTCCTTCGATTTGTGACCACATCTTCCACAAGATTTACACTTATCTTGCGAGTGATCCGCCAAAGTTTCCTTCTTATTACACTTCTTACATTTCTGACATTTCTTACACCTTTGTGAAATATCACCCTCGCTTACCCTTTTCTAGGTAACGGTGAACTCTTCGGAGTTGTCTGTTTGATGTTTCCCTTTAACTCTTTCCGTTTCTTCCACCACTTTCTCTAGTTCTTGAACTCTCCTGACAAGGCTCGCGTAAGCTTGGACGTCCACTAAGATCATTTCATGAACAAAGCTTGGCTTAGAAGCTTCCATTTTATCTAAGTTCCTGCGAAGATGAGTGGGGAGATAATCGATTAACTCGAGAATTTATGCAAATATTTTATCTTTCTTTTATAACTTTAACCCCAAGTTCTACCCATCTCTCACGAAACTCCTATAGGATGACCGACAAGGATACTTAACCTAGAGGATAAGAAAGCCGAAGCTCTGATACCACCTCTGTCACGCCCCGGGCCGATAGCAGCGGAACGTGTCGTTTGCTCAGAACGTGGCAGTTAAACAGTCGTGAATGATCAAGAGCAATCGCATAAGACCAAGATAATTTTGAACATCAATAGAATTTATATTTCTATTATAAAACTCTTACAAGAACTTGTTTTCCAACTTAGAGACTTCAACACAATGGAAAGGAAGATAACGACATACTAACAGACTTAGACAAGATAACAGAATAAGAGACGCCAAGCTGACTTAGCTAGACAACACTATCTAGACTCAAGAAAGATAAAAGACTCGGGTTCACTAGTTTCCGAAGCTCGCTTGCACACTTGTCCCGCCCGTGTGAGTCTCGGTCTTGCTAGCCACCTGATTACCTGAAAATGTTGGAATAAAACGGAGTGAGCGAACGCTCAGTAGAAAATTATATCTCAAGAACTAGCAATGGGTTTAAGTAATTACTAGTTTTCACATGTTTATGCAATAGGGCTATGCATGTATAAATAACTGAGCAAGTGAAATAAACTGATCAATAGAATAACATGTCGTGCAAAACATCCAAGCGAGTATTAATCAAGAAGTATTCATGAGAGACTTTATAGATT
The DNA here is from genome assembly GCA_022559845.1 of Amorphophallus konjac. Lineage (NCBI taxonomy): Eukaryota > Viridiplantae > Streptophyta > Magnoliopsida > Alismatales > Araceae > Amorphophallus > Amorphophallus konjac. Next base: position 341,076,215 of record CM040121.1, on the reverse strand, counting down.
ATTGGCTATTTCACGCAAGTACATTGCCCGTGTCGGGCCACGCTAGTAAAGTCACGCAAGTCAAGTCACGCACGCAAGAAAAGAGAGATCGTGGAATGCCAAAGATCAAGATAAAGAGTACTCCGGTGCAATGCTAGACACCGTTATCATTAAAACTCCCATGGGCACTAGTACTTTCGGGCGCTCCTCCCAGGACCAGATCGGGCCCTGTATGCACAGCATTCATGATAGATCTAGACATCCACGATAGTTTATATCCAATAAGGAGTTCCAAGAACAAGCTTTAATTAGGATGATAAGATAAGATTTTCATGGAATTCAAGGGCAAGACCCTTGAGTAAGGACATACTGGCGATAAAATCCACGCAAAGCATATAAATCATGACATGTCGATAAACTGGGTGGAATTGGTTCCCTAACTTGGGTACCATGACAAATAAGTGCCCATATGTAGATGGTCACACTTATTGTATATAATTGAGGTCCATAAGAACATCAAAGTTGATATAGAATTGGGGTCTACAATAACATCACTTTTTGATATAGAATTGGGGTCTACAATAACATTATTTTTAATATAGAATTGGGTTTCATAAGAACAGCATCAAATGGCATGATAATCTCATCCCATTAAGAGAATTCTCATGATACACACTTAGCATAATCATGAGGGCCGGTATACCATGTTTCTTTAGAGTGACATGGCAAAGATTGTGTAATGGGTTTTTATGGTACAACCAGCTCAGTCGACCTTGAGGGAATCCAAGGTACGAGGAGTCTTACGGAGGTCTCTATGACTAACTCGCTAGTCCAAAGGAACGGAATGTCCAATGGAGAGCTTGTATGTCAATGAGAGTTGAGTGTGTAATGCGATAAATCATCGTAGAAAACGTGGGACTATACTCACGGAGTGGAGTAATAGTGCCTAGAAATATATATATGTATAAAGAATCCCTCGGATAACAGTAATCAGGAAAAATCCGTAATGCAGAAAGTAGCGACTTTGGTAAAGTCATTTTTCATGTAATTAACGCCTTAATTAGGGGCGTTTCTATTAAATTTGACGACATATGAAGAGGTCGTCCTTTCCAATATTGCTATTTTACAGAATATTAATAATCTGGATTTTTAGTCAAGACGCGCCCTGGACAGGGGCGTAGATTTAAAGAAAACGCCCTGCTCGGGGGCGTTAGTTCAATAAGAAACGACCTTTCCCAGGTCGTGACTTCAAGAAATTATCAAGTTTTCGGATAATAATATTTCAGGAAATAAGGACATGGTCATGACATGAAAAATAGCAGGATTACAAGAGATTGATCATGCATTAATTTAGAATCATGTTTGCATTGATATATAATTTTTAAACAGGGTATTTATTAATTAAGCGAAATTGACGTCCATGTGCAGGGCGTCAAAATATGAAATTGACGACCTGGTCATGGTCGTGTCTTATAATGTAGCGCCCTGAGCTGGGTCGCGTATTACAAAATTTTCCCGGAAAACTCTGAAAACTCACTAAAACTATATGCATGTATGAACAGATGCTATTTAACATGATTATTATACTCTTTGGGCTACGTTCATGAGAAAATCCTATCTTTGGGTATGCTGATGATCTGAAGATGAACCGTGTATGAGGCTTCTAACAGCAATAAGGGCAGGAAGAGAAGGGCTTTATGTTTAACGGAGGAAGAGTTGGTTTTGATGAAGAACCCTCGTTCTTCGTTTTGTCAATTTGCTGTATATCCTACAGGAAAAGAAGAAACAGATATTAGTTTCTTCACCTTACCTAACCAGAGGAGAAAGAAGAACAACATTACCTTGTTCTTTCACAGGAGCTTCTCAACCTGTATAGACGAATAAGATGAAGAATCGTTATTCTTTATGAGTTGATCGATCACAACAGAAGGAAGAAGGAAAGAAGAAAGAAGAAGAACCTGATGTTCTTCACGTACCGTAGCAGACGAACGATCAAATAGGTTTAGAGTTGGATGAACGAGAGTTTTTATAGGATTTTGGGTGTCCTATTAGAGTTAGTGTTCTAGTGGAAGTAATGCTTCCAATATAGAGTCCTTACCCTAGTAGATACTTACTAGATTAGCTTAATCCTTCCCAGGATAAGCTCTTGGTTCGAACGGAACCGGAATGTAATTAACGACCTAGGTCAGGGCGTCGCATTTTAAATTGACGCCTTGTCATAGGGCGTTTCTTAAAAGGCGCCTTGTATAAGGGCGTTTCGTGTTTAAAAACACGCCCATGAAAGGGGCGTTTCTTTTACTTGCCCAATTTGGTCGCGTGAGAATTGACGACCGCTCGTGTGGGCGTCCTTTCTTTAGGCACGCCTTTCCTGAGGGCGTGTATTCTTTAAGTAGCGCCTGTACTAGAGGCGTTATTTCCACTTCACTCTTTTATTTGTTCATTCATATATAATATATACTTTCCTTCTATTTCTAGGTGTATATATATATATATACATATATACAGGTTTATGTTATGTACTTATGTATATATATATATATATATATATATATATATATATATTGCCTATATGGGAGAAGATAATAAAATGTGTTAAAAAGCCCATTAAGCGTAAAATGCTTGGGTTGAGTTTGGGCCAATGGAGCTTAGCATTAAAAATGTTAATTCTTTATCAAGGCCTAATAATTATATTTGTAACTTGTTATTTCTATTTGTTCCTTTACACAAGTTTACTTTGTTTGGAAGTCTTACTTGTTTATTTGTCAAGACCTTACACATACGACTTATATCTTTTAATAACTTGCATGTATTTCCGTCTATGCATAAATAAGGCTCTTAAGACTATCTCTAAGGTTCTATACCTCATTGATTTGGTGTGGCTAGTTCTCACATACATTGAGATCTTAGTAATCTTCTATTTAGAGATTTTATTGCTCATAAGTTCTTTAACTTTTATTAGTCCTTGTCCTAGGTATCAGAGGCAGGTTCGATCTGAGCAACCCTTTAGGAATATCACTTGACCAAGTATTTATTTGAATAAACTTTAATCATTAAACATTATATACTTATGTATATATTTTATTCCTATTCCAAAATTACCGGGCGTTACATAGATTCTTTGCGTTTTCATAGTTTTTGGAAAATATTGTAAATAGCGACCCTCGTTAGGGCGCTAGTTTTAAGAGAAGCGACCCATCCCAGGGCGCTAATTTTCTTTTGACGCTCTGCCCAGGAGTCGTCAATTTCATAAATTGAATAATTACTCACGTTTAAAATTTAATATTTATGAAACCATGATTCTAATATGCTGCATGAATACACCTGTTGAATCCTGCTATTTTTCTGGTCCTGAGCATGTACCATGTTTCCTGAAATTCTATTATCTGGAATATTGAAAATTCTTGAATTAACGACCTTCACAAGGTCGCCTCTTATTGAACTGACGCCCCAGACTCGGGCGCTAATTGAAAAGTAACGCCCCTGTCCAGGGCGCATTTTTGTTAAAATTCCAGAATATTGATTTTCTGCAGAATAGAAATATTGAAGGGACGACTGATGTACAAGTCGTCAAATTTGTAAATAAACGCCCTCTGTAAGGCGTCAATTGGATAATTAATGACTTGGCTAAAGTCGCTATTTTCTGTATTACTGTTTTTCCTTGTTTCTGTTAACCGAGGGTTTGATATATATATATATAAGAATAATATCGGCACTATATTTCCACTCCGTGAATATAGTCCCATGTTTTATGATGTCTTATTGCATTACCCTCAATTCTCGGTGACATACAAGCTCTCCATTGGACATTCCGTTCCTTTGGACTAGCGAGTTAGTCATAGAGACCTCCGTAAGACTCCTCGAGCCTTGGATTCTCTCAAGGCCGACTGAGCTGGTTGTACCATAAAAACCCATTACACAATCTTTGCCATGTCACTCTATAGAAACATGGTATACCGGCCCTCATGTCATGCCATGGGTATGATGTGAGAATTATCTTAATAAACGGGGAAAACATGCCGTTGATGTGCTATTCTTGTAGACCCCAATTCTATATCAAACATGATGTTCTTGTAGACCCCAATTCTATATCAAACATGATGTTCTTGTGGACCTCAATTCTATATTAAAGAAGTGACCATTTACTTGTGGGCACTTACTTGTCATGGTACCCAAGTTAGGGAACCAATTCCACCTAGTTTTATCGATAATCGTGAGTGTACCGTTATTATCGCCTATCTATGTCAAGTGTCATATTTTTGGACTCTATTCTATCAAAGTCTATCCTACATGTCTACAAGCTTTATTCTTGAAATTTCATATTGGCTATACACAATAGTGGATGTTAAAATACATGATTAATGCCTATGCATATAGGGCCCGATCTGGTCCTGGGAGGAGCACCCGAAAGTACTTGTGCCCATGGGAGTTGATTGATCACGGTATTGGCATTATACCAAAGTGCATGACTAGCTTGATTGAACATTCCATAAATCTTGTACTTGACTTGATATTACATGACTTGCGTGGCCCGAGAAAGGGTAATTGTATACTCACTTGCTTGAAACATGATAGCTAAATTCCAACATGACATGATGAGTCTACTTGCTTAAATATCTTGATATCTTTTGATATAAGTTCTTGAAAGTTCATGACTAGTTCTTCTTGCCATCTTATTGTTATATTCTCTTGCTATCTTGTCGTTTTGCGAGCATGCATGGCTATAGTGCATTCATGGAAAAAAATGTAATTACTTAAACCCCTTGCTAGTCCTTGAGATATAATTTCCTATTGAGCGTTCGCTCACTCAGTGTTTCCCTACTTTTCAGGTGAGTCCGACGATGAGGGAATTCAATCTGATAGGGAAAGCCAAGAGTGAAAGAGTTAGAGCTACTCAAGCGTCAATTAGTCTTGTCTTTTCTCTATTTTTCTTGAGTCAAGCGTTGTATTTTTCTTTTATTGAGTCTAGTATTTGCAAGGGTTTGTACTAGACATATTCTTATTAAAGGAATTAATGGATTGGGTTATCTTTATATTTGCGCACTCTATCTTTGTGTCGAATACACTACTACTCTGATTGACATGATTGATATAAACTCATCGCGCATCTCCGGGTACCTTCCGCGCTCGGGGCGTGATAGTTTTTGTGGTATCAGAGCCCATGGTGTTCAATTCCTAGGAAACCCAAGTCCAAGGATAGGTTTAAACCATTAACCAATGAGATTGGGTAGAACCAAGGGTGGAGTTAACATGGAAAATTTAAGAGCCCTTAACGAAATTGCACACTGATATAGCCATTGTAATTGTAGGATAATGGCTGCCGAACGTGCTCAATGGCGTAACATGCATCATACACTCCAAGGAATGGCCCAAGTGCTGCAACATGTAGCACAGGGAGGTGCACAGCGAGCCGGGAGTCTCCACCAGAACTTTAAAAATATGAACCCTCCCAAATTCATGGGATCTACTGATCCAGACGACGCAGAGCACTGGATCAGGGAGACGGAGCGTATATTCCGTGTTATGCAATGCACAGATCAAGAAAAAGTCTTATTAGCTACTTTTCAGTTAGAGAGAGATGCCAGATGCTGGTGGGAGGCAGTCGAAGCCACTATAAATCCGGACCAAATTACTTGGGAAGAATTTGTTGAACATTTCAACAATAAATATTTTTCAGACCGAGTCCAAGAAAAGAAAGCTACCGAATTTGCCGCACTCAAGCAACGTTCATTATCGGTGGTGGAGTACGAGGCACAATTCTCTAGATTGTCTCGGTATGCTAAGCACTTAGTTAGCACCGAGAAGATGAAAGCTAGGAGGTTCCTTAATGGGCTCAGGCCCCAATATATTACCCAGCTGGCGCCAATGGATATTCAGGTCTACTCAGAGATAGTACGCCGAGCTCAATTGTTAGAAGATGCCACGGAGCTATCAGATAGAATCCGTGGGAAGGATAAGAAAGAACAAGTTACAAGTTCGGGTTCCTTTAAACCCAACTTCAAGAAGAGGCCTAGCACTGGAGGTACTTCTTCTCAAGACCAAAAATTTAAGAAGACCAAGCCCTTCTCTATCACTACTACACCTTCGAATATAATATGCAAGCATTGTGACAAGGCTGGTCATAAAGCCGAATAGTGCTGGAGGAAACTTGGAGCATGTCTCCGTTGCGGGAGCCGTGAGCATTGGATTCCCGATTGCCCATTACTTAATGATCAATCCGGTGACGGAAAGCGCCCGGTAACCAAGAACGCTCGTCTTCACGCAATTAAGGAGACCGAAGAAGAAGAAGGCGGACTAGTAGAAGGTACATTAAAAGTTTGTTCCAAGTCTGCATATGTCTTATTTGATACGGGTGCTTCACATTCAATTATTTCCAAAAAGTTTGCTGATCCGCTACCCTTAGAACCGGAATGGATAAAATTAGTTTTGTCTACTCCTCTTGGTAACGAAACTGATATCACTCACCATTACCAAAACTGTGAAGTATTGGTTCAGGGTAGGAATCTCCCTATTGATCTTATATGTTTAGATCTAAAGGAGTATGATGTCATACTAGGAGCGGATTGGTTATCCAAATACCAAGCAACTGTCGATTGCCGCAATAGCAAGGTTACTTTCAAAGAGTTTCCAGAATTAATCTTTACTAGCCTCAAGAGTCGAAGCAAATCGCCACTTATTTCAGCTCTCCGAGCTAGCAAGCTAATCAGGAAAGGATGTGTGTCTTTCCTTGCATTTGTCGCCCTTAAGGAGAATAAGGAGACTAAGATAGAAGATATCCCAGTTGTGCAAGAATTTCCGGACGTGTTTCCGGAGGATTTGCCTGGATTACCTCCACAAAGAGAAGTGGCCTTCACCATCGATTTAATTCCTGGTGCTGGACCAGTTTCTAAGGCACCATATAGAATGTCACCTGCCGAACTCAAGGAGTTAAAGGAGCAATTGATGGAACTCATTAAGAAAGGATACATTAGACCAAGCACTTCCCCGTGGGGTGCACCTGTGCTATTTGTAAAGAAGAAAGATGGATCCATGAGGCTATGCATCGACTATCGGCAGTTGAATCATCTAACTATCAAGAACAAGTATCCACTGCCGAGAATCGATGAATTATTTGATCAAATTTTAGGATCCAAGTATTTTTCCAAAATTGATCTCAGGTCAGGATATCACCAACTAAGAATCAAGGACGATGATATTCATAAGACCACATTCAAAAGCAGGTATGGCCATTATGAATTTGTTGTTATGCCTTTCGGACTAACAAATGCCCCTGCTGCCTTTATGCAGTTAATGAGGAAGCCACACGCGCCCAGTGCTGCCCTCCTGCTGGCTGCTGCTTATAAAAGGAAGCCTTCATCCAACAGATGAAGCGCATCGAAGAAGAATCATGGAGAGCAAAAAGTCCTTCGATCCAGAAAAAGAAAAGAGGTAGAAAAAGAGAAGAAGAGAGAATAGCAGAGAGCGTGAGCCGAAGAGAATAGAGAAAAAGAGATCGAGAGAGTGAAAGAGCAGAAGAAGAAAAGAGCTGTAGTAGAAAGCAGAAGAAGAAGAGAAGAGAAGAGACAGAGAGAGCCTGCGAAAGAAGAAGAAAAGAAAGAGAAGAAGAGCAGAAGGAAAAGAAGAAAAAGAGAGAGTTAGAGAGCTCGTGAGGGTTAAGAGAAAAAGAAAGTGAGAGAGAAGAGAAGAGGAAGAGAAGCTTACCTAAAGATCTGTCTACTGGACCGTGGATCAGATCCAGGCCAGTCAGCTCCGTTGAGAGCCACATTGTGCATTTCATTTTTCAGCATTCTGTTTGCTGAAGTTATTTTCATTTCGTGTTTCTATTTTTACCCTTTTTGTTTGGTTATCCTTGTTCTTCCGATTCTCAGTAGTGAGGTCAGGTTCCTCCTGTGGATCAGGAGAAGGGAGATCAGATCTCCGGTTGCAAGTAGCTGGGAGCTACTTGTGGGTTCCCTCCGGTTGGAGGAAGGGAGACTTGTCTCCGGTTCTGGGCTTGCGGGTTGCAAGTCCAGGGGTCCCTCCGGTTGGAGGAAGAGAGGTCTTCGACCTCTGGTTTGCTGGTGACTGGAAGTCACTGGTTGGTTCCCTCCTGGTCTGGAGGAAGAGAGACTTTGCGTCTCTGGTTTCCAAGTGACTGGGAGTCACTTGGGGTGTCCCTCTGGTTGGGAGGAAGAGGGGAGTTTGTTCCCTTGGTCAAGCTGTGTGTCAGCACCTGTTGCAGACTGAGTCTGCTTGGTTCTAGCTTTGGCTAGTGAAGCCTCACTCCGGTTGGGAGTGAGGGGTGGATGTAGGTCTGAAGGACCGAACCACCTTAAAACTATTTGTGCAGTGGTTTGCCTTACGTTAGCTCCATATCTTCTACCTCCCATTCACAGGTTGCGCATGCTTGGCTAGTTGCATTATCTAGAGAGTTAATTTTTGAGCATTATATTCTGCTTAGTGTGTTTGCGTTGTTTAGCTCTGCCTTCATTTCTGGTTGATCAGGTGGCTGCATTGTTGCAGTCCAACTGTTTGTCCATGTGTTGCCTTATCATTTCATCTTGGAAAGCTCATTAGTCTTATTCCGCTAATCTGAGCTTTAATGTTTTAATTTGGGCTATATTTTCTAGAGGGTTACATTCACCCCCCCTCTGTATCCGGGCCTAGCACCCTAACATTTGGTATCAGAGCGGTGTCTGCATACAAGGTCCAGCGACCTGCAGATTCGATCTTGCAGTCTTAGGTGCTAATTTGTTTTTTAGTGCATCAATATTCCTGTTGCATTAATCTGTTGTGTTCTCATGGCTCATCCTCCACTATTCAGTAGTTCAAATATTAAATTCTGGCTATATCGTATGCACAAGCACGTTAACTCTATTAATCCACAATTGTGGAAGGTTATCTCTCACAGTCCACATGAACTTCCTAAGGATAAGTCCAAGTGGACTCATGTTCACAAGTTGAAAAATGATGATAATGTGAGAGCTCTAAATTTAATGAAGGCTGCAATCGGTTCTGATGATTTTTCCTCTTTCTCAGGTTGTAGCTCGGCAAAGGAAATATTGGATGAATTGCTTCGCATCCACAATGGAAAGGAAGAAGAATGTCTCATGGCAAGAAGGAGTGATCAATCAGATAAGTCCTCATCCCAGGTAAACTCTGAGACCGAGTATATTAGTCATGATGATTTAGTTGCCATGCATAAGCATCTACTGGAAAAATATGAAAGAATTAAGTCAGAAAAGAGAAAATTAAGAAAAGAGAAAAATGCTGAAATCACAAGTCTAAAGGCTGAAAATGAAAATTTAAAATCTGAATTGAAATTGGAAGAAGAATTTGAAAACAAGTTGATTGAAGAAAATTTTCATCTAAAAGATCAAAATAAAAGACTAATGGTTCTTAATACTGTCTTTTCTGAAAAATGGTTGTCATTTGAAAAAGAAAAATCTGCTGATAAGGAAATTCAATGTGAGAATGAATTGAAACTGAAACAGGAACTAGAAATAGTTAAAAATTTGAATGATGTCATGCAGAGACAAATTATCACATGTGAGGAAGACATGACTAATTCAGAACTCAAAATTTGTTCTCTCCAATCTGAAATAAGTAAACTTGTTCGTTCCATGTCTAAATCTATCAAGGGAAAAGAGAAAATGAATGTTCCTTTGTGTGATAACGCCACTAAATCAAGTGGAGAGCAAGGATGCAAATCCCAAATTGAAAAATCTGTTAAGAAAAAGTTGTACACTACTTTTGTTCGCAGCTCTGACATTGCAAGCTGCTCTGGGCCTCCTAAAATATCTACATCACCTGTTTTCCAATTCAAGGCCCAGAAAAATGAAGAACAAATAAAAGGTGTGAACAAGGGTAAACAAATGAGCAAAAATGGTAAGAAAAATAAGGATAAAAATGTCCCTACTTGTGTCTTTAAATCTGCTACCTGTACTGCATCTGATGACTCAATGCATACTACTCATAGCTCAATTAATTATCCGTATGCATCTGATAAGAGTGTCTCATGCCATTATTGTGGCAAGGTAGGCCATGTAATGGATGATTGCAGATTATTGATTGAAGATGGGCATGCAAGTGAAACAGTGCATTCGAGAAATTCATTTGGTAGAAATCATGCTACTAGGAAGTCTGATACATCTTGTCATTACTGTGGTAGGCATGGTCATCTCATGGATGCCTGTTTCATCATGAAACAAGATGATGAAATGCATGCTAGGTCTTCTGTTCATCATCACCCCAAAAGAAGTATGTATGCTTCAAACCAACACATCATTTGTTATAACTGTAACAAACGTGGTCATAAAGCTGTTGAGTGTTGGTTCAGGACTTCATGGGGATATAATGGTTCAAGAGGTAAGCACCTAAGGTGTTTTGAATGTGGCAAGTATGGGCATGCAGTCAAGGACTGCTGGTATGCTCAGGGAAAATATTTTAATTCCAAATTTGATAAATTCCTTGAAAATAGAAATTTTCTTGGCAGAAATAAACCTATTTTTAAAGAAAAGATTCTTGTATGTTTTGAATGTGGAAAACCTGGCCACCGAGCTTCTGAATGCTTGTGGGCAGGCAATGCTAAATCAACACCTCATGCAAGTAACAAAAAATTTCATGCAAACTCACATAGATTCCATGATGATAATAATGTCCACAAAAAGAATTCAAGGTTTGCTACATCATGTAGAGATTGTGGAAATTTTGGTCATCTCATGGATAACTGTTACCTGGTGGATCATGATGATAATACTGCTAAGAAATTGCTTAGAACACTTGTTAGGGATAAAACAGGACCCAAGGCTGCTTGGGTTCCTGCAAGATCAAAGTGATTGTTTTGCAGGTGTGCCTTGGGACTAGAATAAAAGGGGTAATGATCCATGGCACTCTAGGATGAATAACCCCATTTTCACATTGTTCAGGTAAGCTTCTCTTCATTTCATGTTTTGAAATTCTTCTAGTGCATGCATGCTAAATCTGTTCTTGCATATTCAGTCATCATCTGCCAGTTGCATTATTTTCTGATCATACACTTGCTGAGTGTTCTGTGCAAATTTGAGTTTAAAGGGGTTGTCTGTATCTGATGCATACATAGGCTAATTGCAATTGCTTGATAATTGCGTTATGCATAAACTCTGAAAACAAATTACATTTCGAATTCTTTGAAAAATCTGAACTGCTTATGAGTGTGACTTGAAATTTGTGTGTTGCAATAGCTCACTGAAATTCTGAATTGCATATAGGACTGCATGATGAATAATCTTGCATGACCTCAATGGTATATAAATGGTAAGGTACCAAAAGGCAGGGAGGTCTGTCTAGAGGTTCTTACTATGTGTGAGGTGGTCTTTTAGACCAAGTGCTCCGCCTCGTACCATGGGTCACTTTGCTGGTTAGGACAGTCTGAATGTGCATGAATCAAAATCATATGTTCAGTGTCTCATGACAAACATTGCATGTTTACAGGGGGAGTTAATTGCATGTCCTTGCATAGCATTCAGTGTTGAGTCTTTACATGCATGTAGTTAATTGCATTGCATTTTACTGCATTGAAAATACCAAAAAGGGTAATTGAATGCATAGTGTTAGGGGGAGTCAATGCATTGCATATAGGTTGTCAAATGCATACTCATGTGAAAATTCATTGCATATCCTTTCATTGATTCTCTTTGACCAAACCTTGAGCATATTTTTGAAATCATTAAGCTTCAAAATCTCTCCTATCAATTGATAACAATTGGTATCATTTGGTATCAGAATTTCTATCAGTCATTCATGAAGATTTCAATGGGACTATCTCGATCATAAATCTGAAAATTCTTGAACTAGAAATCTTCTATTATACATTTTTATGAATGTCTGAAATAACTCATGTGGTTTAAGCTTAATGTATTCATGGAGTTTAACTTTAAAATCTCTTAACATATCTGAAGCATGTTTAATAAACCTTAACCATCTGGTTCATGTTGAGTCTTGTGAAAACTTCTGAAATCTGCACTCTTGAATACATGATTTCAACTGATTAAGTACATGAAATTATTATTGACTTGAAGCAATGAATTTTTCTGAAAAGTCTAAAGGGTAATATCTGTCAGAGCAATGACCTTGGTCACTGAGAAACACATGTCCAAAGGACTGTGTCATGAGGTACCATAGTTAACTCTGATTAAGACTTCATTGAAATTCAGGCAAAGCAATGGCATGCACACTGAGAAATACAATTCACTCATCAAGAAATGATTTGCAGTGTGTCATGATGTGTATATGCTATCTCTGTTCATATAAAGCATGACAATTAGTCACACTAAGTGCTTAGGGATATTGGCCTCTGATCAAGGTATATCCTCTAGTTACAAGGTGTGCACTGAACTAGAGTGCTCGTAAAATTTGTAGCATGAAAATTGTTGAACGAATTGAAATATCTGAATATTGATGCAAAAATCAAATTGCTACAACCCTAGACAAAATCATATGACTTCATAATTGCTTGATTTCAATACTGATGCATGTAATTCTGAAAGAAGTCAATAAATTTGATTGTGTAAGACAAAGGGAGGATAATCAAGATAAATATGAGGGCTTGGTTCATTTTTATTAAAACATGGTTTTAGATATCAATACAGAATTTTATTGATAAAATCTGCATACATCATGTTTAAACCATGCTGTTCAAAAAGCTCATTCATAAGCCCCTATAATGGAAGACTTTAAAAACTTATGTTTTGGATTTATGAGAATGACATTTCCTTGAAAATCTGACTGAAATTCTTGTAGTTGAAGCCTCTTTAGAAATCTGCTAATTGAACCTGTTCTTGGCTCATTGACCTGAACTTCTCCTTGTTTGCCCATGTGGTCTCCTCTCATCTATCTCATAAGATTCCACTTATTGAGGGGGAGCCTCCATGTCATGCATCACTTGCATATCAATTGACATCTATTCAGGGGGAGCATTCCTTGTCACACTGAATCATGTTCATATCATTTGTGACCTTGCATTCAAATCCCTCATGATCAGATTTATGCATGATCAACAAAAACTGTATAGTCAACTCCTTTCTTATCAGTTGACTGATTCCATCTGCATTTTTCTGACCATACAAATGTGAGGTGCCACTCCCATTATTACCTTGTTCACTTGCAGCCTTCTGAACCTCAGAATCTTTATAATGGTGGATTTCATATTGATTTATTGGATAACCAGAGTCCATTCCTGTGCTTCAGGGGGAGTTATGGTTTATTATCATCTAAGGGGAGAGTAGTCAATCATGCATGTTGATAGGGGGAGAACTGTTTCACTGTCATAAGGGTGATCTTCATTTTAAAGAACCTTGACTCATTCTCTGCATTGCTGTGCTGCATTTGACTATCAAACCATTTCCCTTCTTTTTGATTATGTCAAAGGGGGAGAATAGTTTGATGAGTCAGTGTGACTCATTATGTTGCCATCATCAAAAAGGGGGAGATTGTTGTGCCCCATGTACTTTGTTGATGATGTGGTGTTTTAATGATAGCAACATGAATGAGTCACCACATTGTCTTGAATATGTCTGACCTTTTCTGTGGGAGATTGCATAAGTGTGCCATGTCTGAATTGTAAAGAATGCATGTGTATGCTTGAGTCATACTGTGATATATTGGCTTGTGCTTGATTTCTGTTTTGTGCATTGCTTCTCTGCTGATATGTTCATGCATTATATTAGGCTAAGTCTGTACAGCCTACGTCTCTTGCAGCGTCAACGCTGTGAGCATTCTCAAGTCTGCAGCGTCAACGCTGTGAGTATGCACTTTGTTTCAGGTTCTTCAAGTCTATACAGACTTTAGCGTCTCATTTAGCGTCTAAGGCAAAGTCTACACATTGGCTAAGTGTGTACATCGCTTACATTTTTTTGTGACCAAGTCCATACATCGTGAAAGTCTATACACTCCTCTTGGCCTTAGCATCTGTTTTGAAGTCCATACATTGGTCTTCAGTTCAAGTCTGTACAGCGTCAAGTCTGCACATTGGGGTTTCACGAGAAGTCTACACATTGGTCTCGACCTGAAGTCTATACATTGGCTAAGGGTCTTCAAGTCCATACACAGTTGTCTGATGCATATTGTTTGAAGTCTGTACAACATGCCTTGTTATTCACAACTTTCTTATTTGTGACTTCCCTAGTGTTTTGATGATGAGCATCACTATGTTAAGTATTCTTATTTTAATCAGATATCTTGCGTAATGTTATGCATTTGAAATTTCCATGATTAACAGGAAAACTGCTATGAGGTAGTACTTTGTGTGTCCGTATTGTTTCTTTCATACTTCGTGTTGATTTCCTGTAACTTCGAGTCGCTTCACCTTCTGTCTTCGTGATGTTTACTGAAGCAGCTCGAATTGTTCTGACGAACTTCGAGTTGTTTCCCTGTGAACCTCGTGTCATTTCCTCAGTATTTAGTTGCTCATATCGAGTCATCCTTTATGTTTGCTCTTGTGTTTTTGTGTCACTTACTGTTGTTCCTCGAGTCGTTCTTTCCTGGTTTCACTGCTTCATCACGTGTCGTGATAGCCGTGTCTATCTTCTGTCTTCGTGTTGATTTTACTTCGTGCATTCTTCTCTAAATTCAAGCTTTAAGTGTCTCAAGTCGAGTCTGACTGTGTTGTCTCCATGTCGTCCTTAGTTCGAGTCGTTTCTTTGTTATTTCTATCTTCGTGTTGCTTTTCCTAGACCTCGTGTCTTTCTTGTTTTGTAACCACACTTCGTGTCGATTTCTGTTTTCATCTTCGAGTTGTTGTCAGCCCGTGTCGTCCTCGTCTTCGAGTCGTTCGTACGTTCGAGCAACTTAGTACTCGAGTTGTTTTCGTGTGTATTCAAGTCTTTTTAGTAAAGTGTCGTTTCACCTCGTGCCGTTCTCTTTGCTGTTTGTTATGTCGTGTTGTTTTTGTATTCGTGTCTTCGTGTTACTTTTGTATTCGTGTCTTCGTGTTATTCTTGTGTTTATGTCCTCGTGTTGTTTCTTTCTATCTTCGTCCAAGGTTCCTTTGATCGCGTGTTTCTATCGTTTTTACTTCGTGTTATTTCCTTCTCCGTACCTCGTGTCGTTCTCAGTATAGTGCACCTATTGTTGTTCCTACACACCTCGTGCAGTTTTAGTTTTTGTGGCCCTGAGTTTTAATCGTTTTAATTCTTTGCAGGAGAAGAAGAAAAACAAAAAGAAGAAGGTGGTCCGAGGAAGAATATTCCTCAGTGAATGAGAGGCACGTGATCCGAGGCTGGAAGGGCAGACAGGATTGTGACACGTGTGCTGAAGCTGGCTGAGAGACTGACACGTGGCCACAAGTTCTGGGCGGGAAATGAGGAAGCCACACGCGCCCAGTGCTGCCCTCCTGCTGGCTGCTGCTTATAAATGGAAGCCTTCATCCAACAGATGAAGCGCATCGAAGAAGAAGCCTGGAGAGCAAAAAGTCCTTCGATCCAGAAAAAGAAAAGAGGTAGAAAAAGAGAAGAAGAGAGAATAGCAGAGAGCGTGAGCCGAAGAGAATAGAGAAAAAGGGATCGAGAGGGTGAAAGAGCAGAAGAAGAAAAGAGCTGTAGTAGAAAGCAAAAGAAGAAGAAGAGAAGAGAAGAGACAGAGAGAGCCTGCGAAAGAAGAAGAAAAGAAAGAGAAGAAGAGCAGAAGGAAAAGAAGAAAAAGAGAGAGTTAGAGAGCTCGTGAGGGTTAAGAGAAAAAGAAAGTGAGAGAGAAGAGAAGAGGAAGAGAAGCTTACCTGAAGATCTGTCTACTGGACCATGGATCAAATCCAGGCCAGTCAGCTCCGTTGAGAGCCACATTGTGCATTTCATTTTTCAGCGTTCTGTTTGCTGAAGTTATTTTCATTTCGTGTTTCTATTTTTCCCCTTTTTGTTTGGTTATCCTTGATCTTCCGATTCTCTGTAGTGAGGTCGGGTTCCTCCTGTGGATCAGGAGAAGGGAGATCAGATCTCCGGTTGCAAGTAGCTGGGAGCTACTTGTGGGTTCCCTCCGGTTGGAGGAAGGGAGACTTGTCTCCGGTTCTGGGCTTGCGGGTTGTAAGTCCAGGGGTCCCTCCGGTTGGAGGAAGAGAGGTCTTCGACCTCTGGTTTGCTGGTGACTGGAAGTCACTGGTTGGTTCCCTCCTGGTCTGGAGGAAGAGAGACTTTGCGTCTCTGGTTTCCAAGTGACTGGGAGTCACTTGGGGTGTCCCTCCGGTTGGGAGGAAGAGGGGAGTTTGTTCCCCTGGTCAAGCTGTGTGTCAGCACCTGTTGCAGACTGAGTCTGCTTGGTTCTAGCTTTGGCTAGTGAAGCCTCACTCCGGTTGGGAGTGAGGGGTGGATGTAGGTCTGAAGGACCGAACCACCTTAAAACTATTTGTGTAGTGGTTTGCCTTGCGTTAGCTCCATATCTTCTACCTCCCATTCACAGGTTGCGCATGCTTGGCTAGTTGCATTATCTAGAGAGTTAATTTTTGAGCATTATATTCTGCTTAGTGTGTTTGTGTTGTTTAGCTCTGCCTTCGTTTCTGGTTGATCCGGTGGCTGCATTGTTGCAGTCCAACAGTTTGTCCATGTGTTGCCTTATCATTTCATCTTGGAAAGCACATTAGTCTTATTCTGCTTATCTGAGCTTTAATGTTTTAATTTGGGCTATATTTTCTAGAGGGTTACATTCACCCCCCCTCTGTATCCGGGCCTAGCACCCTAACAACCCGGACTTGGCAATTCACTTAAACTAAGTGTATTTAGAAAATGAACTTTTGAGCACCGAGCTCAAACCGGGCATCCGATTTAGATTCCGTCAGTTCTGACAAGTCACTTTCATCTCCCATGTCGTGTTGGAATGATCGGCACGGCCATCCAACTGGTATTTCAGATTTTAGACCCCCGGACCCAACTTGGCAGTTCACTTAAACTAAGTGTATTTAGAAAATGAACTTTTGAGTGCCGAGCTCAAACCGGGCATCCGATTTAGATTCCGTCAGTTCTGACAAGTCACTTTCATCTCCTAGGTCATGTTGGAATGACCGGCACGGCCATCCGACCAGTATTTCAGATTGTAGACCCCCGGACCCGACTTGGCAGTTCACTTAAACTAAGTGTATTTAGAAAATGAACTTTTGAGCGCCGAGCTCAAGCTGGGCATCCGATTTAGATTTCGTCAGTTCTGACAAGTCACTTTCATCTCCCACGTTGTGTTGGAATGATCGGCACGGCGATCCGACCGGTATTTCAGATTTTAGACCCCCGGACCCGACTTGGCAGTTCAGTTAAACTAAGTGTATTTAGAAAATAAACTTTTGAGCGCCGAGCTCAAACCGGGCATCCGATTTGGATTCCGTCAGTTCTAACAAGTAACTTTCATCTCCCAGGTTGTGTTGGAATGATCGGCATTGCGATCCGACCGGTATTTCAGATTTAATACCCCCGGACCCGACTTGGCAGTTCATTTAAACTAAGTGTATTTAGAAAATGAACTTTTGAGCGCCGAGCTCAAACCGGGCATCCGATTTAGATTCCGTAAGTTCTGACAGGTCACTTTCACCTCCCAAGTCTTGTTGGAATGATCAGCACGGCCATCCGACTGGTATTTCAGATTTTAGACCCCCGAACCCGACTTGGCAGTTCATTTAAACTAAGTGTATTTATAAAATGAACTTTTGAGCGCCGAGCTCAAACCGGGCATCCGATTTGGATTCCGTCAGTTCTGACAAGTCACTTTTATCTCCCAGGTCGTGTTGGAATGATCGGCACGGCCATCTGACCAGTATTTCATATTTTAGACCCCCGGTCCCGACTTGGCAGTTCACTTAAATTAGGTGTATTTAGAAAATGAACTTTTGAGCGCCGAGCTCAAGCTGGGCATCCGATTTAGATTCTGTCAATTCTGACAAGTCACTTTCATCTCCCACGTTCTGTTGGAATGATCGGCATGGCGATCTAACCGGTATTTCAGATTTTAGACCCCCGGACCCGACTTGGCAGTTCACTTAAACTAAGTGTATTTAGAAAATGAACTTTTGAGCGCCGAGCTCAAACCGGGCATCCGATTTGGATTCTGTCAGTTCTGACATGTAACTTTCATCTCCCAGGTCGTGTTGGAATGATCAACATGGCCATCCGACTGGTATTTTAGATTTTAGACCCCCGAACCTGACTTGGCAGTTCACTTAAACAAAGTGTATTTAGAAAATGAACTTTTGAGCGCCGATCTCAAACCGGGCATCCGATTTGGATTCCGTCAGTTCTGACATGTCACTTTCATCTCCCAGGTCATGTTGGAATGGCCGGCATGGACATCCGACCAGTATTTCAGATTTTAGACCTCCGGACCCGACTTGGCAGTTCACTTAAACTAAGTGTATTTAGAAAATGAACTTTTGAGCGCCGAGCTCAAGCTGGGCATCCGATTTGGATTTCGTAAATTCTGAAAAGTCACTTTCATCTCCCACGTTGTGTTGGAATGATCGGCACGGCGATCCGACCGGTATTTCAGATTTTAGACCCCCAGACCCGACTTGGCAGTTCACTTAAACTAAGTGTATTTAGAAAATGAACTTTTGATTGCCAAGCTCAAATCGGGCATCCGATTTGGATTCCGTCAGTTCTAACAAGTCACTTTCATCTCTCAGGTCGTGTTGGAAAGATCGGCATGGCGCTCCGACCCGTATTTCAGATTTAATACCCCCGGACCCGACTTGGCAGTTCATTTAAACTAAGTGTATTTAGAAAATAAATATTTGAGCGCCGAGCTCAAACCGGGCATCCAATTTGGATTCCGTCTGTTCTAACAACTAACTTTCATCTCCCATGTCGTTTTGGAATGATCGGCATGGCCATCCGTGTTAGGTTCGGTGCAACTATTTAGAGGGGGGGTGAATGAATATAGCCTATAAAAAACTTTCACCCAATATAAACTATCACTTAATTAGAATTTCGCTCACTCAACAGATTAAACACTTAGAATAAAAACTGATCAAATCATCTAATGAACCTGTGATCAAACACTTGGAGCACCCTTATGCAAACATCTAGCGGAAGCAAACCATAAGCAATCAAACCACAATGCAAGAGGGGTTTTTAGGTGGTTCGGTCCTGCAGACCTACATCCACCCCACACTCAACCCGAGTGTGGCTTCACTAACAGCTGGGCAACACAGCTTGCCAACAAACGCTGATAGACAGCTTACCCAGGGGAACAACCTCCCCTCTTCCGCCTACACGGAGGGAACCTCTAGCAACCCACGGTCACTATAAACCAGAGACTCATGTCTCTCTTCCTCTATACCAAGAGGGAACCCCACTAGTAGCAGCCCCACTACCAGTGAACCAGCCAGTAGCACTCTGCTACCAGCAATCCACCAGAGGCCTAGCCTCTCTTCCTCCTAGCCCGGAGGGAACCCACAAGCAGCCCCGCCTGCTGCTTGCAAACCAGAGGAACCAGCCTCCCTTCCTCCACACAGGAGGGAACTATCACCAGTAGCAATCTGCTACCAGAACAAACCAGAGACACCCCCGTCTCCCTACTCCTGATCCCTCTAGAAGGAACCCAACCTCAGTCCAGAGGATCGGAAGAACACAGTAAATCAGATCGAATAAAAAGAAAAATAAGAAACAAAAAACAACACAGCAAACACAAGCTGTAAATGAAGGAACATCAGATGTGGCTCCCATGGAGCTGACTGGCCTCGATTTGATCCACGGTCCAGTAGATAGATCTTAGTAACTTCTTCCTTTTTTCTCATGAACTCTCTCTCTCTCTCTCTATCTCTCTTCCTTTCTCTTCTTTTCTTCCTCTTCTTTCTGCTTCTCTTTCTTCTCTCTTTCTTCTCACTTCTCACGAGCACTATCTCTCTCTTTTCTTTCTTCTGCTCTCACTCTCTTTCTTCTTCTCTTTTCTTCTTCTTTCTTCCTCTTTTCTTTTTCTGGATCGAAGGGCTTTCTGCTTTCCTGGCTTCTTCTTCGATCGTCCTTCTATAGAGGATGAAGGCTTCCTTTTATAAGCAACAACAGCAGGCACACTGGGCGCGTGTGGCTTCCACATTTCCTGCCCTAAAACTTCGGACCACGTGGCAGCATCCTGGTCACGAGCCAGGCACCTCGGATCACGTGCCCTTCATTAGTACGCATTTGAATTTGTCCCACTGCGTCGACCCTGCTGTGGATAGCGTTGACGCGTTGAAGACAGCCAGATATAAGTCGCCCCTTTCTTGAACTGATGCGTCGACGCTGCCAGTTGGTGGCGTTGACGCATGAACATGTACATTTGTATATTGGCATCTCTTAAGCCGCTGCGTCGACGCTCTCAACATGCTGCGTTGACGCATCGGCAATCCAGTGATCAAGGTCTTCGGCAGATAACCGTGCTGCGTTGACGCTGTCTTGCAATGGCGTTGACCCACTGCAGTATTCCAATGAGCTTTGGACTATGCCTTATTAACTACTGCGTCGACGCTGCTGTAGCATGGAGTTGACGCAGCCAGGTGAAGCTCTGAAATCCTCTTCAGCTGAAGCGTGGATGCATTGAACTCCCAGCGTCGACCCTGTTCCCTTCAGCAACCTGAGTGTATAGACTTAGTGTTAACGTGCCAGAGAAACCAGTGTACAGACTTCATGTTAACGTGCCAGACAAACCAGTGTACAGACTTGCTGAGCTTTCGCTAAGTCTGTATAGACTTGATGAAAGAGTGCCTGGAAAGGCAGTGTACAGACTTGATGGCGTGAAGGAACGAGTGTATAGACTTCGTGATGCCAACAGACAATGACTGTGCAGACTTGTTAAACCATGCACACTGTATAGACTCTTCATGCGACAATGTATGGACTTAGAGGTTAACACTCGAATGTATAGAGTTGAAGACCTAACAATCGAGTGTATAGACTTCAAAGGACAAAGCATCCACAGAACAGACGATGTACAGCCTTTGCCAATATGAGACACTGTACAGACTTTGTCAAGTGACTGGCTGTACAGACTTCAGAAGATGAAGACTCTGTATCGACTTGAAGACCATGACCCAATGTATAGACTTGCCTTAATAATGAATGTGTAGATTTTGAAGAAGGAGTCAGGCAAACGGATGTACAGAGTTGGCCAAAGCAGCAATGTATAGACTTGGAGTTTAGCATGCATGAAAACAAGTGTACAAACTTGCTGTCCTCACAGCTGACGACTCCAGTGTATAGACTTGACGGCCTGAAGGCGATGAGCATACTTGCTGAGTTGACGCTGCAGCCCAATGAGTTGACGCTGCAACGTATACACATTTCGTTCAAGTGATGATATGTAGACTTGAAGTTAGACAAACCAGACAATCAGTGTCCTGATGGGTCGACGCATCAGCAAGAGTGGGTCGACCCACTACTGTTCATACTAACTAAGCAGAGTGTAGCAATGAATGCTTTATTCATCAGTTAACATGACTGAACATCAAAAAATATTAAACTAAACTGAGCAGCAAGATGACTGAACATTTGATGGACTGAGTTATGATCAGAAAATAACTGAATAACAGCATGATGACTCACACATCAGGATGACTCACAGTGATTAACTCACATCAAAAACCAATCATCAAAACCATCATCAAAACCACAGGGGCACAACAATCTCCTCCTTTTTGATGATGGCAACACTTTCAACACATTGAGTCATTCTGATGATGTGAGGCATTCTGATGACTCAAATTATTCTCCCCCTTTGACTTCATCAAAAAGAAAGTAATTTGAGAAATTAAAGCATGTATAAGAAATCAGTCAATTCCTCCCCCTTGCAAGAACAAAATGCTCCCCCTTTTAAGAGTTGCAGCAAAAACATGAGTCAGAGATGATCAAAAGGAGCTTGCATGCAAAGATTGAATGAAATTTTCCCTTTGTTAAACAATCAACATAAACAAATACCAGAATGCAAGATCTCCCCCTAGAAATATGAATGCAAGAGCACAATTCTCCTCCTTCTATGCAGCATGATGCATATGACACGGAGGCTTCCCTCTATAAATGGAACCTTATGAAATGAATGAGAAGGAGACCACAGGGGCATGCAAGAATTCTCCCCCTTAGATCAACAGTCAGGTTTGAAATAATGGAGTCCAATGTGAGAAAGTAAGTACTCAGAATGAATGTGAAAGATTTTCAATGGGATATCAATTTCATAAATCTGATTAAACAAATATTTCAGACTCTTCTATTATAGAGATTTATGAATGATCTTCATTGACAAGTCAGATCAGAATATGATATATGCAAGGCTTGTTTATAAGTTTCTTGTACTCATATCTGAAATCATTTTTAATAAAAGTGAACCTTATTTTCATATTGACAGTCTTGTTTGATCTTCTTTTTTCTTACTCACTCAATTTCAAAGATTTCTTTAAGAGATGCAATCAATAGTAATGAAGTTAAACACATAAGAAAAACATTTGTTTCTGTCAAGGGTTCCAATAGAATATTTCTTTTGCATATATTTTTCAAATGGTATACTAGATTAGCAGCAATTTTCATAACATTCTTCATGAGCACTTGAGTTTAGTACACCCTTGTAACTAGAGGATACACGTTGTTTAGATGCCAGTATCCCTAAGCACTTAGATGGACTAACTGTCATGCTTCATAGGAACAGAGATTGCATTTACACTTCATGACACACTACAGATCATTTCTTTGATGAGTGAGATATATTTCTCAGTGTGCATGCTGTTGCTCTGCCAGATTATCAATCATTTTTAAGCAGAGTTAACTCTGGCACCTCATGACACAGTCCCTTGGACATGGTTTCTCAGTGACCAAGGTCATTGCTCTGACAAGATTTACCCTTAGAAATAATCCATATTCTCAGATGTTTAAAAATCAATACTAATTTCATACATATCAATCAAGGAATATCATCATTTCAGAATTTTCAGAATTCAGAAGAGTTTAAAAGACTCAACATGAAAATGTTGGTTAAAGTTTATTAAGACCAACTCAGATATTTTCAAGATATGTTCATAAGCAAACACAAGACATACATGAATCATCAACCGGCTGAAAGAATCAGACATTCATAATCCTATATAATAGAAGATTCCTTTTTAATTTATTTTCAGATTTATGATCAGGATATGTACAGAGAATACTTTCTGAGTGTTCAGGGAAGGCCGAAACATTTTAAAGAACAGCATTCAACAGATACCAATGGATAGGTTGAGTGAAAGTGGCTGAAAACAGTTGAAGCAGGAATTTGAAATGTGTTGCATTACACATTCATCACAGGGATTTGAGCAAGATAGCAGTTCAATCTGAAGATGGGAAGTTCAGTTGATATAATATGAATGATGCTCCCCCTAAATGTATGCATGAGCTAGCATTCCTACATGTATGCAATTCTGACCTATGGTACCAGGCGGAGGACTTGGTCTAAAGACCACCTCACACACAGCAAGCACTTCCAGACAAAATTCATCAGCCCTTTAGTATCTCACTATTTATATACCAAAAGTCATGCATGACAATCCATTGCATATGCAGTCCTACATGCATCTTAAGCTGACAGAGTGCTATTTATATGCAATTGTGAATGCATGTGCATGTCAAATATGCAGATGAACAATTTTTGAGCATGAGACATCATCCAAGCAACAGATTTATTCAATTCAACTTTTCAGATTTTTCAGAATGCAATTTGTTTTCAGTGATTGTGCATTTTAACAAATAGCAAACAACTGCAATTGTCATATGTATGCATCAAATGCAGACAACCTTTAAATCTCATGTATGCACCAGTGCATGATCAGACAGAAAGAAATTGCAAATGGCAGATGCAGTTATGGACATGTATGCATGAGATCTTAATTGACATATTAAGCATGATGTTCAGCTAGAGCAAAAATTCAGGTGAACAAGTATTTAATCAGCAGAGTTGGGGTTTACCAAACTTTGGATGCCTTGGTTTATTTGACCCCCTTTTTATTCCTCATCCTCAAGGCATACCTGCAAAGCACATATCTTATTTTGTGTTTCTAGGTACCCAAGACTTCTTGGGTCCTACTTTGTTAGTAACACCTCTGATAGGTGCTTTCCATAATCTTTGGGCATGTAAGTCATCAGACTTCATTAAATTACACTCACTCATGGAGTGCCCAACCTGCCCACAATAATGACAGGAAACAGCAGATCTTGAATTCTTTTTATGCACAACAATGTTAGCATGGAATCTGTGTGCATTATTCTGAACATAAATTTTATGTGCATTGGCATGAAGATTTCTGTTACTTGCATGAAATTTTGGTTTACCTTTACCTGCCTACCAGCATTTCGAAGCTCGGTGGCCAAGTTTTCCACATTCAAAGCATGCCAGACTCTTTTCTTTAAAAACAGATTTATTTCTTCCAAAAACATCTCTATTTTCAGGGAGTTTTATATTTTGAGAGAATGTTCTTCCCTGAGCATGCCAACAGTCCTTGACTGTATGGCCATGTTTTCCACAATGAGAACAATTAGAGAAGGTATTTCTATGAGGGCCTAACCAGCATTGTGCAGCAACATGTCCTATTTTTCCACAGTTATAACAATGAATTTTCTTTTCCCTAAGGACATGATTTCTACCCTGATTGTTTTGAGCAGCTGCTAGGTCATCTTTTTCCATTAAATTACACTCATGCATCAAATGTCCATATTTGTGACAGTAGTGACAGATCATTTTCTTTCTAGATGCATGCAGAGTGAGAAGAGGAACTTGTTGATTCTTTTCTTTCTGTTTTTATGTTGTTTTCTTTTGAGCAGTTGACTGATAACCAGGAAGGTTCTGAGGGCTTTGAGAAGTTGAACTGGACACAAAGGAAGTTTGAGCTTTATTTTGAAAACTCTTCTTATTTGAGGGATTATAGCCCAACCCTTCCTTCTGAAAATTTACCTTAGTTCCTAGAATTTTGTCCAGATTATCTTTTCCGTCCACAAATTTTGACAAGGAATTATTCAAATCTTCAATTTCATTTTCCAAGGAAACGATGTGTATTTCATAACTGGCAATCTCTTATTCATTGCAATTTACACATTCGCTTAGTACCTTGTTTGTAATTTTACATTCCTCAATTTCTTGTTCCAGATTTCTCAATTTTTCAGACACTTCAATGTAAACAATTTTTCCTTTTTCTAAGAGAAGAAGTTTCTCTGACATAGCATTGTTCAACTGCTTCAATCGTTCAACCTCTTGAATTAGTTTGTCATTTTTTGATTTCAGATTTTCAATTTCTTCAACAGAGTCTTTATCAATTTTTATTGAGCTCATTTTATCATTCAGTTCTTCCTCTATCTGTTCAAGCTCCAGAATCTTGTTTAACAGATCTTTGTTTTCTTCCATTAGGGAAACAATAAACTCCTTCTGACATTCTGAATTTGAGTGAAGATCTTCATTTATTTCCTTGAGAAATGGACACTCATTACATGCAGATTTAACAGAACATATTGTTTGAACCTGGAGTTTTTCACATTGTTTCCTAAGACATTCATTTTCAGATTTTAGAACATCCAAATCAGCGCTAACAGAATCAAATTCTTTCAACAATTTTTCATTCTGATTTTTATGCATATGGATATCTGTCAAATAGGCATCATGAGATTGCTTCATATTTGAACAATTTTCACATGGTGAACTTGAACTACCCTGATCACTTTCTTTTTCAAGTTCTTGTATCGTTTTCTTAATTGTTCATGAGACTCAAACAGCTCAACATATGCATTCTCCCAATCATCAAAAGAGAAATTCTCGAAGATGTTTACCTCCTCCTCATCATCTTCTTCTTCATTTTGGCTGCTGCCTTGATTGCTGCCACTTGGATTACTTCTGTTAGCATCATGCAGCTGTCCTCATTTACCCTGTGAAATTGCTTCAGCCTATCCAGGATGTCCTTTGCTGAGCTGCAATTATGAAGACAAGACCATAAGGCTCTGTCAGCAGCTGCTTTCATCAGGTTAAAGGCTTTCTGATTTTCTCCATCCTTTGATCTGTGTCCATTTGGACACTTTCGTTGGTACGGTGTGAGGACCTTATGAAATTAATTTCTACAGATCAGGTTTAGCAGAATTAACATAAGCATGTAAAGCAGTGTACCACTGACTGAAATCAGAACCACTAAAGACGGGTGGAAGAGCCATTGAAAACAAATAGCGAGTAAATTCAAAACAACAGGAATATTTATGCACTAAAAATAAAATAGCACCTAAGACTGCAAGATCGAATCTGCAGGTCGCTGGACCTTGTATGCAGACACCGCTCTGATACCAATTGTTAGGTTCGGTGCAAGTATTCAGAGGGGGGGTGAATGAATATAGCCTATAAAAACTTTCACCCAATATAAACTATCGCTCAATTAGAATTTCGCTCACTCAACAGATTAAACACTTAGAATAAAAACTGATCAAATCATCTAATGAACCTGTGATCAAACACTTGGAGCGCCCTTATGCAAACATCTAGCGGAAGCAAACCATAAGCAATCAAACCACAATGCAAGAGGGGTTTTTAGGTGGTTCGGTCCTGCAGACCTACATCCACCCCACACTCAACCCGAGTGTGGCTTCACTAACAGCTGGGCAACACAGCTTGCCAACAAACGCTGATACACAGCTTACCCAGGGGAACAACCTCCCCTCTTCCTCCTACACGGAGGGAACCTCTAGCAACCCACGGTCACTAGAAACCAGAGACTCATGTCTCTCTTCCTCTATACCAAGAGGGAACTCCACTAGTAGCAGCCCCGCTACCAGTGAACCAGCCAGTAGCACTCTGCTACCAGCAATCCACCAGAGGCGTAGCCTCTCTTCCTCCTAGCCCGGAGGGAACCCACAAGCAGCCCCGCCTGCTGCTTGCAAACCAGAGGAACCAGCCTCCCTTCCTCCACACAGGAGGGAACTATCACCAGTAGCAATCTGCTACCAGCACAAACCGGAGACACCCCCGTCCCCCTACTCCTGATCCCTCCAGGAGGAACCCTACCTCAGTCCAGAGGATCGGAAGAACACAGTAAATCAGATCGAGTAAAAAGAAAAATAAGAAACGAAAAAATAACACAGCAAACACAAGCTGTAAATGAAGGAACATCAGATGTGGCTCCCATGGAGCTGACTGGCCTGGATTTGATCCACGGTCCAGTAGACAGATCTTCAGTAACTTCTTCCTTTTTTTTTCACGAACTCTCTCTCTCTCTATCTCTCTTCCTTTCTCTTCTTTTCTTCCTCTTCTTTCTGCTTCTCTTTCTTCTCTCTTTCTTCTCACATCTCACGAGCACTATCTCTCTCTTTTCTTTCTTCTGCTCTCACTCTCTTTCTTCTTCTTCGCTTTTTCTTCTTCTTTTCTTTTTCTTCTTCTTTTCTTTTTCTGGATCGAAGGGCTTTCTGCTATCCTGGCTTCTTCTTCGATCGTCCTTCTACAGAGGATGAAGGCTTCCTTTTATAAGCAGCAACAGCAGGCACACTGGGCGCGTGTGGCTTCCACATTTCCTGCCCTAAAACTTCGGACCACGTGGCAGCATCCTGGTCACGAGACAGGCACCTCGGATCACGTGCCCTTCATTAGTACGCATTTGAATTTGTCCCACTGCGTCGACCCTGCTGTGGATAGCATTGACGCGTTGAAGACAGCCAGATATAAGTCGCCCCTTTCTTGAACTGATGCGTCGACACTGCCAGTTGGTGGCGTTGACGCATGAACATGTACATTTGTATATTGGCGTCTCTTAAGCCGCTGCGTCGACGCTCTCAGCATGCTGCGTTGACGCATCGGCAATCCAGTGATCAAGGTCTTCGGCAAATAACAGTGCTGCGTCGACGCTGTCTTGCAATGGCGTTGACGCACTGCAGTATTCCAATAAGCTTTGGACTCTGCCTTATTAACTACAGCGTCAACGCTGCTGTAGCATGGAGTTGACGCAGCCAGGTGAAGCTCTGAAATCCTCTTCAGCTGAAGCGTGGACGCATTGAACTCCCAGCGTCGACCCTGTTCCCTTCAGCAACCTGAGTGTATAGACTTAGTGTTAACGTGCCAGAGAAACCAGTGTACAGACTTCATGTTAACGTGCCAGACAAACCAGTGTACAGACTTGCTGAGCTTTCGCTAAGTCTGTATAGACTTGATGAAAGAGTGCTTGGAAAGGCAGTGTACAGACTTGATGGCGTGAAGGAACGAGTGTATAGACTTCGTGATGCCAACAGACAATGACTGTGCAGACTTGTTAAACCATGCACACTGTATAGACTCTTCATGCGACAATGTATGGACTTAGAGGTTAACACTCGAATGTATAGAGTTGAAGACCTAACAATCGAGTGTATAGACTTCAAAGGACAAAGCATCCACAGAACAGACGATGTACATACTTTGCCAATATGAGACACTGTACAGACTTTGTCAAGTGACTGGCTGTACAGACTTCAGAAGATGAAGACTCTGTATTGACTTGAAGACCATGACCCAATGTATAGACTTGCCTTAATAATGAATGTGTAGATTTTGAAAAAGGAGTCAGGCAAACGGATGTACAGAGTTGGCCAAAGCAGCAATGTATAGACTTGGAGTTTAGCATGCATGAAAACCAGTGTACAGACTTGCTGTCCTCACAGCTGACGACTCTAGTGTATAGACTTGACGGCCTGAAGGCGATGAGCATACTTGCTGAGTTGACGCTACAGCCCAATGAGTTGACGCTGCAACGTATACACTTTTCGTTCAAGTGATGATATGTAGACTTGAAGTTAGACAAACCAGACAATCAGTGTTCTGATGGGTCGACGCATCAGCAAGAGTGGGTTGACCCACTACTGTTCATACTAACTAAGCAGAGTGTAGAAATGAATGCTTTATTCATCAGTTAACATGACTGAACATCAAAAAATGTTAAACTAAACTGAGCAGTAAGATGACTGAACATTTGATGGACTGAGTTATGATCAGAAAATAACTGAATAACAGCATGATGACTCACACATCAGGATGACTCACAGTGATTAACTCACCTCAAAAACCAATCATCAAAACCATAATCAAAATCACAGGGGCACAACAATCCAACCGGTATTTAAGATTTAGACCCCCGGACCCGACTTGGCAGTTCATTTAAACTAAGTGTATTTAGAAAATAAACTTTTGAGCGCCAAGCTCAAACCAGGCATCCGATTTGGATTCCGTCAGTTCTGACAAGTCACTTTCATCTCCCAGGTCGTGTTGGAATGATCGGCACGGCCATCCGACCAGTATTTCATATTTTTGACACTCGGACCTGACTTGGCAGTTCACTTAAACTAAGTGTATTTAGAAAATGAACTTTTGAGCGCCGAGCTCAAACCGGGCATCCGATTTGGATTCCGTCAGTTCTGACAAGTCACTTTCATCTCCCAGGTCATGTTGGAATGATCGACACGGCCATCCGTTTGGAATTTCAGATTTTAGACCCCCGGACCCGACTTGGCAGTTCACTTAAACAAAGTGTATTTAGAAAATGAACTTTTGAGCGCCGAGGTCAAACCGGGCATCCGATTTGGATTCCGTCAGTTCTGACAAGTCACTTTCATCTCCCAAGTCGTGTTGGAATGATTGGCACGGCCATCCGACCAGTATTTCATATTTTTGACACCCGGTCCCGACTTGGCAGTTCACTTAAACTAAGTGTATTTAGAAAATGAACTTTTGAGCGCCGAGCTCAAACCGGGCATCCGATTTGGATTCCGTCAATTCTGACAAGTCACTTTCATCTCCCAGGTCATGTTGGAATACATGGCACGGCCATCTGTCTGGTATTTCAGATTTTAGACCCCCGGACCCGACTTGGCAGTTCACTTAAACTAAGTGTATTTAGAAAATAAACTTTTGAGCGCCGAGCTCAAGTTGGGCATCCGATTTGGATTTCGTCAGTTCTGACAAGTCACTTTCATCTCCCATGTTGTGTTGGAATGATCGGCATGGTGATCCAACTGGTATTTCAGATTTTAGACCCCCGGACCCGACTTGGCAGTTCACTTAAACTAAGTGTATTTAGAAAATGAACTTTTGAGTGCCGAGCTCAAACCGGGCATCCAATTTGGATTCCGTCAGTTCTAACAAGTAACTTTCATCTCCCAGGTCGTGTTGGAATGATCGCCATGGTGATCCGACCGGTATTTCAGATTTAATACCCCCGGACCCGACTTGGCAGTTCATTTAAACTAAGTGTATTTAGAAAATGAACTTTTGAGCGCCGAACTCAAACCGGGCATCCGATTTGGATTCCGTCAGTTCTGACAGGTCACTTTCACCTCCCAGGTCGTGTTGGAATGATCAGCACGGCCATCCAACCAGTATTTCAGATTTTAGACTCTCGGACCTGACTTGGCAGTTCGCTTAAACTAAGTGTATTTAGAAAATAAACTTTTGAGCGCCGAGCTCAAACCGGGCATCCGATTTGGATTCCGTCAGTTCTGACAAGTCACTTTTATCTCCCAGGTCATGTTGGAATACTCGGCATGGCCATCCGATCAGTATTTCAGATTTTAGACACCCGGACCCGACTTTGCAGTTCACCTAAACTAAGTGTATTTAGAAAATGAACTTTTGAGCGCCGAGCTCAAACCGGGCATCCGATTTGGATTCCGTCAGTTCTGAAAAGTCACTTTTATCTCCCAGGTCATGTTGGAATGATCGGCACGGCCATCCGACTGGTATTTCAGATTTTAGACCCCCGGACCCGACTTGGCAGTTCACTTAAACTAAGTGTATCTAGAAAATAAACTATTGAGCGCCGAGCTCAAACCGGGCATCCGATTTGGATTCCGTCAGTTCTGATAAGTCACTTTCATCTCCCAGGTCATGTTGGAATAACCGGCATGGCCATCCGACCAGTATTTCAGATTTTAGACCCCCGGACCAGAGTTGGTAGTTCACTTAAACTAAGTGTATATTGAAAATGCACTTTTGAGCGCCGAGTTCAAGCTGGGCATCCGATTTGGATTTCGTAAGTTCTGACAAGTCACTTTCATCTCCCAGGTTGTCTTGGAATGATCGGCACGGTGATCCGACCGGTATTTCAGATTTTAGACCCCCGGACCCGACTTGGCAGTTCACTTAAACTAAGTGTATTTAGAAAATGAACTTTTGAGTGCCGAGCTCAAACCGGGCATCCGATTTGGATTCCGTCAGTTCTGACAAGTAACTTTCATCTCCCAGGTCGTGTTGGAATCATCGGCATGGCGATCCGACTGGTATTTCAGATTTAATACCCCCGGACCCGACTTGGCAGTTCATTTACACTAAGTGTATTTAGAAAATGAACTTTTGAGCGCTGAGCTCAAACCGGGCAGCCGATTTGGATTCCATCAGTTCTAAAAAGTCACTTTCATCTCCCAGGTCATGCTGGAATGATCGGCACTGCCATCCGACCAGTATTTCTGATTTTAGACAACCGGACCTGACTTGGCAGATCACTTAAACTAAGTGTATTTAGAAAATGAACTTTTGAGCGCCGAGCTGAAACCGGGCATCCGATTTGGATTCCGTCAGTTCTGACAAGTCACTTTCATCTCCCATATAGAGTTGGAATGATCGGCATGGCCATCCGATTGGTATTTTAGATTTTAGACCCCCGGACCCAACTTGGCAGTTCACTTAAACTAAGTGTATTTAGAAAATGAACTTTTGAGTGCCGAGCTCAAACCGGGCATCCGATTTAGATTCCGTCAGTTCTGACAAGTCACTTTCATCTCTCAGGTCATGTTGGAATGACCGACCCAGGCATCCGACCAGTATTTCAGATTTTAGACCCCCGGACCAGACTTGGCAGTTCACTTAAACTAAGTGTATTTAGAAAATGAACTTTTGAGCACCGAGCTCAAGCTGGGCATCCGATTTGGATTTCGTCAGTTCTGACAAGTCACTTTCATCTTCCAGGTCATGTTGGAATGACCGGCATGGCCATCCGACCAGTATTTCAGATTTTAGACCCCCGGACCCGACTTGGCAGTTCACTTAAACTAAGTGTATTTAGAAAATGAACTTTTGAGCGCCGAGCTCAAGCTGGGCATCCGATTTAGATTTCGTCAGTTCTGACAAGTCACTTTCATCTCCCACGTTGTGTTCGAATGTTCGGCACGGCGATTCGACTGATATTTCAGATTTTAGACCCCCGGACCCGACTTGGCAGTTCAGTTAAACTAAGTGTATTTAGAAAATGAACTTTTGAGCGCCGAGCTCAAATCGGGCATCCGATTTAGATGCCCTCAATTCTAACAAGTAACTTTCATCTCCCAGGTTGTGTTGGAATGATCGGCATGGCGATCCGACCGGTATTTCAGATTTAATACCCCCTGACCAGACTTGGCAGTTCATTTAAACTAAGTGTATTTAGAAAATGAACTTTTGAGCGCCGAGCTCAAACCGGGCATCCGATTTAGATTCCGTCAGTTCTTACAGGTCACTTTCACCTCCCAGGTCTTGTTGGAATGATCAGCACGGCCATCCGATAGGTATTTCAGATTTTAGACCCCCGGACCCGACTTGGCAGTTCACTTAAACTAAGTGTATTTAGAAAATGAACTTTTGAGCGCCGAGCTCAAACCGGATATCCGATTTGGATTCCGTCAGTTCTGAAAAGTCACTTTCATCTCCCTAGTCGTGTTGGAATGATCGGCATGGCCATCCGACCGGTATTCTAGATTTTAGACCCCCGGACCTGACTTGGCAGTTCATTTAAACTAAGTGTATTTAGAAAATGAACTTTTGAGCGCTGAGCTCAAACTAGGCATCCGATTTGGATTCCGTCTATTCTGATAAGTTACTTTCATCTCCCAGGTCATGTTGGAATGATCGGCATGGCCATTCGACCAGTATTTCAGATTTTAGACCCCCGGACCCGACTTGGCAGTTCATTTAAACTAAGTGTATTTAGAAAATGAACTTTTGAGCGCCGAACTCAAACCGGGCATCCGATTTGGCTTCCGTCAGTTCTGACAGGTCACTTTCACCTCCCAAGTCGTGTTGGAATGATCAGCACGGCCATCCGATCGGTATTTCAGATTTTAGACTCCCGGACCTGACTTGGCAGTTCACTTAAACTAAGTGTATTTAGAAAATAAACTTTTGAGCGCCGAGCTCAAACCGGACATCCGATTTGGATTCCGTCAGTCCTGAAAAGTCACTTTTATCTCCCAGGTCATGTTGGAATGTTCGGCACAGCCATCCGACCAGTATTTCAGATTTTAGACACCCGGACCCGACTTGGCAGTTCACCTAAACTAAGTGTATTTAGAAAATAAACTTTTGAGCGCCGAGCTCAAACCGGGCATCCGATTTGGATTCCGTCAGTTCTGACAAGTAACTTTCATCTCCCAGGTCGTGTTGGAATCATCGGCATGGTGATCCGACTGGTATTTCAGATTTAATACCCCCGGACCCGACTTGGCAGTTCATTTACACTAGGTGTATTTAGAAAATGAACTTTTGAGCGCTGAGCTCAAACCGGGCATCCGATTTGGATTCCGTCAGTTCTGAAAAGTCACTTTCATCTCCCAGGTCATGATGGAATGATCGGCACTGCCATCCGACCAGTATTTCTGATTTTAGACAACCGGACCTGACTTGGCAGATCACTTAAACTAAGTGTATTTAGAAAATGAACTTTTGAGCGCCGAGCTCAAACCGGGCATCCGATTTGGATTCCGTCACTTCTGACAAGTCACTTTCATCTCCCATATAGAGTTGGAATGATCGGCATGGCAATCCGATTGGTATTTCAGATTTTAGAACCCCGGACCCAACTTGGCAGATCACTTAAACTAAGTGTATTTAGAAAATGAACTTTTGAGTGCCGAGCTCAAACCGGGCATCCGATTTGGATTCCGTCAGTTCTGACAAGTCACTTTCATCTCCCATATAGAGTTGGAATGATCGGCATGGCCATCCGATTGGTATTTCAGATTTTAGACCCCCGGACCCAACTTGGCAGTTCACTTAAACTAAGTGTATTTAGAAAATGTACTTTTGAGTGCCGAGCTCAAACCGGGCATCCAATTTAGATTCTGTCAGTTCTGACAAGTCACTTTCGTCTCCCAGGTCATGTTGGAATGACCGGCATGGCCATCCGACCAGTATTTCAGATTTTAGACCCCCAGACCCGACTTGGCAGTTCACTTAAACTAAGTGTATTTAGAAAATGAACTTTTGAGCGCCGAGCGCAAGCTGGGCATCCGATTTGGATTTCGTCAGTTCTGACAAGTCACTTTCATCTCCCACGTTGTGTTGGAATGATCGGCACGGCGATCCGACCGGTATTTCAGATTTTAGACCCCCGGACCCGACTTGGCAGTTCAGTTAAACTAAGTGTATTTAGAAAATGAACTTTTGAGCGCCGAGCTCAAATCGGGCATCCGATTTAGAATCCGTCAATTCTAACAAGTAACTTTCATCGCCCAGGTTGTGTTGGAATGATCGGCATGGCGATCCGACCGGTATTTCAGATTTAATACCCCCTGACCAGACTTGGTAGTTCATTTAAACTAAGTGTATTTAGAAAATGAACTTTTGAGCGCCGAGCTCAAACCGGGCATCCGATTTGGATTCCGTCCGTTCTTACAGGTCACTTTCACCGCCCAGGTCTTGTTGGAATGATCAGCACGGCCATCCGACAGGTATTTCAGATTTTAGACCCCCGGACCCGCCTTGGCAGTTCACTTAAACTAAGTGTATTTAGAAAATGAACTTTTGAGCGCCGAGCTCAAACCGAATATCCGATTTGGATTCCGTCAGTTCTGAAAAGTCACTTTCATCTCCCTAGTCGTGTTGGAATGATCGGCATGGCCATCCGACTGGTATCCCAGATTTTAGACCCCCGGACCCGACTTGGCAGTTCATTTAAACTAAGTGTATTTAGAAAATGAACTTTTGAGTGCTGAGCTCAAACCAGGCATCCGATTTGGATTCCGTCTATTCTGACAAGTTACTTTCATCTCCCAGGTCATGTTGGAATGATCGGCATGGCCATTCGACCAATATTTCAGATTTTAGACCCCCGGACCCGACTTGGCAGTTCATTTAAACTAAGTGTATTTAGAAAATGAACTTTTGAGCGCCGAACTCAAACCGGGCATCCGATTTGGATTCCGTCAGTTCTGACAGGTCACTTTCACCTCCCAGGTCGTGTTGGAATGATCAGCACGGTCATCCGACCGGTATTTCAGATTTTAGACTCCCAGACCTGACTTGGCAGTTCACTTAAACTAAGTGTATTTAGAAAATAAACTTTTGACCGCCGAGCTCAAACCGGGCATCCGATTTGGATTCCGTCAGTTCTGACAGGTCACTTTTATCTCCCAGGTCATGTTGGAATGCTCGGCACAGCCATCCGACCAGTATTTCAGATTTTAGACACCCGGACCCGACATGGCAGTTCACCTAAACTAAGTGTATTTAGAAAATGAACTTTTGAGCGTCGAGCTCAAACCGGGCATCCGATTTGGATTCCGTCAGTTCTGACAAGTCACTTTTATCTCCCAGGTCGTGTTGGGATCGGCACGGCCATCCGACTGGTATTTCAGATTTTAGACCCCCGGACCCGACTTGGCAGTTCACTTAAACTAAGTGTATTTAGAAAATAAACTATTGAGCGCCGAGCTCAAACCGGGCATCCGATTTAGATTCCGTCAGTTCTGATAAGTCACTTTCATCTCCCAGGTCATGTTGGAATGACCAGCATGGCCATCCGACCAGTATTTCAGATTTTAGACCCCCGGACCAGACTTGGTAGTTCACTTAAACTAAGTGTATATAGAAAAAGCACTTTTGAGCGCCGAGTTCAAGCTGGGCATCCGATTTGGATTTCGTAAGTTCTGACAAGTCACTTTCATCTCCCAGGTTGTCTTGGAATGATCGGCACGGTGATCCGACCGGTATTTCAGATTTTAGACCCCCAGACCCGACTTGGTAGTTCACTCAAAACTAAGTGTATTTAGAAAATGAACTTTTGAGCGCCGAGCTCAAACCGGACATCCGATTTGGATTCCGTCAGTTCTGACAAGTTACTTTCATCTCCCAGGTCGTGTTGGAATCATCGGCATGGCGATCCGACTAGTATTTCATATTTAATACCCCCGGACCCGACTTGGCAGTTCATTTACACTAAGTGTATTTAGAAAATGAACTTTTGAGCGCTGAGCTCAAACCGGGCATCCGATTTGGATTCCGTTAGTTCTGAAAAGTCACTTTCATCTCCCAGGTCATGATGGAATGATCGGCACTGCCATCCGACCAGTATTTCTGATTTTAGACAACCGGACCTGACTTGGCAGATCACTTAAACTAAGTGTATTTAGAAAATGAACTTTTGAGCGCCGGGCTCAAACCGAGCATCCGATTTGGATTCCGTCAGTTCTGACAAGTCACTTTCATCTCCCATATAGAGTTGGAATGATCGGCATGGCCATCCGATTGGTATTTCAGATTTTAGACCCCCGGACCCAACTTGGCAGTTCACTTAAACTAAGTGTATTTAGAAAATGTACTTTTGAGTGCCGAGCTCAAACCGGGCATCCGATTTAGATTCTGTCAGTTCTGACAAGTCACTTTCATCTCTTAGGTCATGTTGGAATGACCGGCACAGGCATCCGACCAGTATTTCAGATTTTAGACCCCCGGACCAGACTTGGCAGTTCACTTAAACTAAGTGTATTTAGAAAATGAACTTTTGACCACCGAGCTCAAGCTGGGCATCCGATTTAGATTTCGTCAGTTCTGACAAGTCACTTTCATCTCCCAGGTCATGTTGGAATGACCGGCATGGCCATCCGACCAGTATTTCAGATTTTAGACCCCCGGACCGGACTTGGCAGTTCACTTAAACTAAGTGTATTTAGAAAATGAACTTTTAAGCACCGAGCTCAAGCTGGGCATCCGATTTGGATTTCGTCAGTTCTGACAAGTCACTTTCATCTCTCACGTTATGTTGGAATGATCAGCACGGTGATCCGACTGGTATTTCAGATTTTAGACCCCCGGACCCGACTTGGCAGTTCAGTTAAACTAAGTGTATTTAGAAAATGAACTTTTGAGCGCCGAGCTCAAATCGGGCATCCGATTTAGATTCCGTCAATTTTAACAAGTAACTTTCATCTCTCAGGTTGTGTTGGAATGATCGGCATAACGATCCGACCGGTATTTCAGATTTAATACCCCCTGACCAGACTTGGCAGTTCATTTACACTAAGTGTATTTAGAAAATGAACTTTTGAGTGCCGAGCTCAAACCGGGCATCCGATTGGGAATCCGTCAGTTCTGACAGGTCACTTTCATCTCCCAGGTCTTGTTGGAATGATCAGCATGGCCATCTGACTGGTATTTCAGAATTTAGACCCCCGGACCCGACTTGGCAGTTCACTTAAACTAAGTGTATTTAGAAAATGAACTTTTGAGCGCCGAGCTCAAACCAGATATCTGATTTGGATTCCGTCAGTTCTGAAAAGTCAATTTCATCTCCCTAATCGTGTTGGAATGATCGGCATGGCCAACCGACCGGCATTCCAGATTTTAGACCCCCGGACCCGACTTGGCAGTTCATTTAAACAAAGTGTATTTAGAAAATGAACTTTTGAGCGCTGAGCTCAAACCAGGCAACCAATTTGGATTCCGTCTATTCTGACAAGTTACTTTCATCTCTCAGGTCATGTTGGAATGATCGGCATGGCCATTCGACCAGTATTTCAGATTTTAGACCCCCGGACCCGACTTGGCAGTTCACTTAAACTAAGTGTATTGAGAAAATGAATTTTTGAGCGCCGAGCTCAAACCGGGCATCCGATTTGGATTCACTTTCATCTTCCAGGTTGTGTTGGAATGATCGGCACGGCCATCCGACCAGTATTTCAGATTTTAGACACCCGGACCCGACTTGGCAGTTCACTTAAACTAAGTGTATTTAGAAAATGAACTTTAGAGCGCCGAGCTCAAACCGGGCATCCGATTTGGACTCCGTCAGTCCTGAAAAGTCACTTTCATCTCCCAGGTCGTGTTGGAATGATCGGCACGGCCATCCGACTGGTATTTCAGATTTTAGACCCCCGGACCCGACTTGGCAGTTCACTTAAACTAAGTGTATTTAGAAAATGAACTTTTGAGCGCCGAGCTCAAACCGGGCATCCGATTTGGATTCCGTCAGTTCTGACAAGTAACTTTCATCTCCCAGGTCGTGTTGGAATGATCAGCATGGCCATCCGACCGGTATTTCAGATTTTAGACCCCCGGACCCGACTTGGCAGTTCATTTAAACTAAGTGTATTTAGAAAATGAACTTTTGAGCGCCGAGCTCAAACCAGGCATCCGATTTGGATTCCGTCTGTTCTGACAAGTCACTTTCATCTCCCAGGTCATGTTGGAATGATCGGCACGGCCATCTGACCAGTATTTCATATTTTTGACACCCGGACCCGACGTGGCAGTTCACTTAAACTAAGTGTATTTAGAAAATGAACTTTTGAGCACCGAGCTCAAACTGGGCATCCGATTTAGATTCCGTCAGTTCTGACAGGTTACTTTCATCTACCAGGTCGTGTTGGAATGATCAGCATGGCCATCCGACCGCTATTTCAGATTTTAGACCCCCGGACCTGACTTGGCAGTTCACTTAAACTAAGTGTATTTAGAAAATGAACTTTTGAGCGCCGAGCTCAAAGCGGGCATCCGATTTGGATTCCGTCTATTCTGACAAGTCACTTTTATCTCCCAGGTCGTGTTGGAATAATCGGCACGGCCATCTGACTGGTATTTCAGATTTTAGACCCCCGGACCCAACTTAGCAGTTCACTTAAACTAAGAGTATTTAGAAAATGAACTTTTGAGTGCCGAGCTCTAACCGGGCATCCGATTTAGATTCCGTCACTTCTGACAAGTCACTTTCATCTCCCAGGTCATGTTGGAATGCTCGGCATGGCCATCCGACCAGTATTTCAGATTTTAGACATCCGGACCCGACTTGGCAGTTCACCTATACTAAGTGTATTTAGAAAATGAACTTTTGAGCGTCGAGCTCAAATCGGGCATCCGATTTGGATTCTGTCAGTTCTGACAAGTCAATTTCATCTCTCAGGTCATGTTAGAATGATTGGCACAGCCATCCGACTGGTATTTCATATTTTAGACCCCCGGACCTGACTTGGCAATTCACTTAAACTAAGTGTATTTAGAAAATAAACTTTTGAGCGCCGAGCTCAAACCGGGCATCCGATTTAGATTCCGTCAGTTCTGACAAGTCACTTTCATCTCCCAGGTCATGTTGGAATGACCGGCACAGGCCATCTAACCAGTATTTCAGATTGTAGACCCCTGGACCCGACTTGGTAGTTCACTTAAACTAAGTGTATTTAGAAAATGAACTTTTGAGCGCCGAGCTCAAGCTGGGCATCCGATTTGGATTTCGTCAGTTCTGACAAGTCACTTTCATCTCGCACGTTGTGTTGGAATGATCGGCACAGTGATCCGATTGGTATTTCAGATTTTAGACCCCCGGACCCGACTTAGTTCAGTTAAACTAAGTGTATTTAGAAAATGAACTTTTGAGCGCCGAGCTCAAACCGGGCATCCGATTTGGATTCCGTCAGTTCTAACAACTAACTTCCATATCCCAGGTTGTGTTGGAATAATCGGTATTGTGATCCGACCGGTATTTCAGATTTAATACCCCCGGACCTGACTTGGCAGTTCATTTAAACTAAGTGTATTTAGAAAATGAACTTTTGGGCGCCGAGCTCAAACCAGGCATCCGATTTGGATTCCGTAAGTTCTGACAGGTCACTTTCACCTCCCAGGTCTTGTTGGAATGATCAGCACGGCCATCCGACCGGTATTTTGAGATTTTAGACCCCCGGACCCGACTTGGCAGTTCATTTAAACTAAGTGTATTTAGAAAATGAACTTTTGAGCGCCGAGCTCAAACCGGGCATCCGATTTGGATTCCGTCAGTTCTAACAAGTCACTTTCATCTCTCAGGTCGTGTTGGATTGATCGGCATGGCCATCCGACCAGTATTTCAGATTTTAGACCCCCGGACCCGACTTGGCAGTTCACTTAAACTAAGTGTATTTAGAAAATGAACTTTTGAGCGCCGAGCTCAAGCTGGGCATCCGATTTAGATTCTGTCAGTTCTGACAAGTCACTTTCATCTCCCACGTTGTGTTGGAATGATCGGAATGGCGATCTGACCGGTATTTCAGATTTTAGACCCCCGGACCCGACCTGGCAGTTCACTTAAACTAAGTGTATTTAGAAAATGAACTTTTGAGCGCCGAGCTCAAACCGGGCATCCGATTTAGATTCTGTCAGTTCTGACATGTAACTTTCATCTCCCAGGTCATGTTGGAATGATCAACATGGCCATCCGACTGGTATTTTAGATTTTAGACCCCCGGACCCGACTTGGCAGTTCACTTAAAAAAAGTGTATTTAGAAAATGAACTTTTGAGCGCCGATCTCAAACCGGGCATCCGATTTGGATTCCGTCAGTTCTGACAAGTCACTTTCATCTCCCAGGTCATGTTGGAATGGTCGGCATGGACATCCGACCAGTATTTCAGATTTTAGACCCCCGGACCCGACTTGGCAGTTTACTCAAACTAAGTGTATTTAGAAAATGAACTTTTGAGCGCCAAGCTCAAGCTGGGCATCCGATTTGGATTTCGTAAGTTCTGAAAAGTCACTTTCATCTCCCACGTTGTGTTGGAATGATCGGCACTGTTAGGGTGCTAGGCCCGGATACAGAGGGGGGTGAATGTATCCTTCTATGTATAATGGCCAAATAAAAACTTGGAAGCTAGAGATAGACACAAAATAGAACCAATTTGATTCAACTCAAATACAAACACTTGGAGCGTGTCTATCCAAGCATCTAGCGGAAGCAAATCAAGCAATCTGATGAACCAGTTGAAAATCCTTTTAAACAAAAGAGTAAATATGTAACTGGCCCCCAAATAACCAACAAGCGGAAGCAGCACTAATGAGAATAAGAAATCTCAAGACAATCTGTGAAGGATGGTATGAGATATGGAAGAACACACTACAAGCAAACCACTGCTCAAAGATTTTAAGGTGGTTCGGTCTTCCAGACCTACATCCACCCCTCACTCCCAACCGGAGTGAGGCTTCACTAGCAAACGCTAGAACCAAGCAGACTCAGTCTGCAAACTGTTGCTGCCACACAGCTTGACCAGGGGAACAGCCTCCCCTCTTCCTCCCAACTGGAGGGACACCAAAGTGACTCCCAGCCACTTGGAAACTAGAGGTCGAAGACCTCTCTTCCTCCAGACCAGGAGGGACCACTGGACTTGCAACCACAAGCCCAGAACCGGAGGACTAGCCTCCCTTCCTCTAACCAGAGGGCAACGCACAAGTGACAACCTGTCACTTGCAACCTGGAGATCAGATCTCCCTTCTCCTGAACCAACAGGAGGAACCCGATTCCCAACAGGGCAATCGGAAGAACAAAGATGATCAGAAAATAAAGAAAAACAACAAAGGAAAATAATACAGCAATCAGGAAGCTGTAAAACGAAATGCACAATGTGGCTCTCAACGGAGCTGACTGGCCTGGATCTGATCCACGGTCCAGTGAAGACAGATCTTCAAGCAGCTTCTTCCTTCTTCTCCACGAGCTCTCTCGCTCACTCTCTTTCTCTCTTTCTTTCTCTTCTGCTCTCCAAATCTCTCACTCTCTATCTCTCTTTCTTTCTCTTCTACTCTCCTAATCTCTCACTCACCGCTCTCTCTTCACGGCTTCTCTCTTCTATCTCTTCTTCCTCTCTTTTCCTTCTTTTTCTCTTATTCTGGATCGAAGGGCTTTTTGCTCTTTAGGCTTTTGCTTCGATCAACCTTTATCTGAAGAATATACCAGCAGCAGCAGGTGGGTAAGGTGCAGAACGCGTGTGCCTCCCACGCTTCATCCAGAACCTTCTTGCCACGTGCCCTTATAGCATTGGTTCCTTTAGTATCGAATCACGTGCAGCCCAGACACCGGTGTATGTTCTTCCTCGGACCTGCAAGGAGATAAAAACCATTAATACTGAGGGTCACAAGAACTAAAAACTGCATGAGGTATGTGATAGCAATACGAGATGCACTTTACTGAGAACGACACGAGATACACAAGATTATTACAGTACGAGACAATGAGAGAATGACACGAGGTCAGATGCAAATAGCACGAGGTAAAAAGAGAACGACACAAAGTATCACTGTAACAAAACAAACATTATGAAGAGAACGACACGAAGTATCACTGTAACAAAACAAACATTACGAAGAGAATGACACGAGATACATAAAAATAAAGCTAACACCACAAAGAAAACGACACGAAGTATCACTGTAACAAAACAAACATTACGAAGAGAACGACACGAGATACATAAAAATAAAGCTAACACCACAAAGAAAATGACACGAAGTCAGAAGAGAACAGCACGAGGTGAGAAGGAAATCTCACGGAGTGAAAAAAGGTAGACAGACACGCGATCAGAAGGAACCAGGACGAAGATAGAAATAAACAATCACGAGGACATAAACATAAGAATAACACGAGGACACGAATACAAAAGCAACACGAAGACATGAATACAAAAACAACACGACATAATAAACTCACTCGAACTTACAAACGACTCGAAGACGAGGACGACACGGGCTAAAACCAACTCGAGGACGAAAACAGAAACCGACACGAAGTGTGGTTTCAAAACAAGAAAGACACGAGGTCTAGGAAAAGCAACACGAAGATAGAAATAACAAAGAAACGACTCGAACTAAGAACGACATGGAGACAACACAATTAGACTCGACTTGAGATGAGGTGAAGTCTGTACAGACATGAATGTTCACATTGTATAGAGTTTGAAGCAAGTGACCGAGGCGATGTGTAGACTTTACCCAATGTACAGACTTGGTGGTCTTGAACGTAGGTAAGGCAACGCAATGTATAGACTTGCTCAAACGAGGGAACAGGTCGATGTACAGACTTGTCCAATGCATGAAGCACAGTCCACTGTATAGACTTGATGCCTTGAAGGCAATGTACAGACTTGATAGTGCAACAAATGGACTTTGAAACGCAGAGGCTGTACAGACTTGCCTAAGACGCTGGGTAAGACGGTGGATGTATAGACTTTGAATGAGACACACAGAAGGACGATCCAGCGTATAGACTTTGAAGAATTAGGGGTGACAAGGATGGAGCGACACGAGGTGGTACAGAAAACAGCACGAGGTGCTGCAGTGTTCAGCACGCGCTGGAACAAAACACGACACGAAGACAACCAACAAGCATTGTTGGAACAACACGATGTTGAAAAAGACATCACGAAGTGAAGTGAACACAACCAACACGAAGAATGAAAGGAACAGTACGGACATACAAGGTACTACCTCATAGCAGTTTTCCTGTTAATCATGGAAATTTCAAATGCATAACATTACGCAAGATATCTGATTAAAATGAGAATACTTACCATAGTGATGCTCATCATTAAAACACTAGGGAAGTCACAAACAAGAAAGTTGTGAATAACAAGGCATGTTGTACAGACTTCAAATAATATGCATCAGACAACTGTGTATGGACTTGAAGACCCTTAGCTAATGTATAGACTTCAGGTGGAGACCAATGTGTAGACTTCTCGTGAAACCCCAAAGAGCAGACTTGACGCTGTACAGACTTTCCAAAGAAAACGTAACACTGTACAGACTTGAACTGAAGACCAATGTATGGACTTCAAAACAGATGCTAAGGCCAAGAGGAGTGTATAGACTATCACGATGTATGGACTTGGTGATCTTCAAAGCACAATGTCCAGACTTTGCCACTGTATGGACTTGAAGAAACAGTGCAACGTATGGACTTGATCTCAAGAAATGTAAGCGAAGTACACACTTAGCCAATGTGTAGACTTTGCCTTAGACGCTAAATGAGACGCTAAAGTCTGTATAGACTTAGCCTAAGACAATGTATGAACATATCAGCAGAGAAGCAATGCACAGAACAGAAATCAAGAACAGAAATCAAGCACAAGCCAATATATCACAGCATGACTCAAGCATACACATGCGTTCTTCACAATTCAGACATGGCACACTTATGCAATCTCCCACAGAAAAGGTCAGACATATTCAAGACAATGTGGTGACTCATTCATGTTGATATCATTAAAACATCACATCATCAACAAGGCACAAGGGGCACAACAATCTCCCCCTTTTTGATGATGGCAACATAATGAGTCACACTGACTCATCAAACTATTCTCCCCCTTTGACATAATCAAAAAGATGGGAAATGGTTTGATAGTCAAATGCAGCACAATAATGCAGAGAATGAGCCAAGGTTCTTTAGAATGAAGATCTCCCTTATGACCATGAAACAGTACTCCCCCCATCAACATGCATGAATACTGCTCTCCCCTTAGATGATAATAGACCATAACTTCCCCTGAAGCACTGGAATGGACTCTGGTTATCCAATAAATCAATCT
Organism: Amorphophallus konjac; assembly: GCA_022559845.1. NCBI lineage: Eukaryota > Viridiplantae > Streptophyta > Magnoliopsida > Alismatales > Araceae > Amorphophallus > Amorphophallus konjac. The sequence goes on along the minus strand of CM040121.1, from coordinate 341,031,768 downwards.
GAAGTCAGCCATTACAAAGAATCTGAATTCTGGTGAAGATACCACAGAATCAGAACTTATTGCAGAACAAGATGGAAGATTCCAACAGTGTGGAGAGAAATACAGTCAGGAATCAATCTGAAATCGACCATCATAAAGATTCTGAGGTTCAGAAGGCTGCAAGTGAACAAGGTAATAATGGGAGTGGCACCTCACATTTGTATGGTCAGAAAAATGCAGATGGAATCAGTCAACTGAATAGATGCCACTTGATATGCAAGTGATGCATGACATGGAAGCTCCCCTTCAATAAGTGGAATCTATGAGATAGATGAGAAGGATACCACAGGGGCAGACAAGGAGAAGTTCAGGTCAATGATCTAAGGAAAGTGAGCAGAAAGGTTTTCAAGGAGATATCAATCTCATAAATCCAAAACATAATTTTTCAAAGTCTTCCATTATAGGGACTTATGAATGAGCCTTTTGAACAGCATGGTTTAAACATGATGTATGCAGAGTTTATCAATAAAATTTTGTATTGATATCTAAAACCATGTTTTAATAAAGATGAACCAAGCCCTCATATTTATCTTGATTAATATCCCTTTCTCTTACACAATCAAATCTATTGACTTCTTTCAGAATTACATGCACTAGTATTGAGGTCAAGCAATTATGAAGTCATATGATTTTGTCTAGGGTTGTAGCAATTTGATTTTAGCATCAATATTCAGATATTTTAATTTGTTCAACAATTTTCCATGCTACAAATTTTACGAGCAGTCTAGTTCAGTTCACACCTTGTAACTAGAGGATATACCTTGATCAGAGACCAATATCCTTAAGCACTTAGTGTGACTAACTGTCATGCTATATATGAACAGAGATAGCATTTACACATCATGACACACTCCAAATCATTTCTTGATGAGTGAGTTGTATTTCTCAGTGTGCAAGCCATTGCTCTGCCTGAATTTCAATGAATTCTTAATCAGAGTTAACTAAGGCACCTCATGACACAGTCCTTTGGACATGTGTTTCTCAGTGACCAATGTCATTGCTCTGACAGATATTACCCTTTAGACATTTCAGAAAACTTCATTTGCTTCAAATCAATAATAGTTTCATGTACTTAATCAGTTGAAGTCATGCATTCAAAAGTGCAGATTTCAGAGGTTTTCAAGACACAGCATGAAACAGATGGTTAATGTTTATTAAACATGCTTCAGATATTTTTAAGAGATTTTAAAGTCAAACCTTGAGTACATTAAACTTAAACCACCTGAGTTATTTCAGATATTCATAAAAACGTATAATAGAAGATTTCTAGTTCAAAAGTTTTCAGATTTATGATCGAGATAGCCCATTGAAATCTTCATGAAGGACTGATAGAATTCTGATACCAAATGATACTAATTGTTATCAATTGATAGAGAGATATTGAAGCTTAAGATTTCAAAAATAATCACGGCTTGGTCAAAAGGAATCAATGAAAGGATATGCAATGAATTTTGACATGAGTATGCATTTGACAACCTATATGCAATGCATTGACTCCCCCTAACACTATACATTCAGACAATCTTTTTGGCATTTTTCATGAAATGTAGTGCAAGTAACTACATGCCTGCAAAGACTCAACATTGAATGCTATGCAAGGATATGCATCTTACTTCCCCTGAAAACATGCAATGTTTGCACTGAAAACTGAACATATGAAACCAATTGATATTGTGACATGTGCACAATCAGACTGTCTATCAGATTTTTCAACATGGGCAGCATGCATGGATCAAATTTCAGCTGATCAGATTTTTTTCAGAAATCAATGGACAGATTTCAAACATCATTCAGATGCAGTTCAGATTTTTTCAATGTACAATATATGCAAATCACATATATGCACTTCAGATGAGGAGAGTTCAGAGGCATCAATTCAGACAATGCAGATGAAGAATGATTATGCAAAAATAGATTTAGTATGTCATGCAGCAGAACTAAAAATAGGAAGTGCAAGAATTTTACCTGAAAGACTCAAGAAGGGGTTTTCATTCTTGAGTGCCTTGGATCATTACCCCTTTTTATTCCAGTCCCAAGGCACACCTGCATAGCAATGTTATTTTACACAAACAGGTACCCAAGAAGTCTTGGGTCCTGACAAAACAGTATTACTCCTAGCAGGTTTTCTCAGCACATTTCTAGGAGCAGTTTTCAGATCTGATTTATGCACATTCTTGTTAGCATGAATTCTATGTGCATAAGCATGAGATTTCTTGTTAACAGAATAAAAATTCTGTTTGCCAAAACCAGTTTGGTTTTGATATCCTGCCAGCCAACAGGTTGCAGCCCTGTGACCTGGCTTCCCACAGTTATAACATGAAAGTTTTGCAAATTGTCTTACAGGGAATTTAGCATATTTAAGATTCACGTTTCTACCCTGAGCATGCCAACAATTAATGGCTCTGTGGCCATGCTTTCCACATTCAAAGCATGAAATAGAATTTCTTTTAAAAGAGCCTGACCAGCATTTAGATGTCTTGTGACCAATTTTGTTGCAATTAAAACAGATGATATGCTGGTTCATTGAAACAGATTTGTTTTTATTAAAAATTTGTTGGTTTGCAGGGAATTTAGCATGATATGAATAAAAGGTTTTCTTACCACTAGCAAACCAGTAATGAGCAATTGAGTGTCCTAATTTGCCACAATTAGAACATGTGACACTCCTTTTCTGAGGTGAAGAATTTTTATCATGAGATCTCCTAGCATTCTTATCATCCTTCTCCATCAACTTACACTCATGCATCAGATGTCCAACTTTATGACAGTAATGACAGATAATCTTCTTTTTAGATGCATATGAGTGTGTGTGAGGACTGTGATCAGCAAACACTGATGGACCCTTGTTATTCATTTTCTGTTCTCCAGTCATTTTCTGATTTTTATCCTGTTTCTCTGTTTTCCTAGCCTTGTACTGAATTGGAGATGAAGTAGAAGGCTTTTCTTGTTCAGAAGATTTGACAAAGACAGTTTTCAGGTTGGCTTCATCAACCTTCCTCATGACTAGACTGTAACCCAGTCCTTCCTTTTTAAAATTAATCTTTGTTCCCAGCTTTTTCTGAGCAATGGACTGTTTATCTTTAGAGGTGGTGGCTACATCTGAACCACTTACAAAAGATGTCATAACTTTGTTCTGAAGTTCCTTCTTGTTTATCTTATTGTAGCCCAGCCCTTCCTTCCTAGGGTTGATTTTTATACCTAGTAGCTTGTCTAGGTTTTTCTGCCCATCAACAAACTTAGACAAGGAAACTTTCAAATCCTGAATTTCATTTTCTAAAGAGGAAATATGTAGCTCATAACTGGCAATCTCTTGTTCACTGTAATTCACACATTCAGTTAACACCTTGTTGGCAGTTTTATATTTTTCAATTTCATTTTCCAGATTGCTCAGTTTATCAGAATCTTCAATACAAACAGTTTTTCCTCTTTCCAAAGTAAGAAGTCTTTCAGACATGCCACTGTTTAACAACTTCAATTTTTCAATTTCCTTCATATCTTTTTGCTGTTTTTCAAGATCTTTCTGTAATTCTATGTTTACAGACTTTGTGACATTAAGTTTTTCAATCAGCAATTTGTTCTCCTGTTTAAGTTTCTCTGATTTTTCTTCATTTTCTTTGGAGAACCCTCTAAGAGAATCATTTTCTGATTTTAGCTTGTTTAGATCAGATTTAACACATTCAACTTCTTTCAGCAAATCGTTACTTTGAACAGACTCATGACAAGTTTGGCTAAGCTTCTTCTCAAGTTCAGAGTTTTCTTTTACATGATCTTGATTCTCAATTTTCAGCAATGAAATTTGTTTCTTTAGCATTTGAATATCAGACATGCAAGTATCATGAACATTTTTTAATTCAGCACAATTTTTACATGGAGAATTGAAACTGTCTGACCTACTATTCTTCTTCAATTTTTTGTATTGTTTTCTTAACTGTTCATGAGATTCAAATAATTCAGCATATGCATTCTCCCAATCTTCTAGAGAAAAATTCTCGAAGACATTTACCTCATCATCATCATCTTCTTCATTTTGATTGCTGCCTTGATCGCTGCCACTTTGATTACTTCTGTTGACCATCATGCAGCTGTCCACATCTATCTCCTGAATTCGCTTCAGTGTATCCAAAATATCTTTAGCCGAACTGCAATCAAAGAAACATGAATGGAAAGCTCTATCAATAGCTGCCTTCATCAGATTTATAGCTATCTGATTTTCTTCATGCTTAGACTTGTGACTGTCAGTCCATTTGGACTTTTTCTTTAGTAGTTCATGAGGACCGTGTGAAATTACTTTCCACAGGTCTGGATTCACAGATTTAACATAATTCTTCAGACTAGCGAACCATGCATTAAAATGCGTACCACTGAAAATCGGTGGATGAACCATTGAAAACAAATCAAATTAATGCAATAGGAATATTGATGCACTAAAAACAAATTAGCACCGAAAACCAGAGATCGAATCTGCAGGTCGTTGGACCTTGTATGCAAACACCGCTCTGATACCAACTGTTAGGGTGCTAGGCCCGGATACAGAGGGGGGTGAATGTATCCTTCTATGTATAATGGCCAAATAAAAACTTGGAAGCTAGAGATAGACACAGAATAGAACCAATTTGATTCAACTCAAATACAAACACTTGGAGCGTGCCTATCCAAGCATCTAGCGGAAGCAAATCAAGCAATCTGATGAACCAGTTGAAAATCCTTTTAAACAAAAGAGCAAATATGTAACTGGCCCCCTAATAACCAACTAGCGGAAGCAGCACTAATGAGAATAAGAAATCTCAAGACAATCTGTGAAGGGTGGTAGGAGATATGGAAGAACACACTACAAGCAAACCACTGCTCAAAGATTTTAAGGTGGTTCGGTCCTCCAGACCTACATCCACCCCTCACTCCCAACCGGAGTGAGGCTTCACTAGCAAACGCTAGAACCAAGCAGACTCAGTCTGCAAACAGTTGCTGCCACACAGCTTGACCAGGGGAACAGCCTCCCCTCTTCCTCCCAACCGGAGGGACACCCAAGTGACTCCCAGCCACTTGAAAACTAGAGGTCGAAGACCTCTCTTCCTCCAGACCAGGAGGGACCACTGGACTTGCAACCACAAGCCCAGAACCAGAGGACTAGCCTCCCTTCCTCTAACCAGAGGGCAACCCACAAGTGACAACCTGTCACTTGCAACCTGGAGATCAGATCTCCCTTCTCCTGAACCAACAGCAGGAACCCGATCCCCAACAGGGCAATCGGAAGAACAAAGATGATCAGAAAACAAAGAAAAACAACAAAGGAAAATAATACAGCAATCAGAAATCTGTAAAACGAAATGCACAATGTGGCTCTCAACGGAGCCGACTGGCCTGGATCTGATCCACGGTCCAGTGAAGACAGATCTTCAAGCAGCTTCTTCCTTCTTCTCCACGAGCTCTCTCGCTCACTCTCTTTCTCTCTTTCTTTCTCTTCTACTCTCCAAATCTCTCACTCTCTATCTCTCTTTCTTTCTCTTCTACTCTCCTAATCTCTCACTCATCGCTCTCTCTTCACGGCTTCTCTCTTCTATCTCTTCTTCCTCTCTTTTCCTTCTTTTTCTCTTACTCTGGATCGAAGGGCTTTTTGCTCTTCAGGCTTTTGCTTCAATCAACCTTCATCTGAAGACGAAGGCTCCATTATATACCAGCAGCAGCAGGTGGGTAAGGTGCAGAACGCGTGTGCCTCCCACGCTTCATCCTGAACCTTCTTGCCACATGCCCTTATAGCTTTGGTTCCTTTAGTATCGTATCACGTGCAGCCCAGACACCGGTGTATGTTCTTCCTCGGACCTGCAAGGAGATAAAAACCATTAACACTGAGGGCCACAAGAACTAAAAACTGCATGAGGTATGTGATAACAATACGAGATGCACTTTACTGAGAACGACACGAGATACACAAGATTATTATAGGACGAGACAATGAGAGAATGACACGAGGTCAGATGCAAACAGCACGAGGTAAAAAGAGAACGACACAAAGTATCACTGTAACAAAACAAACATTACGAAGAGAACGACACGAAGTATCACTGTAACAAAACAAACATTACGAAGAGAACGACACGAGATACATAAAAATAAAGCTACCACCACAAAGAAAACGACACGAAGTATCACTGTAACAAAACAAACATTACGAAGAGAACGACACGAGATACATAAAAATAAAGCTAACACCACAAAGAAAACGACACGAAGTCAGAAGAGAACAGCACGAGGTGAGAAGGAAATCTCACGGAGTGAAAAAAGGTAGACAGACACGCGATCAGAAGGAACCAGGACGAAGATAGAAATAAACAATCACGAGGACATAAACATAAGAATAACACGAGGACACGAATACAAAAGCAACACGAAGACATGAATACAAAAACAACACGACATAACAAACTCGCTCGAACTTACAAACGACTCGAAGACGAGGACGACACGGGCTAAAACCAACTCGAGGATGAAAATAGAAACCGACACGAAGTGTGGTTTCAAAACAAGAAAGACACGAGGTCTAGGAAAAGCAACACGAAGATAGAAATAACAAAGAAACGACTCGAACTAAGAATGACATGGAGACAACACAGTTAGACTCGACTTGAGATGAGGTGAAGTCTGTACAGACATGAATGTTCACATTGTATAGAGTTTGAAGCAAGTGACCGAGGCGATGTGTAGACTTTACCCAATGTACAGACTTGGTGGTCTTGAACGTAGGTAAGGCAACGCAATGTATAGACTTGCTCAAACGAGTGAACAGGTCGATGTACAGACTTGTCCAATGCATGAAGCACAGTCCACTGTATAGACTTGATGCCTTGAAGGCAATGTACAGACTTGATAGTGCAACAAATGGACTTTGAAACGCAGAGGCTGTACAGACTTGCCTAAGACGCTGGGTAAGACGGTGGATGTATAGTCTTTGAATGAGACACACAGAAGGACGATCCAGCGTATAGACTTTGAAGAATTAGGGGTGACAAGGATGGAGCGACACGAGGTGGTACAGAAAACAGCACGAGGTGCTGCAGTGTTCAGCACGCGCTGGAACAAAACACGACACGAAGACAACCAACAAGCATTGTTGGAACAACACGATGTTGAAAAAGACATCACGAAGTGAAGTGAACACAACCAACACGAAGAATGAAAGGAACAGTACAGACATACAAGGTACTACCTCATAGTAGTTTTCCTGTTAATCATGGAAATTTCAAATGCATAACATTACGCAAGATATCTGATTAAAATGAGAATACTTACCATAGTGATGCTCATCATTAAAACACTAGGGAAGTCACAAACAAGAAAGTTGTGAATAACAAGGCATGTTGTACAGACTTCAAATAATATGCATCAGACAACTGTGTATGGACTTGAAGACCCTTAGCCAATGTATAGACTTCAGGTGGAGACCAATGTGTAGACTTCTCGTGAAACCCCAAAGAGCAGACTTGACGCTGTACAGACTTTCCAAAGAAAATGTAACGCTGTACAGACTTGAACTGAAGACCAATGTATGGACTTCAAAACAGATGCTAAGGCCAAGAGGAGTGTATAGACTATCACGATGTATGGACTTGGTGATCTTCAAAGCACAATGTCCAGACTTTGCCACTGTATGGACTTGAAGAAACAGTGCAACGTATGGACTTGATCTCAAGAAATGTAAGCGAAGTACACACTTAGCCAATGTGTAGACTTTGCCTTAGACGCTAAATGAGACGCTAAAGTCTGTATAGACTTAGCCTAAGATAATGTATGAACATATCAGCAGAGAAGCAATGAACAGAACAGAAATCAAGAACAGAAATCAAGCACAAGCCAATATATCACAGCATGACTCAAGCATACACATGCGTTCTTCACAATTTAGACATGGCACACTTATGCAATCTCCCACAGAAAAGGTCAGACATATTCAAGACAATGTGGTGACTCATTCATGTTGCTATCATTAAAACATCACATCATCAACAAGGCACAAGGGGCACAACAATTGTCAATAACTCTCCTTTATCAGCCATACTCTCTATTGTTTTCTCTTCACTATCAGCAATTGTCTTTTCGTGATATCTTCAGACCTGCCCCTAGTTTTTGATGATGTCAAAGGGGGAGAGTGTCTTGCTTGTGCTTTTGTGCTTTGCTGAGGGGGAGCGAAAGATAAGTGTCCTGAGTTTTCTAGTCAGAGGAAAGTGGATGTTGTGTTCAGGGGGAGCTCTTGGGAGTCGTCAGAGGAGGCGAGTGTGTTGTGTGTCTGCATTGCTTATTTTTCACAGCTTATTTTCATGCACTTCATCTCTATTATTTAATATAGTGTTGCCATCATCAAAAAGGGGGAGATTGTTAGACTTTTGTGACCGCCCTAGTGTTTTGATGATGTGCATCACAATGTTAAATATTGTTATTTTTAATTAGATATCATGAGTAATGTTATGCATTCGAACTTTCCATGATTAATAAGAAAAACTGCTATGAGTTAAATACCCTGCATGTCCGTACTGTTCCTTTCATTCTTCGTGTTGGTTGTGTTCACTTCACTTCGTGATGTCTTTTTCAACATCGTGTTGTTCCAACAATGCTTGTTGGTTGTCTTCGTGTCGTGTTTTATTCCAGCGCGTGCTGAACACTGCAGCACCTCGTGCTATTTTCTGTACCACCTCGTGTCGCTCCATCCTTGTCACCCCTAATTCTTCAAAGTCTATACGCTGGATCGTCCTTCTGTGTGTCTCATTCAAAGTCTATACATCCACCGTCTTACCCAGCGTCTTATGCAAGTCTGTACAGCCTCTGCGTTTCAAAGTCCAATTGTTGCACTATCAAGTCTGTACATTGCCTTCAAGGCATCAAGTCTATACAGTGGACTATGCTTCATGCATTGGACAAGTCTGTACATCGACCTGTTCACTCGTTTGAGCAAGTCTATACATTGCGTTGCCTTACCTACGTTCAAGACCACCAAGTCTGTACATTGGGTAAAGTCTACACATCGCCTCGGTCACTTGCTTCAAACTCTATACAATGTGAACATTCATGTCTGTACAGACTTCACCTCATCTCAAGTCGAGTCTAACTGTGTTGTCTCCATGTCGTTCTTAGTTCGAGTCGTTTCTTTGTTATGTCTGTCTTCGTGTTGCTTCTCCTAGACCTCATGTCTTTGAATTGTTCCATGTTGTTTTCGTGTCGTCCTCGTCTTCGAGTCGTTTGTAAGTTCGAGCGAGTTTGTTATGTCGTGTTGTTTTTGTATTCATGTCTTCGTGTTGCTTTTGTATTCGTGTCTTCGTATTTTTCTTATGTTTATGTCCTCGTGATTGTTTATTTCTATCTTCGTCCTGTTTCCTTCTGATCGCGTGTCTGTCTACCTTTTTCACTCCGTGAGACTTCCTTCTCACCTCGTGCTGTTCTCTTCTGACTTTGTGTCGTTCTCTTCGTAGTGTTTGTTTTTGTTACAGTGATACTTCGTGTCGTTCTCTTCGTAGTGTTTGTTTTTGTTACAGTGATACTTCGTGTCGTTCTCTTTTTACTTCGTGCTGTTTGCATCTGACCTCGTGTCTTTCTCTCCTTGTCACGTACTGTAATAATCTTGTGTATCTCGTGTCGTTCTCAGTAAAGTGCATCTCGTATTGCTATCACATACCTCATGCAGTTTTAGTTCTTGTGGCCCTCAGTGTTAATGGTTTTTATCTCCTTGCAGGTCCGAGGAAGAACATTCACCTGTGTCTGGGCTGCACGTGATCCGATACTAAAGGAACCAATGCTATAAGGGCACGTGGCAAGAAGGTTCTGGATGAAGCGTGGGAGGCACACGCATTCTGCACCTTACCCACCTGCTGCTGCGGCTATATAAGGAAGCCTTCATCCACATATGAAGGTTGATCGAAAGAAAAAAAGCAAAAGAGGAGAAGTGAAGAGAGTTCGATCCAGAAGAAAAGAAAGAGAAGAAGATTAGAAGGAAAAGAAGAGAAAGAGAGAGTTAGAGAGCTCGTAAGGGTGAAGAGAAAAAGAAAGTGAGAGAGAAGAGAAGAGGAAGAGAAGCCTACCTGAAGATCTGTCAACTGGACCGTGGATCAGATCTAGGCCAGTCAGCTCCGTTGAGAGCCACATTGTGCATTTCGCTTTTCAGCGTCTGTTTACTGAAGTTATCTTTCATTTCGTGTTTCTATTTTTCTTCTTATTTGGTTTTCCTTGTTCTTTCGATTCTCAGTAGTGAGGTCGGGTTCCTCCTGTGGATTAGGAGAAGGGAGATTTGATCTCCGGTTGCAAGTAGCTGGGAGCTACTTGTGGGTTCCCTCTGGTCAGAGGAAGGGAGACTTGTCTCCGGTTCTAGGCTTGCGGGTTGCAAGTCCAGGGGTCCCTCCGGTTGGGAGGAAGAGGGGAGGCTGTTCCCCTGGTCAAGCTGTGTGGCAGCAACTGTTTGCAGACTGAGTCTGCTTGTCTAGCATTGGCTAGTGAAGCCTCACTCCGGTTGGGAGTGAGGGGTGGATGTAGGTCTGGAGGACCGAACCACCTAAAAATCTTTTGAGCAGTGGTTTGCTTTGTGTGCTTGCTTCCGCTAGATGCTTGGATAGGCGCGCTCCTGGTGTTTGCTCTTACGTTTAATTGAATTTGTTTCATTCTGTGTTTGCGTCTAGCATCTGAGTTTTTAATTGGCCTTTATTCATTGAAGGATACATTCACCCCCCTCTGTATCAGGGCCTAGTACCCTAACACTTGGTATCAGAGCGGGTATTTCCCAATATGTGGTCCAACGGCCAGAGAAACGGATCCGCTGGTCCTCGCAGCTACATTGCTGAAGGGCAGTCAATCACCCGTCCCCCTTTCTTCGATGGTAATAACTATTTTTTCTGGAAGAACATGATGGAAGTCTTTATCAGGGCCCAAAGCCACAAGCTCTGGAGAGTAATTACAGATGGTCCGTACCAACTTCCACCGAATGAAGACATATGGACAGAGGAACAGGCAAAACTCTCTGTACTGAATTGGACAGCTCTTAGCATCATACAGTGCGCCGTCCACCCTGAAGAGTACTTGAGGATTTCAGCGTGCAAGACTGCAAAGAAAATGTGGGATGAATTGCAGTTAATATATGAGGGCACATCTCAAGTAAAAGCTACCAAGATCAATATGCTTACAACTCAGTATGAGTTGTTTAAAATGAAGCCAGAGGAGTCGATCACAGAAATGTATGCTAGATTGTCTGTGATCATCAATAGTCTGAGAGGATTTGGAAAGGAGATTCAGCAAGAAGACATTGTCAGGAAGATCCTTAGGTCCCTAACTCCCATCTGGGATACTAAGGTGACCGTCATAGAGGAATCAAGAGATTTATCCACCATGTCAGTAACCCAGCTGATTGGGTCTCTCATGACCCACGAAATGAACTTCAGACAAGGGAATGATGGACATGACAGAAAGGGAAAGAATGTTGCTCTGAAGGTCTCACGACATACTAAAAAGAGCAGCAGCAGCAGCAACAGTGGTGGTAGCAGCGAAGACTCTGACGGATTCTCAGACCTAGACAAGAGCGAGCAGGCCATGCTCACCAGGCAATTCAGAAAATTCCTGAGGACTAAAGGGAAATTCTACAGGAGAAAGAGATTCAATGCTGCAAGGAAGTCTCCTGAACGAGAACTTGAGAAGAACCGGTTTGTTAAGAAGGTTACATGCTACCATTGTCAGAAACCTGGTCACATGAAAAGTGAATGTCCAGAGCTGCAAGCTAAGGCTCCCGGATACCAGAAGAAGATGGTGCACAAGAAGAAGAAAGCCATGCTGTGCACATGGAGTGACGAGGAGGAGGATCCAGAAGCCACCTCGTCCAGTGAAGATGAAGAGAAGACTTGCCTCATGGCCAACCATGAGGAAGAGGTAACGAACTTATTTGAGAATTTTACTTTGGATGATTGGGAGGACGCTTATGGCGACCTGTCAGCTAAATATAATTTTCTAACCAAGGAGCACAGAATGCTTAAACGAAAGTTTCACTCTATTTCTGAGGAACACTCTATTGCTGTTACGGACAACATGAAAATCAAGGAGATGGCCATTGAGCTAGATCAGGCTAGAAGTGAGATCGAGAAGTTTAGAATGGAAAGAGAGGAAAATCTAGCTAGGATGAATGAGCTGAAGAGTAAAACTGAAGAGAGTAAAAAGGAGTTTAGACTGATTACAGAAAAATATGAGGCGGTTAGAAAAGTCAATCAAGAACTCCTGGACCAATGTAATGAGCTTCAGAAGGAGAGTGAGGACAAAAGAAAAATGCTAGAAAAATTTACAGAGGGGAGAAACAATCTGGATGCCCTTCTGGGGTCGAGAGTAAACTTCAATAGGGAAGGATTAGGATACAGTCCCACAAGTAAAAAACCCTTTGAATTCAGAACTGTCACATTCTGCCCCGCCAAGGGCAAAGAAAAACTGGAAACCCCATCCAGCTCCAAATCTGTGTCCACATTGAAGGTTTCGACCAGCAAATCTACTCAACCCACTGGTCAGCAGACTAAGTCAGGAAATCCTGAGACTAGAACTGTTCCTGTGCAACAGGTGTGGAACAAGGGTTCTCGCACGACCATTCCTATTGATGTCACTAGAAAGGTGAACAGTTTCGCTAAGAAAATTCAGCATGATAGTTATCAAGGAAAGCATGCGAACATGCATCACCTTCAGCACAATTCTCATTTGAATAAAAATGGCTACATGAATTTTAAGAGGCCAAACAACAATTTCTCTGCTCGGAAACAGCATAATTTTAATAGGAATAGGCTCATTCAACACCCACTGAGAAATGCCAAGAAGGAAGAATCAATTTACATGAAACCTCTGAAAAGAACAGTAAAACAAATGTGGGTTCCTAAGTGTGATTTGGATAAATTGAAAAATATCTTTGGACCCAATTTGAATTGGGTCCCACATTACTTTGTCTGAACTTTCGCAGGTTAGCCTGGCAGCCGAGCATAACAAGTGGTATCTTGACAGCGGCTGTAGCAGGCACATGACAGGAGACCGGTCCAAATTTAGCAAACTGAAAATGAAGTTTGGGGGCCTGGTCAAATTCGGTGGAAATAACAGAGGAAGAATAATTGGAATTGGTACAATTAGTAAGTCCTCTACTAACTCCATTGAAGATGTGTATCTTGTAGAAGGACTTCAGCACAACTTGATAAGTATTAGTCAACTCTGCGACAAAGGACACAAGGTACTCTTTGACAATAATTCCTGTACTGTTTTTGAGCTGAATTCTGATAACGTCATGTTCAAAGGTCATAGAGTAAACAATGTATACATCGTAGACCTGGATGATAATCCTGAAACTCACTTGTGTATGTCTGCTAATTCTGAACAGGTTGCGTTTGACTGGCATAGGCGTCTAGGCCATGCTAGTTTGTCTACAATAAATAAACTGTCTAAGCATAACCTAGTTAGAGGTTTGCCCCGAATAAGATTTCAGTTAGGATCCAAGCTATGTGATGCTTGTGCACTAGGTAAACAGACTTGTGCAGTTTTTAAGTTGAGAACTGAGAATTTTTCATCTAAACCGCTGCAGCACTTGCACATGGATCTCTTTGGTCCTACTCGCATACAAAGTTTGTCAGGTAAGAGATATGGATTAGTCATAGTGGATGACTACACTAGATTCTCTTGGTTGTTTTGTTTAGCAAATAAAAATGATGCTTTTGTTCACTTTGAAGAACTTTTCAATAAAATCAAATTGCAAGGTGAACATAACATCATTACAATTCAGTCTGACCATGGAGGAGAGTTTGAGAACTCTTCATTTTCTGAATTTTGCTCAAGACAGGGAGTGACTCACAAATTCTCTTCCCCCAGGACACCGGAGCAGAACGGAATTGTTGAGAGAAGAAACAGGTCAATCATTGAAATGGCCAGGACTATGCTGATTGAGAGTGGACTTCCAAGGAGATTTTGGGCTGAAGCTGCGAATACTGCATGTTACATTCTAAACCGAGCCTTGGTAAGACCTACTCATAGGAAAACTCCTTATGAACTTCTCAAGGGTAAGTAGCCAAACATTTCTTACTTTAAAGTTTTTGGCTCCAAATGTTTTATTCACAATAATGGTAAGAATGGTTTGGATAAATTTGAAGCTAGAAGCTCTCCTGGAATTTTTCTCGGATATTCAGAAACCTCAAGGGCCTACAAAGTTTTCAATAAAGATGATCAAACTGTTGAAGAAACACCGCATGTAGTGTTTGATGAAAATGATTTCTCTAACAAAGTGATGAATGATGACAGGGAGCCATCTAATGAGGGAGATTTCTTGGAGAGAATTGAAGAAGAAGAGATGCAGCCAGCTGCTCAACCAGAAAACTCACAGCAAGAAGAAGCAGCTGAGGTAGGTGAACCCTCAGGTGAGATAATATTTCACAAAGACCACCCTAGTGAAAATGTCATAGGCAATTTGCATGATCCTCCTAGGACAAGGTCTCATTTTAGAATTGTCCAAGAGCAGGACTTAGTTGCATTAGTATCTCAGGTGGAACCCAAATCTGTGGAAGAAGCCTTAAAACATGATTCTTGGGTATCCGCCATGAGTGAGGAATTAAATCAATTTGAGAAAAATATTGTATGGGAACTAGTTTCCAGACCTGATAACACTCATGTCATTGGCACTAAATGGTTTTTCAAGAATAAAGTTGATGAGAACGGAGCTATCTCTAGAAACAAAGCAAGACTTGTAGCTCAAGGCTACAGTCAGGAATTTGGTGTGGATTTTGATGAATCCTATGCCCCAGTGGCTAGGATGGAAGCTATACGAATTCTGCTTGCATTTGCATGCTCTAGGAACCTTCGACTGCTGCAGATGGATGTCAAAAACGCATTCTTAAATGGGATATTGAAGGAAGAGGTATATGTTGAACAACCTCCAGGTTTTAATTTCTCTGTTCAGCCTAACATGGTTTTTAGGTTGAATAAAGCCCTCTATGGATTGAAGCAGGCTCCCTGAGCCTCGTATGAGAGACTTTCTGAATTTCCCTTGAGCAAGGGCTACACTCGAGGTAAGGTTGACCAAACCCTCTTCACCAAAAATCTCGGAAAGGATTTAATAGTGGTCCAGGTATATGTTGATGATATCATCTTCGGATCTAACAATTCAACATTGTGTAAAGAATTTTCTGAATCTATGTCTCATGAATTTGAAATGAGTTTAGTTGGCGAACTAAAGTATTTTCTTGGGCTGCAGGTCAAACAGATGGAGGATGGTTGTTTCATAAATCAAACCAAGTACACTCTGGAGATGCTGAAAAGGTTTGGAATGACCAACCTCAAGACTATCTCAACACCCATGGGCACCAACTCCTCACTGGATTCAGACGAAAAAGGTAAAGAAGTGGATGCTAAATTATATAGAGGTATGATCGGTTCACTCCTCTACTTAACAGCATCCAGGCCTGACATTCAATTTAGTGTAGGGATGTGTGCCAGATACCAGTCTAGGCCTACTGAATTACATTTGGCAGCTGTAAAAAGAATCTTTAGATACTTATCTGCTACCCATGATCTAGGTCTTTGGTATCCTGCATCATGTAGTTTAGATCTCATTGCATATACAGATGCAGATTATGCAGGATGTAAATTGGACAGGAAAAGTACTAGTGGTCACTGCGAATTTTTAGGAGGATGCCTAGTCTCTTGGGGATCCAAGAAGCAACACTCTGTGGCTCTTTCTACTGCTGAAGCTGAGTATGTGGCAGTAGGGAGCTGTGGCACACAGGTTATATGGATAAAACACCAGCTTCTGGATTACTCAGTTGAGCTAGGTTGCACTTCCATTTTTTGTGACAATACTAGTGCAATAAACATTGCAAAGAATCCTGTACTTCATTCTCGAACTAAACACATCAAAATCAGGCATCATTTTATTCGTGATGAAGTAGCTAGGAAGACCTTTGAATTGATCCATGTTGGCACTAACTCACAAATTGCAGATATTTTCACTAAGCCACTGGATACTGAAAAATTTAGCACATTGCGCAGAGAATTAGGTATTTACAGAATTTCATGATTGAATAATTGATCTCTAAATAATCTGTCATGTGCTCTTATGTTCATCTTTTCTCATTATCAGTTGCTGAAAATAACCTCATTATGGGTATTTGATGATTCACTCGTACTGATTGATACCACCTTGTTTTCCTTGAGGTGTTTTGAGGGTTGTCTTGGTTAAGTCTGAGTTGGTGTCAAGGTCTCAGGGGGAGCTAGATTAATAATTGGTGTCATGCTCTTTTGGCCAAATCTGAACATACTCTGAATGGACTTTTGCTGACCTCATAAGAGAATCGGTTTGAGTAAGTGGATAAAAGAATTTTTTGAATGTTTTATCCGTTAAGACTGTTCATCTAATTTCTTGTTGGAATTTCGGCTGTTAGTCCCACTGAGATCAAAATCTAAATTCAAGACTATCTTCCTACACTGTAACTGACTTCTGATCTAGCCAGTACAGCATACCTACTTAGTCTAAGTTGAGTCCGAAATGAGGTATATAGTGTTTTTGTCTGAAAAACTTTGGAACTGGTGTATTGTTCTCAAAATGAGTCAAGACTAATTTTCAAAGCTTAAAGTGCAGTTTAATGAAAAAAAAATTCATGAAAGAAGTTTTACAAATCTTGTTATCTGTTCATTGAGTAACTGGGACTTTCATCAATGAAGTGAAAGAATTCCATGTCATGAGATGGCAGTAAATCAGGCTTAATTAGCTGTCTTGATCATACAGAGCTATGGTATATATCTGGTTAGTAACTGGGGTGTCTGGCCTCTGGTAAAGGTGTCACCTTAATGTCAACACCAGTTAGAATACTATCTCTATCCTCTTGTCAGAAGGGGTAATGTGGTCTTGCCACCAAGTAACTGGGGATTCCTGCCTCTAAACAAGGTGTCTCCCTAATGTCAAAGGTGTACTTGACAGATTTATCTTTGATCTTGACCATCTTTGAAAAATTTTCTTTCTCTTGGTATCCAGATTCTGTTCACTTGGCATTTAGGTCTTGGTTTGTTTGTTTTCAATGCCACAGGTCTTTGTTTTTCCTGACTTCCTTGCTTTATACTCTCTCAGTAAAGACTTACTCTGACCATACTGGTATCTTGTACCTTACTTGCTTAGAATCTGGTTCTGTGTATGGAGCAAATCTTCATTCACCATTTTGCACAGTCTGACTAACTGATCCTCAAAATCCTCACATAAAATTAATGGCGTTCTTAATTGCTTAAACATCTCAATAACTCTCCACGGCGATCCGACCGGTATTTCAGATTTTAGACCCCCGGACCCGACTTGGCAGTTCACTTAAACTAAGTGTATTAAGAAAATGAACTTTTGATTGCCGAGCTCAAATCGGGCATCCGACTTGGATTCCGTCAGTTCTAACAAGTCACTTTCATCTCCCAGGTCGTGTTGGAAAGATCGGCATGGCGCTCAGACCCGTATTTCAGATTTAATACCCCCGGACCCGACTTGGCAGTTCATTTAAACTAAGTGTATTTAGAAAATGAACATTTGAGCGCCGAGCTCAAACTGGGCATCCAATTTGGATTCCGTCTGTTCTAACAACTAACTTTCATCTCCCAGGTCGTGTTGGAATGATCGGCATGGCCATCCGACCGGTATTTCAGATTTAGACCCCCGGACCCGACTTGGCAGTTCATTTAAACTAAGTGTATTTAGAAAATGAACATTTGAGCGCCGAGCTCAAACCGGGCATCCAATTTGGATTCCGTCTGTTCTAACAACTAACTTTCATCTCCCAGGTCGTGTTGGAATGATCGGCATGGCCATCCGACCGGTATTTCAGATTTAGACCCCCGGACCCGACTTGGCAGTTCATTTAAACTAAGTGTATTTAGAAAATGAACTTTTGAGCGCCGAGCTCAAACCAGGCATCCGATTTGGATTCCGTCAATTCTGACAAGTCACTTTCATCTCCCAGGTCGTGTTGGAATGATCGGCACGGCCATCCGACCAGTATTTCATATTTTTGACACTCGGACCCGACTTGGCAGTTCACTTAAACTAAGTGTATTTAGAAAATGAACTTTTGAGCACCGAGCTCAAACCGGGCATCCGATTTGGATTCCGTCAGTTCTGACAAGTAACTTTCATCTCCCAGGTCGTGTTGGAATGATCGACATGGCCATCCGTCTGGAATTTCAGATTTTAGACCCCCGGAACCGACTTGGCAGTTCACTTAAACAAAGTGTATTTAGAAAATGAACTTTTGAGCGCCGAGCTCAAACCGGGCATCCGATTTGGATTCCGTCAGTCCTGTCAAGTCACTTTCATCTCCCAAGTCATGTTGGAATGATTGGCACAGCCATATGACCAGTATTTCATATTTTTGACACCCGGTCCCGACTTGGCAGTTCACTAAAACTAAGTGTATTTAGAAAATGAACTTTTGAGCGCCGATCTCAAACCAGGCATCCGATTTGGATTCCGTCAATTCTGACAAGTCACTTTCATCTCCTAAGTCATGTTGGAATAATTGGCATGGCCATCTGTCTGGTATTTCAGATTTTAGACCCCTGGACCCGACTTGGCAGTTCACTTAAACTAAGTGTATTTAGAAAATAAACTTTTGAGTGCCGAGCTCAAGCTGGGCATCCGATTTGGATTTCGTTAGTTCTGACAAGTCACTTTCATCTCCCACGTTGTGTTGGAATGATCGGCATAGTGATCCGACCGATATTTCAGATTTTAGACCCCCGGACCCGACTTGGCAGTTCACTTAAACTAAGTGTATTTAGAAAATGAACTTTTGAGTGCCGAGCTCAAACCGGGCATCCAATTTGGATTCCGTCAGTTCTAACAAGTAACTTTCATCTCCTAAGTCATGTTCGAATGATCGCCATGGCGATCCGACCGGTATTTCAGATTTAATACCCCCGGACCCGACTTGGCAGTTCATTTAAACTAAGTGTATTTAGAAAATGAACTTTTGAGCGTCGAGCTCAAACCGGGCATCCGATTTGGATTCCGTCTATTCTGACAGGTCACTTTCACCTCCCAGGTCGTGTTGGAATGATCAGCATGGCCATCCGACCGGTATTTCAGATTTTAGAATCCCGGACCTGACTTGGCAGTTCACTTAAACTAAGTGTATTTAGAAAATAAACTTTTGAGCGCCGAGCTCAAACCGGGCATCCGATTTGGATTCCGTCAGTTCTAACAAGTCACTTTTATCTCCCAAGTCGTGTTGGAATGCTCGGCACGGCCATTCAACTAGTATTTCAGATTTTAGACACCCGGACCCGACTTGGCAGTTCACCTAAACTAAGTGTATTTAGAAAATGAACTTTTGAGCGCCGAGCTCAAACCGGGCATCCGATTTAGATTCCGTCAGTTATGGCAAGTCAGTTTTATCTCCCAGGTCATGTTGGAATGATCGGCACGGCCATCCGACTGGTATTTCAGATTTTAGACCCCCAGACCCGACTTGGCAGTTCACTTAAACTAAGTGTATTTAGAAAATAAACTTTTGAGCGCCGAGCTCAAACCGGGCATCCGATTTGGATTCCGTCAGTTCTGATAAGTCGCTTTCATCTCCCAGGTCATGTTGGCATGACCGGCATGGCCATCCGACCAGTATTTCAGATTTTAGACCCCCGGACCAGACTTGGTAGTTCACTTAAACTAAGTGTATTTAGAAAATGCACTTTTGAGCGCCGAGTTCAAGCTAGGCATCCGATTTGGATTTCGTAAGTTCTGACAAGTCACTTTCATCTCCCAGGTTGTCTTGGAATGATCGGCACGGCGATCCGACCGGTATTTCAGATTTTAGACCCCCGGACCCGACTTGGCAGTTCACTTAAACTAAGTGTATTTAGAAAATGAACTTTTGAGCGCCGAGCTCAAACCGGGCATCCGATTTGGATTCCGTCAGTTCTGACAAGTAACTTTCTTCTCCCAGGTTGTGTTGGAATCATCGGCATGGTGATCCGACTGGTATTTCATATTTAATACCCCCGGACCCGACTTGGCAGTTCATTTACACTAAGTGTATTTAGAAAATGAACTTTTGAGCGCTGAGCTCAAACTGGGCATCCGATTTGGATTCCGTCAGTTCTGAAAAGTCAATTTCATCTCTTAGGTCGTGTTGGAATGATCGGCACTGCCATCCGACTAGTATTTCTGATTTTAGACACCCGGACCTGACTTGGCAGATCACTTAAAGTAAGTGTATTTAGAAAATGAACTTTTGAGCGCCGAGCTCAAACCGGGCATCCGATTTGGATTCCGTCAGTTCTGACAAGTCACTTTCATCTCCTATGTCGTGTTGGAATGATCAGCATGGCCATCCGACTGGTATTTCAGATTTTAGACCCCCGGACCCAACTTGGCAGTTCACTTAAACTAAGTGTATTTAGAAAATGAACTTTTGAGTGCCGAGCTCAAACCGGGCATCCGATTTAGATTCCGTCAGTTCTGACAAGTCACTTTCATCTCCCAGGTCATGTTGGAATGACCAGCATGGGCATCTGACTAGTATTTCAGATTTTAGACCCCCGGACCAGACTTGGCAGTTCACTTAAACTAAGTGTATTTATAAAATGAACTTTTGAGCGCCGAGCTCAAGCTGGGCATCCGATTTGGATTTCGTCAGTTCTGACAAGTCACTTTCATCTCCCAGGTCATGTTGGAATGACCGGCATGGCCATCCGACCAGTATTTCAGATTTTAGACCCTCGGACCCGACTTGGCAGTTCAGTTAAACTATGTGTACTTAGAAAATGAACTTTGGAGCGCCGAGCTCAAATCGGGCATCCGATTTAGATTCCGTCAGTTCTAACAAGTAACTTTCATCTCTCAGGTTGTGTTGGAATGATTGGCATGGTGATCCGATCGGTATTTCAGATTTAATACCCCCTGACCCGACTTGACAGTTCATTTAAACTAAGTGTATTTAGAAAATGAACTTTTGAGCGCCGAGATCAAACCGGGTATCCGATTTGGATTCCGTCAGTTCTGACAGGTCACTTTCACCTCCCAGGTCTTGTTGGAATGATCAGCCCGGCCATCCGACCGGTATTTTAGATTTTAGACCCCCGGACCCGACTTGGCAGTTCACTTAAACTAAGTGTATTTATAAAATGAACTTTTGAGCTCCGAGCTCAAACCGGATATCCGATTTGGATTCCGTCAGTTCTGAAAAGTCACTTTCATCTCCCTAGTCGTGTTGGAATGATCGGCACGGCCATCCGATCGGTATTTCAGATTTTAGGCCCCCGGACCCGACTTGGCAGTTCATTTAAACTAAGTGTATTTAGAAAATAAACTTTTGAGCGCTGAGCTCAAACCAGGCATCCGATTTGGATTCCGTCTATTCTGACAAGTTACTTTCATCTCCCAGGTCATGTTGGAATGATCGGCATGGCCATTCAACCAGTATTTCAGATTTTAGACCCCCGGACCCGACTTGGCAGTTCACTTAAACTAAGTGTATTGAGAAAATGAACTTTTGAGCGCCGAGCTCAAACCGGGCATCCGATTTGGATTTCGTCAGTTCTGACAAGTCACTTTCATCTTCCAGGTTGTGTTGGAATGATCGGCACGGCCATCCGACCAGTATTTCAGATTTTAGACACCCGGACCCGACTTGGCAGTTCACTTAAACTAAGTGTATTTAGAAAATGAACTTTTGAGCGCCGAGCTCAAACCGGGCATCCGATTTGGATTCCGTCAGTCCTGACAAGTCACTTTCATCTCCCAAGTCGTGTTGGAATGATCGGCACGGCCATCCAACTGGTATTTCAGATTTTAGACCCCCAGACCCGACTTGGCAGTTCACTTAAACTAAGTGTATTTAGAAAATGAACTTTTGAGCGCCGAGCTCAAACCGGGCATCCGATTTGGATTCCGTCAGTTCTGACAAGTAACTTTCATCTCCTGGTCGTGTTGGAAGGATCAGCATGGCCATCCGATCGATATTTCAGATTTTAGACCCCCGGACCCGACTTGGCAGTTCATTTAAACTAAGTGTATTTAGAAAATGAACTTTTGAGCGCCGAGCTCAAACCAGGCATTCGATTTGGATTCCGTCAGTTCTGACAAGTCACTTTCATCTCCTAGGTCATGTTGGAATGATCGGTATGGCCATCCGACCAGTATTTCATATTTTTGACACCCGGACCCGACTTGGCAGTTCACTTAAACTAAGTGTATTTAGAAAATGAACTTTTGAGCGCCGAGCTCAAACCGGGCATCCGATTTGGATTCCGTCAGTTCTGACAGGTCACTTTCATCTCCCAGGTCATGTTGGAATGATCAGCACGGCCATCCAACCGCTATTTCAGATTTTAGACCCCCGGACCTGACTTGGCAGTTCACTTAAACTAAGTGTATTTAGAAAATGAACTTTTGATCGTCGAGCTCAAACCGGGCATCCGATTTGGATTCCGTCTGTTCTGAAAAGTCACTTTCATCTCCCAGGTCGTGTTGGAATAATCGGCAAGGCCATCTGACTGGTATTTCAGATTTTAGACCCCCGGACCCAACTTGGCAGTTCACTTAAACTAAGAGTATTTAGAAAATGAACTTTTGAGTGCCGAGCTCTAACCGGGCATCCGATTTAGATTCCGTCAGTTCTGACAAGTCTCTTTCATCTCTCAGGTCGTGTTGGAATGATCGGCACAGCCATCTGACTGGTATTTCAGATTTTAGACCCCCGGACCCGACTTGGCAATTCACTTAAACTAAGTGTATTTAGAAAATAAACGTTTGAGCACCGAGCTCAAATCGGGCATCCGATTTTGATTCCGTCAGTTCTGATAAGTCACTTTCATCTCCCAGGTCATGTTGGAATGACCGGCATGGGCATCCGACCGTATTTCAGATTTTAGACCCCCGGACCCGACTTGGTAGTTCAATTAAACTAAGTGTATTTAGAAAATGCACTTTTGAGCGCCGAGCTCAAGCTGGGCATCCGATTTGGATTTCGTCTGTTCTGACAAGTCACTTTCATCTCCCAGATTGTGTTGGAATGATCGACACGGTGATCCGACTGGTATTTCAGATTTTAGACCCCCGGACCCGACTTGGCAGTTCGCTTAAACTAAGTGTATTTAGAAAATGAACTTTTGAGCACCGAGCTCAAACCGGGCATCCGATTTGGATTCCGTCAGTTCTGACAAGTAACTTTCATCTCCCAGGTAGTGTTGGAATGATCGACATGGTGATCGGACTGGTATTTCAGATTTAATACCCCCGGACCTGACTTGGTAGTTCATTTAAACTAAGTGTATTTAGAAAATGAACTTTTGAGCGCGGAGCTCAAACCGGGCATCCGATTTGGATTCCGTCAGTTCTGACAAGTCACTTTCATCTCCCAGGTCGTGTTCGAATGATTGGCACTGCCATCCGACCAGTATTTCTGATTTTAGACACACGGACCTGACTTGGCAGATCACTTAAACTAAGTGTATTTAGAAAATAAACTTTTGAGCGCCGAGCTCAAACCGGGCATCCGATTTAGATTCCGTCAGTTCTGACAAGTCACTTTCATCTCCCAGGTCATGTTGGAATGACCGGCACGGTCATCCGACCAGTATTTCAGATTGTAGACCCCCGGACCCGACTTGGCAGTTCACTTAAACTAAGTGTATTTAGAAAATGAACTTTTGAGCGCCGAGCTCAAGCTGGGCATCCGATTTAGATTTCGTCAGTTCTGAAAAATCACTTTCATCTCCCAGGTTGTGTTGGAAAGATCGGCACGGCGATCCAACCGGTATTTCAGATTTTAGACCCCCGGACCCGACTTGGCAGTTCACTTAAACTAAGTGTATTTAGAAAATGAACTTTTGAGCGCCGAGCTCAAACCGGGCATCCGATTTGGATTCCGTCAGTTCTGACAAGTAACTTTCATCTCCCAGGTCGTGTTGGAATGATCGGCATGGCGATCCGACTGGTATTTCAGATTTAATACCCCGGACCCGACTTGGCAGTTCATTTAAACTAAGTGTGTTTAGAAAATGAACTTTTGATCGCGGAGCTCAAATCGGGCATCCGATTTGGATTCCGTCAGTTCTGACAAGTCACTTTCATCTCCCAGGTCATGTTGGAATGATCGGCACTGCCATCCAACCTGTATTTCTGATTTTAGACACCCGGACCTGACTTGGCAGTTCACTTAAACTAAGTGTATTTAGAAAATGAACTTTTGAGCGCCGAGCTCAAACCGGACATCCGATTTGGATTCCGTCAGTTCTGACAAGTCACTTTCATCTCCCAGGTCGTGTTGGAATGATTGGCACGGCCGTCCGACTGGTATTTCAGATTTTAGACCCCCGGACCCAACTTGGCAGTTCACTTCAACTTAGTGTATTTAGAAAATGAACTTTTGAGTGTCGAGCTCAAACCGGGCATCCGATTTAGATTCCGTCAGTTCTGACAAGTCACTTTCATCTCCCAGGTCATGTTGGAATGATCGGCATGGCCATCCGACCAGTATTTCAGATTTTAGACCCCCGGACCCGACTTGGCAGTTCACCAAAACTAAGTGTATTTAGAAAATGAACTTTTGAGCGCCGAGCTCAAACCGGGCATCCGATTTGGATTCCGTCAGTTCTGACAAGTCACTTTCATCTCCCAGGTCGTGTTGAAATGATCGGCATGGCCATCCGACTGGTGTAGACACGTCATTCCTGACGTCTCCCGAGAAAGTCTCATATTACTATACAACGCCCCGCAACGGCTTACGCATTTTGAATCGCTCGCGTGCTTCCTTTTCTAGAGACTTCTTCCGCCCTTTTCGGCATCCAGAATCATCTCGTCATGGCATTCGGATGGCATCAACACCAGTCAGACGCATCAGGAGGTTCCGGAATCAGGAAGGCTGCCTGCCGGGCAGCCGCCAACGCCTAAACCGAGGACCCGGGTGGGCCTTAATGGGGGCGTCCAGGCCCCTGGACGCCCCCATTCTTTTACTATTTTTTTTTCAAACCCAAAACACAAATAAAAAAATAAAAAATTAATGGAGGCGTCCAGGCCCATGGACGCCTACATAAAAACAAAATATAAAAAAATGTAAAATGCCAGTTGGCATAAAAGGACAAAAACTAAATAAAAAATAATAAATTAATGGAGGCGTCCAGGCCCCTGGACGCCTCCATAAAAATAATTATAAAAAATATGTAATGTCAGCTTTGGCATAAAAAGACAAAATAAAATAATAAAAATATTTTTGGAGGCGTCCAAGAGCTTGGACGCCTCCATCAACTCCCTCACGGGCGCCGGCCACCGAACGACGGTTTGTCGTGTGTGAAAAAATCCAAATTATAGAGACGTCCAGCCACCTGGACGTGTCCATTTCTGAATCACGAGGTGCCGCTCACAAAACCACGCGTTGTGCCAAACCGCGTGCGGCCGTCGTCGGTTTTCGGTGGACCTGTTGGAGGCGTCCGGGGCCCTGGACGCCCCCACAAAAATATTCAGAAAAAATGAATAAAAATAGAATAAAATATTAGTTCGGCCCTGATGGAGGTGTCCAGGGTCCTGGACGCCTCCACCCTCCGGAGCCCTATAAATAGAGGCCCACCCCCTCAGTTCTAAAGGAGCTTCGAAGAGATCCGATAGGCTGCCGGAGCCCAGAGGCTACCGGAGTCATTTTCTAACCCGTGGGGCCTTTTGTAGGTGGAGGTTCTGCCGGCTTCTCGGGTGCCCACGCTCGCGAGAGGAAGGTCGTCTTCATCCACCATGCTTCCACGCCATCCCTACGCTGCCGGAGCTCCGCCGGATTTCACCATCGGCACATCCAATAAGCCAATCCTTTCCTTTTCTTCTTAGTTCTTTTGCATTCATCATCTCGCATCATCTATCCCCCTTCATAAGGGCGCCTCTTCTTATATACTTCTTGCATCCATCATCTCATTTTCCTCCTACTCGAGTCCGAGAGGGGTTTAAAAGATAACACCAACCAGGTGTGTGTCTTGCCGTCATTTCGTTATTTTTATCGCAAGGATTTGAATACTACACCTTCATCTTTCTAATCCACTCGTTACTTGTTTGTCGTTGTTTTGCAAGGGTACCCAAGGAAAGCCCTCTCTGTCGGCCGGCCGAAGGGGGAGGAAGAAGCAACCCGCCATCTCCCGCTCTTGAGGTAGGCACGATCACTCTCTTTATTTTGGGGTCTTTCGGCCCCTGGCGATCACATCTTGTTCTCGAGGCCGCGGCGAGTCACTTCCCCAATGGCCGTTTAAATTTCCGTTCTTATATTCTCTTTATATTCTGTTATATTCTGCTCATATGCTCGAGGCCGCGGCGAGTCACTTCCCCAATGGCCGTTTAAATTCCCGTTCTTATATGTTATATTCTTATCTATTCATGTTCTCGAGGCCGCGGCGAGTCACTTCCCCAATGGCCGTTTAAATTCGTCTTATATCTTCATATTCTTATCTATTCATATTCTCGAGGCCGCGGCGAGTCACTTCCCCAATGGCCGTTTAAATTCCCGCTCTTTATATTCTCTTATATTCTGCTATCTTCTTATCTGCTCATATTCTCGAGGCCGCGGCGAGTCACTTCCCCAATGGCCGTTTCAATTCCTGCTATTTAATTTCTGCACCATTCCCGTCCCCCGAGGTCGCGGCGAGTCACTTCCCGCTATGGCCGTTTAACCCCCATATCTTGCTATATCCATTTGTCCCGCTCGCCCCGCCGGAGCAATCTCCCGTGGTGGCCCCTTCTCTTTTCTCTTATTTCTGTGTTGCAGCAAACAAAAAGAAGGAGCCCGCGCGCTCCGCGTCCTCTTCGCACCCCGAACCGCGTGACGTCGCTCACAGATTGGCGATCACGGTGGGACCTCTACTGCTTCCTTTCGGCTACCCTTGCAAGTTCGGCACCATCCGTGCCTCTCCACCTTGGCGCCCGCGCGCGCCCCCGTTGTGCTCACGGCAGCACTGTCAGTTTTGATTGGTTGTTTGTTTATTATATGTCTGTTATTTCTGTTATTTTCCCACTCCATATCTCTGTCAGCATTTCATTGCATGCATCCATCCCTCTTTTCTATCCTTTTTTCATTTTTTTGAGGATCACCCTTTCCCGGTGAAGGAAGGACTCTCCGTTTGAGAATTCCTCTCAACGGACTAGAATCTCCTCCACTGGGACCTCCGTAAGTCCCCGACATCGAAGAATCTCCTCTTCGTTCACTGGGCTAGTTGTACCATTGAAGTTCCCTGGAGTTAGTCATTTCATTCGTGGTGAGACGAGAGACCCTAGCTGACACGGCGGTGAAACAAAAATAAACTAGGGTCCCCATTTTGTGTGAACTTCGGATCTCGCTAAAAACACAAAAAAAATCATCAAAATCAAAACACAAAAAAGGCGTAAAGGCATCCACTTGTTTGATAATCTGTGCTACCTGCTTGCTAGTGTATGTTTTTGCGTTCTGGGAAAACTGTGAGCATGGCTCACGAGTCTTTTGAGGAAAACCACCCTAGTCGTGGTTTGTCAGCCGACCCGCGAGTCTATGCTATGGACTCGGGTCCTTCTCATGAGCTCTCGCATGAGGTGCAGGTTATTGCCGGGGACACATCCCCACCGCAGGATATCTCTTCCTTACTGGGCGTCCTCGCCAACACGGAGCTTACCTCTGAACAGCTCTGGGCCTTCCAGGCCATTCTAAAAGGGAAATCTGTTTCCCCCACGCCCCAGGAATCAACTCCGGCCATCGCACCCCTCCAAGAGTCCGTGCAGGCCATTCCATCTCCTTCATTGGCGCAAGCCATCCAGTCTCCCTCGCTTCAAGGACAAGCGAGCCAACAACCACCCTCATTCCAGTTCCCGTCACAATCTCAAACTCCCGTTGTTCCCCACACACCGCTTCAGCCAGGGCCAACTGTCGGCGGTCCGACAGCTCCCTCTCATTCCGGGTTCCCCCCTCAAGTCTCCGGGAGACAGTTTCTCCCCCAGTGGCAAGTGCCACCTTCACCTCCAGAGGAGCTCGCCCAATCGCTCCTCAATAGGTTCAATCGCATGGACGAGCAGTTTCAAAATCTGAGAAGGATGGTGGACGTGAAAGCCACCCCGGAGGTTGCTTTGCCAATCCTTCCCGTCATTCATCTTCCTCCCTCCGAAATGCCCACGTACCGCAGATACAATGGTACCGGCAACCCCTTCATTCACCTCAAGGATTTCATGTATGAATCCTCCTATTGGCAAAACGATCAGAGGTCCCTGGCATACCTCTTTCGGAGATCATTGGATGGTCCCGCGCTTGAGTGGTTCTATTCCTTGGAGCCCCGCGAGGCCGAGAATTTTGAAATAGTCCAGAGAAGGTTCTTGCAGAAATATAGGGATAGGGTCGGTCCCTCACTCTCCATTATCGACCTAGTGGCCGAAAAGATGAAGCCCGACGAGGATTTTGTCCGCTATGCTGATAGATGGAGGTCTCTGGCAGAAAGAATAAGGGATACTCTCTCCGAGCCCGAACAAGTGAAGATGATTGTGTCTAATGCAACCCCACAGTTCAGACACGTCCTGGCCATGAATAAACTTACTACAATGGAGGAACTCTATGAAAGGGCCCGATACATCCAAACCCAGTTAAAAGACTCCCCCATTATGAACATGTTTGAGTCGTCGAAGCCCAAAGTGGTCAGAAAGACAGGGGCTAGTGTCCCGGGCGGAGCCACAGAAGGGGTCGTGACAAATGAGCAAGTGGGTGCAGTCAACAATGCCAACTATGCGGTCAACCCAAGGCCTCCACAAATGCCCCGACTTCCCCTCCAACCAGGTCCTTTCCCTCTTCGTCCTCCACCCCAAAATAATCCACCCCAGGATAATATGCCTCCATTACGTCAACCCCAGCAACAACAACCACAACCTCAGCAACAACAACCACCGCTTCAGTACAACCAAGTTCCACCCCCGGGGAACTATGGTCCCCAACAGCAACAAAGGAGGCCGCTCGGTCCCAAGAGAGCCTACTATCCACCATTGCCAGAAACCTTAGCAGACATTTTTAATGCCCTCATGGCATCAAACCAACTCGCCCTACCCAGAGAAAGGCCCGTGTGGCCCCCAAATGTTGATACCTCCAAATACTGCGTCTACCACAGGCAGCCAGGACACACAGTAGATTACTGCTTCCATTTCAAAGATTACATCCACGATATGAATGATGAACATCAAATAGATTGGGATGAAATGAGACGATACGTCGCCGCTCTTAAGGCTAGGAGACCTCCTCATAGGCCACAGCAGCAGTTACAACAGCAGCAGCAGTAGCAACCACAACAACAACAACAGCCTCAGCAGGCCCCACAACAACAGCCCGACATGGGCATAATCCAGAATCCATTACCGGAGCACCAACAACCCAATCATCAGGTTAACCCCATCTCCTCCTTCCCGGAAGTCGGGAGAGAGCAGGTGTGGCACCAGGAAAGTACCTCTATTCTTTCTTCCTCCAACCCCATCGTCATGCAACCCCCTCGCCTTGCCCGGGTAGCACCTCTCTCTCATCAACCCGCGTCAGTATCACCTTCACCATTTCCACTACCATTACGCCCCCTCATCCGTACCCCGATCTCCTATCAACCGACACTCTCCACTACGCCTTCACACCCTCTCATCTTCTCTCACTCCCCCACTTTACCATCCACCTCTACCACATTTACCCCTACGCCTTCTAAACCCCTTATCATCCGTCAACCATACATAACCCCATCTTTCTCCACCGTATCACCACTAATGCCTTCAAAACCACTCATTACCCATCACCCACCTCAAAATCATTGCCCGCTTCAAGCCCTACCCACTTCTACTTCGTCTCCACCTCCACCTTCCAGACCCCTTATCCTTCATAATCCGCGCGATATCCCCTCTACCTCCACCATGCCTCCACCTAACAAACCCCTCATCAGAATCCCTGCTCCCGTCATCACCCCTGCTTCATCGACCATTCCTCCACCACTACCCCTCAAACCTCTGTTAAAACCCACTGCTACCCCCACAGAGGTACAAAAGCCGCAGGCAATGGTGCTCCGGAGTGGAAGGATTTTCCACAGGGTTTTCCCCCACAACAGTCAGAATCTTGAGCAATCTCAGCCAGAGAAGGATGATGGAGAACAACCAGAAAGAGCTATCCCTGGAACACAGTATGATCTATTAAAATATTTGGACAAGACGCCTGCTCGGATCTCCATCCTGGAGCTTCTTCAAAGATCCACATCCCACCAGGCAGCCTTAATGGAGTACCTTCAAAGAGTCATGGTTAATGAAGACCTCCCCGTGGAGAAGATTTCGACCGTCCTGACCCCAACAGACACACAACCGGCCATCATGTTCCACAACTACGAGCTCGCTCCCAAGGAAGCTCGAAATATGCATTGTGCATTTCAATAAAAATCAATGGGGTATCCATAAACCCGTGTCTTGTGGACACGGGTGCGTCCATAAATGTGATCTCCATGAGCACTCTTCAGTTGTGTGGGATCGACGAGGAACAAATAAGACCTTCCTCGATCACGGTCACGGCCTATGACAATAGCAAAAGGCCGCCGCAGGGGATGATTATTCTGAAGGCAGAACTAGGCCCCATGTCAATTCCCACGGAATTCCATGTCCTCGACATGGACCCCACATTCAAGGCTATACTGGGTCGCCCTTACATCGAAGCCATGGACGCTGTGCCTTCCACCAACCATCAGTGCATGAAGTTTCCTTACAATGGGAGAATTATTAAAGTGGTCAGTACACCTGTCCTTCACACAGTGGATGCTATCAACACCTCTCTGCCCTCTGTTTGGCCGTCTCATCGGCCCATATTGTCACTACTGGATGTACGTGATTCATCTCACGTTCACTAGCACCAAAGGAGCCGGTCAGGACAACCGCAACATCATGTCTCCCTTTTCACTCCAAAGGTTGGGAGATTATGAGGAACATCGGCTATCAACAGGGTAAAGGTCTGGGCGCACAATTACAGGGTATGCTCAAACCGCCAAAGGAAATTAGGCCGAACCGTAGGTTTGGCCTAGGCTTCAAAGGACCGTTCAGGGCGGATTGGAAGCCCCTCACATGGACTCTATCAAACCACTTCAACAGAGGGCCCGTTGTTCAGATGGGAGATTACCCACGAGAAGCATATGGGGGATCACATGCTGTATATTTGGCTGAAAAATGTCCGAGGATCACCAAAAGAGGCAAGATCAAAGATCCGGAATGCGAGTGGAACAAATGGTTCGACATACGGGACATTTCCGTTGCACTGGAAAGGATGTTCTCGTCTCCGCAACTTGAAGGACCACCATTGATCTCCGGAATACCAGAGAATATTACCACTCTTGCCAAGGTTCCAAACTATCCTCGTCCTCGCCAGAAGGACTCTGTCATCGACGGATCTTCATCCGTCCTCAACATTGCCGTCGACGGCTCATTAGCCGCCATCTTCTCCATCCACTCGTCTCAGCCTTTGCTGATATCTTCTTCCTGGGCCAGACAATTGTCTGATGATCTTCCCAGATCCCCTTCTCTGTTTACATACCTACGCGGGCTTTTCAACCCGCGCCAGGTCTTCAACCATGATCTGCTCTATGAGCCTCACAATCCTCTAGCCATAACCACTTTTCTCTCTCCTCCAATCTCTTTTCACTGCTTTGTCATTAAAAATGAAAATGAAAAAAAAACGTCAATTTTCAAACTCCCCAACAACACATCTTCATTGAGGAAACCTCTACATCTCCCACGGGTGCGTACCGCCTTGCGGACCACCCGTCCAAGGTCCGATGAGCGACCTTTTCTACCCCTCCTCTGAGGGGTCTTCTCCTGTACATTCTACACCATCCTCTTCGTCTTCCTCTTCTTCTGTAAATATTGTCAGTCAATCTAGGAATGATAGGCCAAGGGTAGTACCTAGGAAGAAGTCCAAGGGTAGGCAGATCCCTCGTCGATTCCTTCTGGATTTAGCCGCCAGGTGTCAAGCCCTCCTTGCCATCCCCCAGTTGCTAGAAAATCCCATCCGGCTACCGGAAATAGAATGTGAGGGCGACTGTGCATTTGATGAAGGGTATGGAGTCTACGAGATCACGGATGAAGAATGCCCCACTGAAGATGAGGGTGAAGAATATGAGGATGCGGCGGGCGCATACGCTAGTGGAATGAGGAGATTCGACGAGCCGTCAACCGCCGTAGAAGAATCCACCAAAGAAGTCAACTTGGGAACTGAGGAAGACCCTAGGATCATCCTCATAAGTGACAACCTACCACCCTCTGAGGAAGAGGCATTAATTGAGGTTCTCAAGGAATATAAGGACACGTTCGCATGGAGCTACGAGGATATGCCGGGTCTGGATTCAACCTTGGTCGAACACCGTTTAACCCTAAAACCAGGGTCCGTCTCGGTAAAACAAAGGTTAAGGCGTTTCCACCCTCAAATGGCTTTGAAAATGAAAGAAGAGGTCGATAAGCTCCACAAAGCCAGGTTCATTAGAGTCGTTCTTTATCCTCAATGGGTGGCGAACATTGTCCCGGTCATTAAGAAAGATTGGAAAGTCAGGATTTGCATCGACTTCCGGGACCTTAACCGCGCGTGTCCAAAGGATGATTTTCCCTTGCCTCACATTGATGTGTTGATCGATAACACGGCAGGATACGAAACCCTCTCATTCATGGATGGATTTTCAGGATACAATCAAATTCGTTTGGCAGAAGAGGATCAGGAAAAGACGTCATTCACTACCCCTTGGGGAACATATTGTTACGTGGTCATGCCGTTCGGATTAAAGAATGCTGAGCTACTTACCAAAGAGCGATGATGGCCATATTTCATGACATGATGCACATATATCTGGAAGTGTATGTGGATGACTTATTGGTAAAATCAAGGACCAGGATGGAACATCCAGAAGTTTTGGCTAAGGTCTTGCAGAGGTCAAGGGAGTTCCAACTGAAAATGAACCCGAAGAAGTGTGTGTTTGGTGTGTCGTCAGGTAAATTGCTGGGGTTCATTGTGAGCAAAAGAGGGATCGAGATAGATCCCGACAAAGCTAAGGCTATCAGGGATATGCCGCCTCCCAAGAATTTGAGGGAAGTCCGAGGTTTAATCGGGAGGTTGCAGTTTATTCGTCGGTTTGTGTCTCAACATTCACAAAGGTGTAGACCTCTCTACGAGTTGACCAAGCCAGGAGTAGAATTCCACTGGAATTCTAAATGTCAGAAAGCTTTTGAAGGGTTGAAGGAATATCTGGCTAGTCCACCCGTTCTCATTCCACCCAAACCAGAAAAACCTCTGATCCTTTACGTCTCAGTCTTGGATGACTCCGTGGGAGCCGTCCTCGCACAAGCTGATGAAGAAGGCAAGGAACGGGCAACCTATTACTTGTCCAAACTTCTCAATCCCTGTGAGCAGAAGTACACCGTCATGGAGAAAACCTGTGCTGCCCTCGTTTGGGTAGTGCAGAAATTGAAGCACTACTTCTTGGCTCATGAGGTCCACTTGATTGCTCGAATGAATCCTATCAAATTCCTTCTGGAGAAAGTCGTCCTTACGGATAGGCTAGCACGCTGGCAAAGTTTTCTCTCTCAGTTCGACATCACCTACATCCAACAAAAGGCGATTAAAGGCTATGTCATAGCCGAGCATCTCACTCACCATCCTCTTCCCAAGTTCGATCCCGTCCAATCAGAGTTTCCAGATGAGGAACTAATGTCCGTCAACCAATCAGATGAGCCAATGTGGACACTATATTTTGATGGAGCTCTGAATTCTCAAGGGAAAGGAATCGGCATCGCCCTCCTGTCGCCTGAAGGCCTCACATTCCCATTGGCATACCAGCTCAAATTTCCAGTCACCAACAATATAGCCGAATATGAAGCTCTTCTAGCTGGCCTAGAACTCGCTCATTCTTTTCGTATCACTGAGTTGCGAGTCGTAGGTGATAGTCAACTCATCCTTCGCCAGGTGCTCACTAAATATCGCACTCGCGATCCCAAACTCAAGCCATACCAAGAACTCACTGCTGCCTTTGCCAAACGGATCTTTGTTCATGTCCCTCGTCATCAGAATATTCTCGCTAATGCCCTCGCCTCATTGGCATCATCCATAAGGTTCCCTCTAGGAAGATGGTTTAAGTCCATTTCCATCTACAAACTTCACGCCCCTGCAATCGATGATGCTTCCTACATAAATATCAAAGACAGGATAGCAAGAAAGATCCTGCAGGAAGATATCCTTGAGAAGAGGGAGATCATGTTGGCAGAGGTTGAAGAAGAACTGGCTGATGAAGAGAAACCATGGTTCTATGAAATTGTCAAATACTGTCAAGATCAGTCTTATCCTGAAGGGGCCACCACAGAGGACAAGAAAGCCATAAGAAGGGTGGCTCAGAAATATACTTTGGTTGGAGGTCTACTCTATAGGAGGAGCCTTACTGGTATTCTGTTAAGATGTCTTGGTGACGATGAGGTTTGAAATGTGTAGAGGAGACGCACTCGGGCGTGTGCGGTGGCCACGTGAATAGTCAGATGCTCGCCAAGAAGATCATTCGCCAAGGCTTTTACTGGCCCACTATGGAAGAAGATTGTGCTGTCTATGTCCGTAGGTGTGTCAAGTGTCAACTTCACGCCGATAAAATCCATTCACCATCTCCTCACTTCATCCAATATCTCCCCGTGGCCTTTCTCCATGTGGGCATTCGACATCATTGGTCCCCTAGGTGATCCCAATTCCCTCACCAAGCAGAAATCTTTCATCCTTACTGCGACGGAATACTTCACCAAATGGGCCGAAGCCGAAGCTTACGCGGAAATCAAGGCGTCAACAGTCTGCAAGTTCATCATGAAGAACATCCTCGCCAGATTCGGCATCCCAAGCACGATCGTCACCGACAATGGGCCACAGTTCATTTCTCAGGACCTACAGGACCTCTGCAAAAGGTACGCAATTGCATTGCATCATTCATCGCCTTATTACCCACAAGGTAACGGCCAAGCGGAGGCCACCAATAAAACATTGCTCAAAATCATCAAAAAAACCTGCGAGTCTAGTAAGTTTTCAGACTGGCCAGAAAAGCTTATCGAAGCTCTATGGGCCTATCGCACTTCAATCCGTACCCCCACCGGGCAGACTCCATTTGCCCTTACTTATGGTATGGAAGCGGTAGTCCCGTACGAGACTCTGATCCCTTCTCTCAGGGTACAATTGGACGAGGAATTTCCCCTCGACGATCGTCGTAATTCACTCCTCGCCCAGTTGGAACTCTTGGATGAGAAACGGCTGGCCGCTGCCGAACACGCGCGTGTGTATCAAAATAGACTCGCTCGCTTTTACCAAAAGAAAGTCGTTGAGAGAAAATTCAAAGTCGGTGAGATGGTCGTAAAAAGAATTTTTGTCAAACCTGGAGGTCCGCGTTCTAAGCTCCAACCCAATTGGGAAGGACCATTTGTAATTCAAGCCGTGTACCCTGGCAACGCCTACAAGCTAGTCAACGCCGAAGGGACCGAGTTATCCCACCCTTGGAATGGGCTTTATCTTAAGAAATACTACCCTTAGCACAAACAAAAAAATGATGAAAAGATAAAAACATCAAAAATAAAGAAATACCGAAAACCACTAAAAATATGGAAAATTCAAAATGCCGATGCCTGGCAGTCACCATGTAGTTAAGTTCCTGCATCTAACCTTCATGTTAGGATAGGGCCCATTAAGGCTTGGTAGTCACCGGGTCTTGGTTTGCCAGAACTGTGGAGATCCCTGTCCGGCCACGTCGGCCTATGCTCGCTCGAAGGAAGCTAACATGTGCTCACTTATGTATTTTATTCAAAAAAGTCGGTAGCATCACCTACGGTGGAGCGTCACCCAGAAGATCTCCGGAAGCTGTAATCTTTATTCTTTTCTCTTCGACCAAATGAGACAGTCGGCGCCCTTAAAACGCTGAGCATGAGAAACCAAAACTCAAACCCCAAAGGCAAGAGTAGGATCCATTTCCTCGAGCATCGATCAGAGCACGAGAAGAGGGCAGTGTCCCCGCAGGCATACCAAAAGGGAGCCCGCAAACGTCAAACGACTATATCTCCCTCACAAAAGAAATACAAAATCAAAATCAAGAGAAAAGCCTGGTCGTGACCGTGCCTGTTGCGATAAACGGAACCCCTCAAAGCAAAAGTCTGAATCCACAAAAAAGGGGGGGCTATGGAATGTAAATACTCGAGATTTGGTCCGAAGTTGTCCGAAAGGAAAGAGTTAATGGGCCCTTATTCGCTCGCCGGGTTAATGGTTTTGCCGATCCTCTCAGGAGGTTTATCCCCCACGCTCTTCCTTCTTCCTCTAAAGATGAAGGTTCGATGGAGTTTCTGAAAGGTGAAAACTCCCCAGGGTCTGCGACCTTATTTTAATATACACATTTGGTTGCCTACTTTGAAAAGCAAAAGCTATCGCTGTGAAGCAGTCTCCGTGTTTTTGGCTGGTCAAGACCCCTGTTTACCACCTTGATGTCTTCTTGTTTAACCTCGGGCTTAGGCCAATGCAAGCGCGTCACCTATGGGTGCGACGGCGTCTGATTCCGGGTCAGCGTCGCGCGGTTGGTCGTTAGGGTTCCAGGGTGGTCCATCATATACCATCTAGAGTTGTGAGGAAACAGACCCGGGTCGGGCAAATCATTTACCTCGAACACCTTTTGGGTGAATCCCTATGGTCGGAAGCGACTGGGAGCCTAAGCATGGCATGACGGTATTGTCATCAGGGTAAGTCTTAGCCGGCGGGATCATCACTCGAGGGGTCTAGAGGCCCAAATCAACCTAGATGTGCACTTAGGATACCTGGGAGGTTAGTAAGAAACCCCTGTTCTCACGTAGGTTAGGTGCCATTTGGGTGCTTGCCGGGCGTTAACAACAAAAAAATCGAAATGATAAAAGTAACAAAAAAAATGGAAAAGAGAAAATGTACATATTTGCAAACAAAAAAAAAATTTTTATGATAAAAAAATGCCAAATATAAAAAAGAAAACAAATCAATTTTGCATGATTGCATTTGCGTGCAGCATCTCACTCTAATACCGCTTGCATTCGTGTGCTTGCCTGTCGCATTTATCATCACTTCTTTCCCTTGCCTTCGTTAAATAAAGACTTGGCCCCTTGACCAGTTATCAAGGACAGTCACAGTGACCATTTGCTTATTGAGCAAGGGGCCAAGTCAGAACAGAAATTCTGATTTGTTTATTTTAGTGATGTGTGCAGGGATCCAGGCAACAGAAGCAAAGGTGAAAACCAAACAAACCAAACCTTGTATTTTATTCCAAAAACCAAAAAAATTACATCAAGTTCCGCCCTCTCTCTCCGCATTACTCGTCCCACTACTCTCCGGGCAAAACACTCTCAAAGGTGCTACCCAACTACGAAAAGCGGTACTCCCACTGCTCTGTACTCCTCTTCCTATTCCCGCATCCCGGCGTTGATCTACGGAAGCAGCAGAGAAGCTACCAACACGAAAGCCACGTTCTCGTGCTCTTCGGTAGCGCTCCTCACCATCTCTCAGCCACTGTTCAGCAAGACCAAGGCTGATTCGGAGTTCGAATAGTTGGGCCTCCATGGCCCTTCGTTCCTCCCTTTCAGTCAATCTGTTGGCTCTTTCTCTCTGTGTGTCTCTTTCTTTCTCTGTACGTTCTCTCTCGCGGTCCTCCCTCTCTAACTGGAGAGTGATCCTCAGTTCCACAGCATCCCTAGAGGAGTCATCATCAGGATGACGTCGCAGTTCCCTCTCCAGTTCTGCTATCCTAGCCTCCTTCTGCGCGGCTTGGCCAAGAGCTTCTTCCGTCTCCTTTTCCTGCCAAGTGTACCATCTCAGATACACGATAAGGCATAAACAAGGAGAACTCAACACTGAGACTCTTACCTGTATAGAGAGCATCCCTTCTGCCTCCGCAGCACGCTGCGTGGCGTGAGCAAGTTGCTCATGAAGCAAGTCAAGTTCTGAGGTGGGAATCCACAAGCTGGAAGAGGCACCACCTACTCCCATCACTGGGGAAGCCGCGCCAATCTGGGCATGCTACGACCGCGTGAATTAGCAGCCAACATCTGGAATCTGGGGTTTTAATTAGGAACGTACTGTACACCTACCAAGGCGCTCGTAGCTCCGCGGACATTACCCAACTGTTGTTCCATCTCTGCCAAGCGAGTTCGTAAATTCGCTATCATGGCATCCCGGACATCCTGCAGCCTTACGAGTCAGCATTTTTCACCAGAAAATCAAGAAAAGGAGAAAAGAGAAAAAAGGGGAAACCTACCTCCACAAGTCCCCGGGGTTGGAACCGCTCTGCGTACTTTGTCCTATATAGACGCAAGTAGTCCTCGCTATCCCGCGCCTGTGATTCTACAATCATGCCACCCCGTTGCCAGTCCTCATACTGTTCGGGGAATCGCACGCGCCAGTCAATGCAGGTTGCCGGTCCCCGCGTCTTTCTCCGGACACGAGGTGGCACAGCTGAATCCACCCATTCTTGAGCCAGTCCTAAAGTCCTCATAACTAATCGTAGCCGAAGCGGCTCGATTTCATTCAGGCAATGCATCCACAGTTCCCGTCCGAACCGGACACGACTTGCTAGAACCCACGGCTGGTCGGCATCGACCATGTCTGAGTAGGGTCTCCAGTTTACCATCGCTGCAGGGAACTCCTGTAGCTCCCGCCTTAGCACCATCAGTTGGTAGGTTAGGGGTGCCGCACTCATGATGGGTTCCCACCGCCTGGCTAGCGGCACCATCGCAGGTCGCCAATGCCGAGCTCTCCCCATAGGGAGGTAATAATAGCTCCACAGCTGCTCGACGCAGGTCATCAGAACCTTGCAAAAACACAAAAAAAATACAAAATAAGCAAAACCAAAAAAAAATACCTGGATGAATGGTGTGAAACCATTCACAGTCATCTCACGATCCGTTTCTTGGAATAGGCCTGCAAACAAGTGTGCCAGCATGGCGGCTCCCCAGGCATAATACCCTACTCTTTCAAGGTCTGACAGCAGCTTCAGGAAGCGACATTGGATACCGTCCCCTTTCGAGCTCAGTACTAATCTCCCCAAAAGGAAGAGGAGAAATCTCCTCAAATCTATGTTGCATCTTTCCCAGTCGCCGAAATCTGTGCAGTACACGGCACGACATCCTATTTCCATCCTTTCCATGAAATCTTCTGAGGATTCGTCGTCCCGCCGGCGAGTGTCGGTGAGCCCTAACGCATCCATGAGGGACACCCTAGCTACCGACCTATTTTTCCGACCATCTAGGTTTAAACCCAGTAACTTCTGGGCACCTTCTCGGTAGTCCGCGTAAGTGACTCCGGTCACTGCCTCGCCATCCACCTTGAGACTCGTAATTCGGACCACATCCTCCAAGCTGGGCACCATGTGCCCCCAGGGTATCAGGAATGCCCGACTCACTGGGTCCCATCTCTCACACAAGGCTTGGATCAGGACCAGGTCGAGCTGGATCGGCTCGATCCGAAGGAAGGTGCCAAAACCCATCACGTCTAGCCTGGCCTTCTGAAAATCTGGGAGACCTCGGTATGCTGCCACTACCAACTCCCATGAGATCTGTGATTTCATCACACACTACGCATGCAGGGAATGGAGAGGAGGTTTGGTAAGAAAGAAAGGAAGAAAAAAAGAATGAAAAAAAAGGGGGGGCAAGAAAACTTGGCTTACGAGTTGTGATTGGGGCCTTTCGCTGAAGTGCCCTTCGAGGTCCGAAAGCCTCCGGGAACTACTACCACTGGATCTGCTTCTCTTCGAGGAGTGGGAAGATTCACCCTCCATCCAACTCTCAGAATTTTGAACTCCTCCTCTCCCGTGAGAACTTGTGCTCCTCGAGTTAGCTCACGATATACTAGGGAGGATAAAAGGGGCACGAATTTATAGAAATAGAAGGAGTGCAGGCCAAGATTGCCTCCATCACCTGTTAATGGTAGCCCTCGCGATGAGGCACCTACCATGCGGTCCCGTGTGTCACTTCACCGCTCGCACAGGGTGATTGATTGGACGAAGAATATGACGACTAGCACCCTCTGTTGTCTAGGGATACCCTATCATGTTTTGGAGGACGTCTGCAAAATTTGACACAACATCCGGGAAAAGGGGCTAGGGCCGTCATTATTGGCTTCGACGGCAGATTCCCGTGGAAAATGGTCACAACAAGACGCGATTCTCCGCTCGGCGTGGAGTCTCGGCAGACCCATCACATGGGAACAGTGCAAAGGAGAGGAAGTGTAGGGAAGAAGGAACGCACAAGAGAACAAACAAGCAGCAGAAAATCAAATCATTCCATTCATAATTCTACATAAGCTGTCACAAACACTACAATCATAGAGAGGTGGCGGGTCCACTAGCTCGCCAGCTCTTGCCATTATTTCCATGCTCGTCCCTCTAGGCGTCCCTCTCCTCTCCCCCGAGGTGAGGGTCCCTCAGAAGCCTCTGAGATCCCCGTGCAGTAGCACCTGCCTCGCCTCTTGGCGCCTGTTCCGCAGCAGTGACTCGCTGCTCCTCCCCTGGCGTGGCGAAGAAGCCACTAGTGGCAAAGCGATCGGACTGGCGGAGTCGCTCCCCGAACTCTCGCGCTCTCTCGTAGCGCGTCTCCATCCCTCCTACTCTCTGCATGGCGGCCTGAAGGCCGAGCTGGAGCTCCCTCACTTGGGCCTCCAAAGCCCTCCTCTCGGTCTGATCCCGCTGTCGCTCGGACCTTCTCTCAGCTTTCTCTCTCTCTGCCTCTCACCTCATCATCTGCAGAAGAACCCTTAACTCCAGGATGTCTGGAGAAGGTCTCTCCTCACCGCGATGTCGCAACTCCGCTACAGTCGCCACCCAGGCATCACGCTCCTCCTCCGCCTGGGTCGCGCGGGCCACCGCACCGGCAAGTTGTTCCCGGAGGGAGGCAATCTCGAGAAAAGGGGCCGAGGAACTGGAAGATGCACCACCAATCATCCCCGCCGCCGTTGTCTGCTGGGCACGCTGGAACAAAATAAACAACGGCCGTCAGTGAAACTCCAAAATCTGAAGATAAAAGTGCGGCACGTAACTTACCAGGAGCGACAGCTCATGCTGAGCGACGGCCAGCTGCCGCCTAGCCTCTGATAGTTGGGCGCGCGAGCCGCCGATGCCACGTGTGTCCCCAGCTTGGGGAAGCCCCGCATAACTCTCTCTCTGCCGCCGCAGGAAGTCGGCGCTGTCCTGCACCAATACACTCCCTTGCTGTCCAGGGAGACGTACGTGCCAGTCCTCGAGCCTCGCCTTGTCGCGACTCTCCCTCCTGACGCGGCTCGGCTCGTCCGCACTCGCCCACTCATCGGCCAGGCCCAGGGTCCTCGCCATGTCCTGCACCAAGAAAAGGGTCCCACATTAGTCAAAAAGAACGCGTCCCCTGTCTAGGACGCATCCATCATTTAAGTGTAACACTCGCCGAACCCTTTCCCCCCTCGCACGGCTTGCTTCAAAACTCAAAATGGATCAAAGAGGGGAAAAACCAAGCACCTACCAGACCGTGTTCACCTCCCTCCGCGACATCGGGCCCCTCGGGTCCCTCGGGGGCCCGAAGCGGCCCTTCCTCCTCCATAGATGTCGTTCCGTGCTCTGGCGCGTCCCTCCTTGGGCGAGGGGTCCCGCGTACCTCTCCACCTTTGCCGTGGTCCAGACCGTCGAACTCCATCGATCGAGGGGAAGAAGACAAAGACGGGCGAGCAAGTTTTGGCGGAAGGCGGGCTCGTTTGCGGGTAAGGCACGGGAGAAGAAAGGTGACCCGACGCTTTAAATTTGAATTCAAGGATTAAGACGCGTCCTCGCGCCTGGACGCGCCCAAAAGGGGGAGAAAGGAAACAGAATCCCCCCGTGCAAAGCGTAGTTCCCCGCTGTTCAGGGCAAGGTCTCGTGGAACGTGCCTCGAAGGACAACTCAGTGCAAAGAAGAAAGTGTGGGAGAGAGAAAAGTACACACAACACAAGAAAGCCATTTTCATTTCATATAATAGCCGAAAGTACATCATACAGTGAGAAGGGTGACGTGTACAAGCAACTCTCTAACTCTCACCATCACCCTCCTGGTCATCTCTCTCCTCCCTCCTCTGCCGGGGATCCCTAGGGGGCCTCTGCGAACCCTAAGAAGCCGTGCTCGCCTCGGCCTGCGGTGGCACTCCAGCCTCGAAGGCGTGACGACGCTCCTTGGCTGAAGAAACCAGATAGCTGCCCATGGAAAAAGAACCAGACTGACGAAGTCGCGCCCCGCGTTCCTTCGCCCTCTGGTACCGCTCCTCGCTCTCCCGAAGCCTCCCCTCCGCCGTGCCAAGACTCAATCGGAGCTCCAGCAGCTGGGTCTCCAAAGCCCTCCTCTCGATCTGATCCCACTGTCGCTCCTCCCTATCCCTCTCCCTCTCTCTCTCCACGCTCTCCCTATCCCTCTCTCTCTCCTCTCTCTCCCTCATCGCCTCCCTCCTTGACAGCTCGAGGGCGATCTGCAGATCCAGCACATCACGTGGGAGCTCCTCAACCTCCCGTCGACCCTCCTCCTCCAGCTCCACAATCCGGGCGTCACGCTCCGCAATCTGGGCGTCACGCTCCGCCACCCGAGCGTCGCGCTTCTGCTCGGCACGAACAGCACGCGCCAGAGCCTCTCGGATCTCGGCCACCTGTCAAAGCACGCATGCACCGTAAGAGAACAGTGATAGAAGGAGGGCAGCCAGAAGGAGAGTCGAGGTCAGGCAAACGCTCACTCGAGCCTCGGGATCACGCTCAGCCTCCTCAGCCCGAGCCACCGCATACTCCAGCTGCTCCTGGAGGGCAGAAACCTTCGGAGGAGGGCCCCGCGAACTGGAACCCGCTCCACCAGCCATCCCGGCTGCCGCTGTCTGGTGGGCCCGCTGAAACACGGGGCAAACGTCAGTCAGAGGCCAAGTATCAAAAATCCAGGTCACAAAAAAATGCATTGCATAGACTCACCAGGATCTCCAACTCCTGTCGGATGGCCACTAACTGCCGCCTGGCGTCTGCCAGCTGGCCCGGCAGGTCGGCAATCATGTTGTCACGAGCATCCTACATTGTACATAAGTTAGTGTTACATGCATATACATATAAAAGAGTGAAGCATTCTCATTTCACTTACCCCTGCCATACCACCAAGGAAGAGGCAGTCCCCATACGTAGCCCGGTACTGTCTCAGGTAATCAGTACTGTCCTGTACATGGGACACCACTAGGACCCCGCCCTGCTGCCAGTCCTGGTACTGTGCTGGGAAGCGCGTACGCCAGTCCACAACCTTCGCCTTCCCCTTGGTCTTCCTCCCGACGCGGGCCGGCTCTTCTACATCAACCCACTCCTGGGCTAGCCCCAACGTCCTCATAACCAGCCTCAGCCGAAGCGGCTCGATCTCGTTCAGGCAATGGACCCACACGTCCCGCCTGAAATGAGGAAGACCCGCTATAACCCAAGGCTGGCCAGCGTCGCCCATGCCCAGGTAGGGTCTCCACACCACCTGCATCATCATACATACATCATATTAGTTGCCATTCAGTCACATAAGAAAACACAAAAAACCATACGGATCATACCATGGCCTCGGGATACTCGCTCAGCTCCCGACGAAGTGACGCCAGCTGGTAGCCGTGGGGTGCTGCAACCACGACCGGCCTCCACCGCCGCGCCAGAGGCACGGCCCTCCTGTTCCCATGCCTGGCCCTCTCCATCGGGAAATAGTAATAGCTCCACACCTGCATTCATCATATATCATTAGTACAATAATTACATATTTAACTATGAAAATGCATAAATAAATTATGTACCTGGAGAAAAGGTGCGAAGCCGCTGACTGTCGTCTCCTTCTCCGAAGTCTGGGAGAGATCAGCAATCAAATGGGCAAGCAGAGCCGCTCCTCACGCGTAGTGTCCCACTCTGTCCAGATCCGCCAAGATCCCGAGGAAACGGCAGTGGATGCCATCCCCCTTCGTCCCCAGCAGAAGGCGGCCCAAGAAGAAGAAAAGAAACCTCTGGAGGTCTAGATCCACCAGCTCCCACTCGCTCGGGTCCTGAGTAAAAGCTGCACGGGCATCTCCCTCCAGTCGTGCCAGAAACTCCGCTCCAGTCTCGCTGACCCGTTGGCGCGGGTCAACGAATCCAAGCGCCTCCATGATCTCCACTCGGCCAACTACCCTGCTTTCCCTGTCAGTCACACTCGTCTCTAACCACAGTAGGTCCAGGGCACTCTCTCGGTAGTCGGGGTAGGTGACCCCGCTCACCGCCTCTCCGTCCACCCGTAGCCCGGTGATCCGAGCCACGTCCTCCAGTGACGGCACCATGTGCCCCCAGGGCATCAGAAACGCTCGGCTCGGCGCATGCCATCGCTCCCTCAATGCCTGGATAAGAGGAAGGTCGAGCCGGAAGGGCTCGATCCTAAGGAAAGCTCCAAAGCCCATGGCGTCCACACGCGCCCTCTGGAAGTCTGGCAGCCCACAGTATGCTGCCACCACTAAGGACCAGCTGATCCGGCCCTTCATCACGCCCTGCACACCACAAAACCAACAAAAGAACACATCAGCATTATGAATAGTAATAAACAATAACACTGTATATACTACTTATTTATCTTATTTTATTTTTATTTTTTAAAAAAATATTTATGTTTTTTTAGAGGCGTCCAACACCTTGGACGCCTCCATTCCATTTTCTTTATTTTAATTTTAGAAAAACCCAAAAACAAAAACAAAAATAAATAAAAAATATAT
Source organism: Amorphophallus konjac (assembly GCA_022559845.1). Taxonomy (NCBI): domain Eukaryota; kingdom Viridiplantae; phylum Streptophyta; class Magnoliopsida; order Alismatales; family Araceae; genus Amorphophallus; species Amorphophallus konjac. The sequence goes on along the minus strand of CM040121.1, from coordinate 340,987,025 downwards.
ATATATTATCATGGAGGCGTCCCATTCCCTGGACGCCTCCTTTTTTTTAATTCTTTTTTTATTATTTATGAAAATAAATAAATTAAAAAAGAACAAAAAGAAAATGTGGAGGCGTCCAGGCCCCTGGACGCCTCCTTCCCTCACACCCGGCGTTCTCCACGCAGCCTCTCGTCCGCCCTTTTAACCCAGTGAACCAATAGAATGAAGGTCTAAGGGGCTTACCGGATCGTGCTCGTCCTCTGCCGCGTCGCCAGCATCCACTGCAGCCTCCAAGGCCAAAGGAAGAGCCTCCTCACCCGCGGCAATCTCCTCCGCCGCAGCAGCCCCCTCGGCATCATCCCTCAGCCTCCTCGGATGACGAGCCCGTCGTTTCCGCTTCTCTGGACCCTGGCTCGATCCTCCTCGCTCCATTGGGACGAAGAATGGGTCGTCTGGATTGACTGAGTGGTTTGAATGAATAGTAATTGAGCAAAGGGGGGGAGGCCCCCCCTATATATAGAATCCACCCTATTTGGGGCGTCCAGGCGCCTGGACGCCCCCACTTTTTTTATTTTTTTTCAAAATTCAAAAAAATTTGGGGCGTCCAGGCGCCTGGACGCCCCCAAAACAAAAAAACCAAAAAAATAAAAAAATAAAACATAGGTGCGTCCAAGACCTGGACGCCCCCAAAACAAAAAAATCAAAAAAATAAAAAAAATTAAAACATAGGGGCGTCCAGGCCCTTGGACGCCCCCATAATAAAAATTAAAATATATATATATATAATATATAATAAAATTAAAAAAGATAAGAGTATGTATATAATCCAAACAAAAGAAAAAACACAAATAAAAATAAAAACCATAAAAAAGATAATAATAATTAAGGAGACAAGGGTCAAAAACATCCATGCCAGGTTTTATTCCATCAGAAAAGCAGAATGAGCTACATCAGGGGCTTAGGCGCCTTAGGCCTTAACCTCCCCAGTTCGGTTACATAAGCCCTCCACAGCTCACACTCTTCACCCACGTACGCTAAGGCCTTTCCCACAACACTTGTCTTCCAGGGAGCTTTGACAGCTTTCGCTTCCTTCGCATCCGCTTCAGTGCCCAACTCCCTCTTCTTCAAAGGAACAATGCCAGTCGGTAGCGGGAACGAATGGCGTGGGATGCCAATATGGAGGCAGCACCGATGCGCATTATAAAGGATGAACTCGGTCGCACCGATCAGTTGAAGATCAACTTCGGGAGAAGGCCTCATGAGAAGATCTAGCGAAAGCAAACATGCCGGTGCGCAAGTAAAGAAGCCTTGTGTCACGGTGCGGAAGTGAGACCGCCAGTCTTCGCGTATCTTCAGCCACGGAACGCGGTTCACTACAGTACCACCGAAGCCTAACACGTCGGCTATGTGATGAATTGGGCTTTGTTGGAAGAGCTTCAAAGCAGTTGGCATTCCCTCGCGGTGGTCGAATTTGAAGTGCAAATCAAGCCAGCAATTCAGGACAAGTGCACAACCAAAAGGAGGCTTACCCATGCTCGAGGCAGTAAGGCCACTATACAGGTAGGCGAGGACAGCGGGTCCCACCCTTTTTCCACGCCAGATCCCGCAGATAGCACTCAGTTGGTCTTCCTCCACCATGTTGTCGGTATAAGGAAACAAAAGAGCACCCGCCAGACAAATGGTGAACCCCTTCATGATTCCCTCCAAATAGTCATCGTCTGGTGACTCTCTCAGGGTGTCCATGACCCACTCCGCAAGCTTTTGGAGATCGATCCCCTTTTGAGTACGGACCTTTCTGGCTGCGTCGGGTGACATGAAGCTTCCAAGAACGCTTTCGGAAGTCACCCGTGTCAGCATCCGCATAGCCTTCACCTTCCCGTCACTCTTGAATTTCTTCAATCCGAGCAGAAGTTCCACCTCCTCGAGGAGGATGGTCACCTCGAAGGTCGGGAAGATAAAAGTGTGGGTCTGGGGATGCCAGATCTCCACTAGTGCGCCCATAGCCGCCCAGTCCATACGAATCTTCTCATAGTATTTGGCGTGAATAAGGAGCCCCTGCAGATGCCACTTCGAGAGTATGGCCCTCATGCCGATGGAGATGTTGAAAGTTAGCTTTGAAAGCCATGGCAATTTGGAAAACTTACTCGGGCCTGGGAAGAGTGGATATGGCTGGAAGAGAAAAGAAAGAAGAAGAAAGGAATGTAGTAAGAAGAAGGTTCACGTGGAGAAATTTGAAAAAATCAGCTTACCATATGCGACATGATCGTCCCACTCAGATGACCCTCGAGGTCGGAGAGTCGCCTGATCTCGCAGCTAGGCCTGCTCCTCTTCATAACGCGGGAAGACTCTCCTTCCATCCTGAGATCTCTAGATCCCCCTCTCCTTCCTCTCCTGAGCTTCCAAAACCCACCTTGGTGCATTTGAATGAACTAGCCTAAGGGGAGTTCTTATAGGAAGGGTAGGGCGCTACAGGACAAAACATGTCACATCAGTGGTCATTGTCAAGATTTTGTCTGGATCTCCTTTGTACTGTGGTGCGATTCTGCTATGATTCTGCTACTTTCTGATGTTGCTAACCTTTGCTAGTCTGTGCAGGTTTTACTAACGGACGTCTTTGTCCAGTCTCCTGTCCCACCTTTCAATGGTTGGTCCCACCATGTCATGCATCATAGTATACGATACCTACGCTACTAGAACATGTCAAGGACCTTGCGACCCGAACAAATCTGGGATTTGAGTTCCCCTTCAACAAAAACAGTGATGATCCCGGAAGAATTTGGGTTGTACGGATAGGCCGTTAACTTGTGATAGCATGGGGTCGACGGTTCCATTCAGTGAGTTGGTGCGCAGATAAACGGGCCCCAGCCCAGTATCAGCTCACCGGATTGGTATCCTGACCCATTCTTAACAAGTTGACAATATTATCCTTGGCTATTTTCTATTTTAGTTTGTTTTAAATTTTTCTTTAAGCCCAGCATGCATTCATATAGGACTTTGATTTATTGCGGAAGATCATTCAAGTGATTCGATTGCGAAAGCCGTTGTGCTTCAATTCTTACAAATATGAGATGTTCCACTCCGAATAAAATACTGAGTTTCCTAGAAACGGCCCTACACTGCTCTTCCAAAGGAGACCCTTGTTTGGACAGACCCTCAGATATTCCTTTACTTTTTACCTTGTTTGACCCACCTTGGCCGCAGCACTTCCACATTGGCTGGTAACCGCTCCCCAAAGGTGAAACCTCCGGTTTATGACCCAGGTACTTCCACACCGAGAAGTTGGTCTATTTTTCGTGCCTGAGCGCACATCTCACCCTCCCTTATTTGATCTCCGTCCAAGTAATCGTCAAGATTTGAAAGACCTTCTTCAAAGGTTGCCTCATTGAAACTCTAGGAAAAATTCCAGACAGTAACGTCAAAAGCGTGTCTCATCACACCTTGGCATCAACTTATCAGTCCGCTCCCACTTCATTTCACTCCACTTCGATACCATTCCACTACGTGTCGCTCCCTTGCAAAGCAGACGCCAAGGCGGGGCAGCTGTAGACACGCCGTTCCTGACGTCTCCCGAGAAAGTCTCATATTACTATACAACGCCCCGCAACGGCTTACGCATTTTGAATCGCTCGAGTGCTTCCTTTTCTTGAGTCTTCTTCCGCCCTTTTCGGCATCCGGAATCGTCTCGTCACGGCATTCGGATGGCATCAACACCAGTCAGACGCATCAGGAGGTTCCGGAATCAGGAAGGCTGCCTGCCGGGCAGCCGCCAACGCCTAAACCGAGGACCCGGGTGGGCCTTAATGGGGGCGTCCAGGCCCCTGGACGCCCCCATTCTTTTACTTTATTTTTCAAACCCAAAACACAAATAAAAAAATAAAAAATTAATGGAGGCGTCCAGGCCCATGGACGCCTCCATAAAAACAAAATATAAAAAAAATGTAAAATGCCAGTTGGCATAAAAGGACAAAAACTAAATAAAAAATAATAAATTAATGGAGGCGTCCAGGCCCCTGGACGCCTCCATAAAAATAATTATAAAAAATATGTAATGTCAGCTTTGGCATAAAAAGACAAAATAAAATAATAAAAATATTTTTGGAGGCGTCCAAGAGCCTGGACGCCTCCATCAACTCCCTCACGAGCGCCGGCCACCGAACGACGGTTTGTCGTGTGTGAAAAAATCTAAATTATAGAGACGTCCAGCCACCTGGACGCGCCCATTTTTGAATCACGAGGCGCCGCTCACAAAACCACGTGTTGTGCCAAACCGCGTGCGGCCGTCGTCGGTTTTCGGTGGACCTGTTGGAGGCGTCCCGGGCCCTAGACGCCCCCACAAAAATATTCGGAAAAAAGAAATAAAAATAGAATAAAATATTAGTTCGGTCCTGATGGAGGTGTCCAGGGTCCTGGACGCCTCCACCCTCCGGAGCCCTATAAATAGAGGCCTACCCCCTCAGTTCTAAAGGAGCTTCGAAGAGATCCGATAGGCTGCCGGAGCCCAGAGGCTACCGGAGTCATTTTCTAACCCGTGGGGTCTTTTGTAAGTGGAGGGTCTGCCGGCTTCTCGGGTGCCCACGCTCGCGAGAGGAAGGTCGTCTTCATCCACCACGCTTCCACGCCATCCCTACGCTGCCGGAGCTCCGCCGGATTTCACCATCGGCACATCCAATAAGCCAATCCTTTCCTTTTCTTCTTAGTTCTTTTGCATTCATCATCTCGCATCATCTATCCCCCTTCATAAGGGCGCCTCTTCCTATATACTTCTTGCATCCATCATCTCATTTTCCTCCTACTCGAGTCCGAGATGGGTTTAAAAGATAACACCAACCAGGTGTGTGTCTTGCCATCATTTCGTTATTTTTATCGCAAGGATTTGAATACTACACCTTCATCTTTCTAATCCACTCGTTACTTGTTTGTCGTTGTTTTGCAAGGATACCCAAGGAAAGCCCTCTCCGTCGGCCGGCCGAAGGGGGAGGAAGAAGCAACCCGCCATCTCCCGCTCTTGAGGTAGGCGCGATCACTCTCTTTATTTTGGGGTCTTTCGGCCCCAGGCGATCACATCTTGTTCTCGAGGCCGCGGCGAGTCACTTCCCCAATGGCCGTTTAAATTCCCGTTCTTATACTCTCTTTATATTCTGTTGTATTCTGCTCATATTCTCGAGGCCGCGGCGAGTCACTTCCCCAATGGCCGTTTAAATTCCCGTTCTTATATGTTATATTCTTATTTATTCATATTCTCGAGGCCGTGGTGAGTCACTTCCCCAATGGCCGTTTAAATTCCCGTTCTTATATATTATATTCTTATCTATTCATGTTCTCGAGGCCGCGGCGAGTCACTTCCCCAATGGCCGTTTAAATTCCCGCTCTTTATATTCTCCTTATATTCTGTTATATTCTTATCTGCTCATATTCTCGAGGCCGCGGCGAGTCACTTCCCCAATGGCCGTTTCAATTCTTGTTATTTAATTTCTGCACCATTCCCGTCCCCCCGAGGATGCGGCGAGTCACTTCCCACTATGGCCGTTTAACCCCCATATCTTGCTATATTACATTTGTCCCGCTCGCCCCACCGGAGCAATCTCCCGTGGTGGCCCCTTCTCTTTTCTCTTATTTCTGTGTTGCAGCAAACAACAAAAGAAGGAGCCCGCGCGCTCCCCGTCCTCTTCGCACCCCGAACAGCGTGACGTCGCTCACAACTGGTATTTCAGATTTTAGACCCCCGGACCTGACTTGGCAGTTCACTTAAACTAAGTGTATTTAGAAAATAAACTTTTGTGCGCCGAGCTCAAACCGGGCATCCGATTTGGATTCCGCCAGTTCTGATAAGTCACTTTCATCTCCCAGGTCATGTTGCAATAACCGGCATGGCCATCCGACCAGTATTTCAGATTTAAGACCCCCGGACCCGACTGGGGAGTTCACTTAAACTAAGTTTATTTAGAAAATGCACTTTTGAGCGCCGAGCTCAAGCTGGGCATCCGATTTGGATTTCGTAAGTTCTGACAAGTCACTTTCATCTCCCAGGTTGTGTTGGAATGATTGGCACGGCGATCCGATTGGTATTTCAGGATTTAGACCCCCGGACCCGACTTGGCAGTTCACTTAAACTAAGTGTATTTAGAAAATGAACTTTTGAGCGCCGAGCTCAAATCGGGCATCCGATTTGGATTCCGTCAGTTCTGACAAGTAACTTTCATCTCCCAGGTCGTGTTGTAATCATCGGCATGGTGATCCGACTGGTATTTCAGATTTAATACTCTCGGACCCGACTTGGCAGTTCATTTAAACTAAGTGTATTTAGAAAATGAACTTTTGAGCGCTGAGCTCAAACCGGGCATCCGATTTGGATTTCGTCAGTTCTGACAAGTCACTTTCATCTCCCAGGTCGTGTTGCAATGATCAGCACTGCCATCCGACCAGTATTTCTGATTTTAGACAACCGGACCTGACTTGGCAGATCACTTAAACTAAGTGTATTTAGAAAATGAACTTTTGAGCGCCGAGCTCAAACCGGGCATCCGATTTGGATTCCGTCAATTCTGACAAGTCACTTTCATCTCCCATATCGTGTTGGAATGATCAGCACGGCCATCCGACTGGTATTTCAGATTTTAGACCCCCGGACCCAACTTGGCAGTTCACTTAAACTAAGTGTATTTAGAAAATGAACTTTTGAGTGCCGAGCTCAAACCGGGCATCCGATTTAGATTCCGTAAGTTCTGACAAGTCACTTTCATCTCCCAGGTCATGTTGGAATGACCGGCACAGCCATCCGACCAGTATTTCAGATTGTAGACCCCCGGACCTGACTTGGCAGTTCACTTAAACTAAGTGTATTTAGAAAATGAACTTTTGAGCGCCGAGCTCAAGCTGGGCATCCGATTTGGATTTCGTCAGTTCTGATAAGTCACTTTCATCTCCGACGTTGTGTTGGAATGATCGGCACGGGGATCCGACCGGTATTTCAGATTTTAGACCCCCGGACCCGACTTGGCAGTTCAGTTAAACTAAGTGTATTTAGAAAATGAACTTTTGAGCGCCGAGCTCAAACCGGGCATCCGATTTGGATTCCGTCAATTCTAAGAAGGAACTTTCATCTCCCAGGTTGTGTTGGAACAATCGGCATTGCAATCCGACCGGTATTTCAGATTTAATACCCCCGGACACGACTTGGCAGTTCATTTAAACTAAGTGTATTTAGAAAATGAACTTTTGAGCGCCGAGCTCAAACCGGGCATCCGATTTGGATTCCGTAAGTTCTGACAGGTCACTTTCACCTCCCAGGTCTTTTTGGAATGATCAGCACGGCCATCCGACCGGTATTTCAGATTTTAGACCCCCGGACCCGACTTGGCAGTTCATTTAAACTAAGTGTATTTAGAAAATGAACTTTTGAGCGCCGAGCTCAAACCGGGCATCCGATTTAGATTCCGTCAGTTCTGACAAGTCACTTTCATCTCCCAGGTCGTGTTGGAATGATCGGCATGGCCATCTGACCAGTATTTCAGATTTTAGACCCCCGGACCTGACTTGGCAGTTCACTTAAACTAAGTGTATTTAGAAAATGAACTTTTGAGCGCCGAGCTCAAGCTGGGCATCCGATTTAGATTCTGTCAGTTCTGACAAGTCACTTTTATCTCCCACGTTGTGTTGGAATAATCGGCATGGCGATCTGACTGGTATTTCAGATTTTAAACCCCCGGACCCGACTTGGCAGTTCACTTAAACTAAGTGTATTTAGAAAATGAACTTTTGAGCGCCGAGCTCAAACCAGGCATCCGATTAGGATTCTATCAGTTCTGACATGTAACTTTCATCTCCCAGGTCGTGTTGGAATGATCAACATGGCCATCCAACTAGTATTTCAGATTTTAGACCGCCGGACTCGACTTCGCAGTTCACTTAAAGAAAGTGTATTTATAAAATGAACTTTTGAGCGCCGATCTCAAACCGGGCATCCGATTTGGATTCCGTCAGTTCTGACAAATCACTTTCATCTCCCAGGTCATGTTGGAATGGCCGGCATGGACATCCGACCAGTATTTCAGATTTTAGACCCCCGGACCCGACTTGGCAGTTCACTCAAACTAAGTGTATTTAGAAAATGAACTTTTGAGCGCCGAGCTCAAGCTGGGCATCCGATTTGGATTTCGTAAGTTCTGAAAAGTCACTTTCATCTCCCACGTTGTGTTGGAATGATCGGCACGGCGATCCGACCGGTATTTCAGATTTTAGACCCCCGGACCCGACTTGGCAGTTCACTTAAACTAAGTGCATTTAGAAAATGAACTTTTGATTGCCGAGCTCAAATCGGGCATCCGATTTGGATTCCGTCAGTTCTAACAAGTCACTTTCATCTCACAGGTCATGTTGGAAAGATCGGCATGGCGCTCCGACCCTATTTCAGATTTAATACCCCCGGACCTGACTTGGCAGTTCATTTAAACTAAGTGTATTTAGAAAATGAACATTTGAGCGCCGAGCTCAAACCGGGCATCCAATTTGGATTCCGTCTGTTCTAACAACTAACTTTCATCTCCCAGGTCGTGTTGGAATGATCGGCATGGCCATTCGACCGGTATTTCAGATTTAGACCCCCGGACCCGACTTGGCAGTTCATTTAAACTAAGTGTATTTAGAAAATGAACTTTTGAGCGCCGAGCTCAAACCAGGCATCCGATTTGGATTCCGTCAGTTCTGACAAGTCACTTTCATCTCCCAGGTCATGTTGGAATGATCGGCACGGCCATCCGACCAATATTTCATATTTTTGACACTCGGACCCGACTTGGCAGTTCACTTAAACTAAGTGTATTTAGAAAATGAACTTTTGAGCGCCGAGCTCAAACCGGGCATCCGATTTGGATTCCGTCAGTTCTGACAAGTCACTTTCATCTCCCAGGTCGTGTTGGAATGATCGACACGGCCATCCATCTGGAATTTCAGATTTTAGACCCCCGGACCCGACTTGGCAGTTCACTTAAACAAAGTGTAATTAGAAAATGAACTTTTGAGCGCCGAGCTCAAACCGGGCATTCGATTTAGATTCCGTCAGTTCTGACAAGTCACTTTCATCTCCCAAGTCATGTTGGAATGATGGGCACGGCCATTCGACTAGTATTTCATATTTTTGACACCCGGTCCCGACTTGGCAGTTCACTTAAACTAAGTGTATTTTGAAAATGAACTTTTGAGCGCGGAGCTCAAATCGGGCATCCGATTTGGATTCCGTCAATTCTGACAAGTAACTTTCATCTCCCAGGTCATGTTGGAATAATTGGCATGGCCATCTGTCTGGTATTTCAGATTTTAGACCCCTGGACCCGACTTGGCAGTTCACTTAAACTAAGTGTATTTAGAAAATGAACTTTTGAGCGCCGAGCTCAAGATGGGCATCCGATTTGGATTTCTTCAGTTCTGACAAGTCACTTTCATCTCCCACGTTGTATTGGAATGATCGGCAGGGTGATCCGACCGGTATTTCAGATTTTAGACCCCCGGACCCGACTTGGCAGTTCACTTAAACTAAGCGTATTTAGAAAATGAACTTTTGAGCGCCGAGCTCAAACCGGGCATCCAATTTGGATTTCGTCAGTTCTAACAAGTAACTTTCATCTCCCAAGTCGTGTTGGAATTATCGCCATGGCGATCCGACCGGTATTTCAGATTTAATACCCCCGGACCCGACTTGGCAGTTCATTTAAACTAAGTGTATTAAAAAATGAACTTTTGAGCGCCGAGCTCAAACCGGGCATCCGATTTGGATTCCGTCAGTTCTGATAGGTCACTTTCACCTCCCAGGTCGTGTTGGAATGATCAGCATGGCCATCCGACCGGTATTTCAGATTTTAGACTCCCGGACCTGACTTGGCAGTTCACTTAAGCTAAGTGTATTTAGAAAATAATCTTTTGAGCGCCGAGCTCAAACCGGGCATCCGATTTGGATAACGTCAGTTCTGACAAGTCACTTTTATCTCCCAGGTCGTGTTGGAATGCTCGGCAGGGCCATCCGACCAGTATTTTAGATTTTAGACACCCGGACCCGACTTGGCAGTTCACCTAAACTAAGTGTATTTAGAAAATGAACTTTTGAGCGCCGAGCTCAAACCGGGCATCCAATTTAGATTCCGTCAGTTCTGACAAGTCACTTTTATCTCCCAGGTCGTGTTGGAATGATCGGCACGGCCATCTGACTGGTATTTTAGATTTTAGACCCCCGGACCCGACTTGGCAGTTCACTTAAACTAAGTGTATTTAGAAAATAAACTTTTGAGCGCCGGGCTCAAACTGGGCATCCAATTTGGATTCCGTCAGTTCTGATAAGTCACTTTCATCTCCCAGGTCATGTTGGAATGACCGGCATGGCCATCCGACCAGTATTTCAGATTTTAGACCCCCGGACCAGACTTGGTAGTTCACTTAAACTAAGTGTATTTAGAAAATGCACTTTTGAGCGCCGAGTTCAAGCTGGGCATCCGATTTGGATTTCGTAAGTTCTGACAAGTCACTTTCATCTCCCAGGTTGTCTTGGAATGATCGGCACGGCGATCCGACCGGTATTTCAGATTTTAGACCCCCGGACCCGACTTGGCAGTTTACTTAAACTAAGTGTATTTAGAAAATGAACTTTTGAGCGCTGAGCTCAAACCGGGCATCCGATTTGGATTCCGTCAGTTCTGACAAGTAAGCTTCATCTCCCAGGTCATGTTGGAATCATTGGCATGGTGATCCGACTGGTATTTCAGATTTAATACCCCCGGACCCGACTTGGTAGTTCATTTAAACTAAGTGTATTTAGAAAATGAACTTTTGAGCGCCGAGCTCAAACCATGCATCCGATTTGGATTCCGTCAGTTCTGACAAGTCACTTTCATCTCCCAGGTCATGTTGGAATGATCGGCATGGCCATCGACCAGTATTTCATATCTTTGACACTCGGACCCGACTTGGCAGTTCACTTAAACTAAGTGTATTTAGAAAATGAACTTTTGAGCGCCGAGCTCAAACCGGGCATCCGATTTGGATTCCGTCAGTTCTGACAAGTCACTTTCATCTCCCAGGTCGTGTTGGAATGATCGACAAGGCCATCCATCTGGAATTTCAGATTTTAGACCCCCGGACCCGACTTGGCAGTTCACTTAAACAAAGTGTAATTAGAAAATGAACTTTTGAGCGCCGAGCTCAAACCGGGCATTCGATTTAGATTCCGTCAGTTCTGACAAGTCACTTTCATCTCCCAAGTCATGTTGGAATGATGGGCACGGCCATTCGACTAGTATTTCATATTTTTGACACCCGGTCCCGACTTGGCAGTTCACTTAAACTAAGTGTATTTTGAAAATGAACTTTTGAGCGCGGAGCTCAAATCGGGCATCCGATTTGGATTCCGTCAATTCTGACAAGTCACTTTCATCTCCCAGGTCATGTTGGAATAATTGGCATGGCCATCTGTCTGGTATTTCAGATTTTAGACCCCTGGACCCGACTTGGCAGTTCACTTAAACTAAGTGTATTTAGAAAATGAACTTTTGAGCGCCGAGCTCAAACCGGGCATCCGATTTGGATTCCGTCAATTCTAAGAAGGAACTTTCATCTCCCAGGTTGTGTAGGAACAATCGGCATTGCAATCCGACCGGTATTTCAGATTTAATACCCCCGGACACGACTTGGCAGTTCATTTAAACTAAGTGTATTTAGAAAATGAACTTTTGAGCGCCGAGCTCAAACCGGGCATCCGATTTGGATTCCGTAAGTTCTGACAGGTCACTTTCACCTCCCAGGTCTTGTTGGAATGATCAGCACGGCCATCCGACCGGTATTTCAGATTTTAGACCCCCGGACCCGACTTGGCAGTTCATTTAAACTAAGTGTATTTAGAAAATGAACTTTTGAGCGCCGAGCCCAAACCGGGCATCCGATTTAGATTCCGTCAGTTCTGACAAGTCACTTTCATCTCCCAGGTCATGTTGGAATGATCGGCATGGCCATCTGACCAGTATTTCAGATTTTAGACCCCCGGACCTGACTTGGCAGTTCACTTAAACTGAGTGTATTTAGAAAATGAACTTTTGAGCGCCGAGCTCAAGCTGGGCATCCGATTTAGATTCTGTCAGTTCTGACAAGTCACTTTCATCTCCCACATTGTGTTGGAATAATCGGCATGGCGATCTGACTGGTATTTCAGATTTTAAACCCCCGGACCCGACTTGGCAGTTCACTTAAACTAAGTGTATTTAGAAAATGAACTTTTGAGCGGCGAGCTCAAACCAGGCATCCGATTTGGATTCTATCAGTTCTGACATGTAACTTTCATCTCCCAGGTCATGTTGGAATGATCAACATGGCCATCCAACTAGTATTTCAGATTTTAGACCGCCGGACCCGACTTCGCAGTTCACTTAAACAAAGTGTATTTATAAAATGAACTTTTGAGCGCCGATCTCAAACCGGGCATCCGATTTGGATTCCGTCAGTTCTGACAAATCACTTTCATCTCCCAGGTCATGTTGGAATGGCCGGCATGGACATCCGACTAGTATTTCAGATTTTAGACCCCCGGACCCGACTTGGCAGTTCACTCAAACAAAGTGTATTTAGAAAATGCACTTTTGAGCGCCGAGCTCAAGCTGGGCATCCGATTTGGATTTCGTAAGTTCTGAAAAGTCACTTTCATCTCCCACGTTGTGTTGGAATGATCGGCACGGCGATCCGACCGGTATTTCAGATTTTAGACCCCCGGACCCGACTTGGCAGTTCACTTAAACTAAGTGCATTTAGAAAATGAACTTTTGATTGCCGAGCTCAAATCGGGCATCCGATTTGGATTCCGTCAGTTCTAACAAGTCACTTTCATCTCACAGGTCATGTTGGAAAGATCGGCATGGCGCTCCGACCCGTATTTCAGATTTAATACCCCCGGACCTGACTTGGCAGTTCATTTAAACTAAGTGTATTTAGAAAATGAACATTTGAGCGCCGAGCTCAAACCGGGCATCCAATTTGGATTCCGTCTATTCTAACAACTAACTTTCATCTCCCAGGTCGTGTTGGAATGATCGGCATGGCCATTCGACCGGTATTTCAGATTTAGACCCCCGGACCCGACTTGGCAGTTCATTTAAACTAAGTGTATTTAGAAAATGAACTTTTGAGCGCCGAGCTCAAACCAGGCATCCGATTTGGATTCCGTCAGTTCTGACAAGTCACTTTCATCTCCCAGGTCATGTTGGAATGATCGGCACAGTCATCCGACCAATATTTCATATTTTTGACACTCGGACCCGACTTGGCAGTTCACTTAAACTAAGTGTATTTAGAAAATGAACTTTTGAGCGCCGAGCTCAAACCGGGCATCCGATTTGGATTCCGTCAGTTCTGACAAGTCACTTTCATCTCCCAGGTCGTGTTGGAATGATCGACACGGCCATCCACCTGGAATTTCAGATTTTAGACCCCCGGACCCGACTTGGCAGTTCACTTAAACAAAGTGTAATTAGAAAATGAACTTTTGAGCGCCGAGCTCAAACCGGGCATTCGATTTAGATTCCGCCAGTTCTAACAAGTCACTTTCATCTCCCAAGTCATGTTGGAATGATGGGCACGGCCATTCGACTAGTATTTCATATTTTTGACACCCGTCCCGACTTGGCAGTTCACTTAAACTAAGTGTATTTTGAAAATGAACTTTTGAGCGCGGAGCTCAAATCGGGCATCCGATTTGGATTCCGTCAATTCTGACAAGTCACTTTCATCTCCCAGGTCATGTTGGAATAATTGGCATGGCCATCTGTCTGGTATTTCAGATTTTAGACCCCTGGACCCGACTTGGCAGTTCACTTAAACTAAGTGTATTTAGAAAATGAACTTTTGAGCGCCGAGCTCAAGATGGGCATCCGATTTGGATTTCGTCAGTTCTGACAAGTCACTTTCATCTCCCACGTTGTATTGGAATGATCGGCAGGGTGATCCGACCGGTATTTCAGATTTTAGACCCCCGGACCCGACTTGGCAGTTCACTTAAACTAAGCGTATTTAGAAAATGAACTTTTGAGCGCTGAGCTCAAACCGGGCATCCAATTTGGATTTCGTCAGTTCTAACAAGTAACTTTCATCTCCCAAGTCGTGTTGGAATTATCGCCATGGCGATCCGACCGGTATTTCAGATTTAATACCCCCGGACCCGACTTGGCAGTTCATTTAAACTAAGTGTATTAAAAAATGAACTTTTGAGCGCCGAGCTCAAACCGGGCATCCGATTTGGATTCCGTCAGTTCTGATAGGTCACTTTCACCTCCCAGGTCGTGTTGGAATGATCAGCATGGCCATCCGACCGGTATTTCAGATTTTAGACTCCCGGACCTGACTTGGCAGTTCACTTAAGCTAAGTGTATTTAGAAAATAATCTTTTGAGCGCCGAGCTCAAACCGGGCATCCGATTTAGATTCCGTCAGTTCTGACAAGTCACTTTTATCTCCCAGGTCGTGTTGGAATGCTCGGCATGGCCATCCGACCAGTATTTCAGATTTTAGACACCCGGACCCGACTTGGCAGTTCACCTAAACTAAGTGTATTTAGAAAATGAACTTTTGAGCGCCGAGCTCAAACCGGGCATCCGATTTACATTCCGTCAGTTCTGACAAGTCACTTTTATCTCCCAGGTCGTGTTGGAATGATCGGCACGGCCATCTGACTGGTATTTCAGATTTTAGACCCCCGGACCCGACTTGGCAGTTCACTTAAACTAAGTGTATTTAGAAAATAAACTTTTGAGCGCCGAGCTCAAACCGGGCATCCAATTTGGATTCCGTCAGTTCTGATAAATCACTTTCATCTCCCAGGTCATGTTGGAATGACAGGCATGGCCATCTGACCAGTATTTCAGATTTTAGACCCCCAGACCAGACTTGGTAGTTCACTTAAACTAAGTGTATTTAGAAAATGCACTTTTGAGCGCCGAGTTCAAGCTGGGCATCCGATTTGGATTTCGTAAGTTCTGACAAGTCACTTTCATCTCCCAGGTTGTCTTGGAATGATCGGCACGGCGATCCGACCGGTATTTCAGATTTTAGACCCCCGGACCCGACTTGGCAGTTTACTTAAACTAAGTGTATTTAGAAAATGAACTTTTGAGCGCCGAGCTCAAACCGGGCATCCGATTTGGATTCCGTCAGTTCTGACAAGTAACTTTCATCTCCCAGGTCATGTTGGAATCATCGGCATGGTGATCCGACTGGTATTTCAGATTTAATACCCCCGGACCCGACTTGGCAGTTCATTTAAACTAAGTGTATTTAGAAAATGAACTTTTGAGCGCCGAGCTCAAACCAGGCATCCGATTTGGATTCCGTCAGTTCTGACAAGTCACTTTCATCTCCCAGGTCATGTTGGAATGATCGGCACGGCCATCCGACCAGTATTTCATATTTTTGACACTCGGACCCGACTTGGCAGTTCACTTAAACTAAGTGTATTTAGAAAATGAACTTTTGAGCGCCGAGCTCAAACCGGGCATCCGATTTGGATTCCGTCAGTTCTGACAAGTCACTTTCATCTCCCAGGTCGTGTTGGAATGATCGACATGGCCATCCATCTGGAATTTCAGATTTTAGACCCCCGGACCCGACTTGGCAGTTCACTTAAACAAAGTGTAATGAGAAAATGAACTTTTGAGCGCCGAGCTCAAACCGGGCATTCGATTTAGATTCCGTCAGTTCTGACAAGTCACTTTCATCTCCCAAGTCATGTTGGAATGATGGGCACGGCCATTCGACTAGTATTTCATATTTTTGACACCCGGTCCCGACTTGGCAGTTCACTTAAACTAAGTGTATTTTGAAAATGAACTTTTGAGCGCGGAGCTCAAATCGGGCATCCGATTTAGATTCCGTCAATTCTGACAAGTCACTTTCATCTCCCAGGTCATGTTGGAATAATTGGCATGGCCATCTATCTGGTATTTCAGATTTTAGACCCCTGGACCCGACTTGGCAGTTCACTTAAACTAAGTGTATTTAGAAAATGAACTTTTGAGCGCCGAGCTCAAGATGGGCATCCGATTTGGATTTCGTCAGTTCTGACAAGTCACTTTCATCTCCCACGTTGTATTGGAATGATCGGCAGGGTGATCCGACCGGTATTTCAGATTTTAGACCCCCGGACCCGACTTGGCAGTTCACTTAAACTAAGCGTATTTAGAAAATGAACTTTTGAGCGCCGAGCTCAAACCGGGCATCCAATTTGGATTTCGTCAGTTCTAAAAAGTAACTTTCATCTCCCAAGTCGTGTTGGAATTATCGCCATGGCGATCCGACGGTATTTCAGATTTAATACCCCCGGACCCGACTTGGCAGTTCATTTAAACTAAGTGTATTAAAAAATGAACTTTTGAGCGCCGAGCTCAAACCGGGCATCCGATTTGGATTCCGTCAGTTCTGATAGGTCACTTTCACCTCCCAGGTCGTGTTGGAATGATCAGCATGGCCATCCGACCGGTATTTCAGATTTTAGACTCCCGGACCTGACTTGGCAGTTCACTTAAGCTAAGTGTATTTAGAAAATAATCTTTTGAGCGCCGAGCTCAAACCGGGCATCCGATTTGGATTCCGTCAGTTCTGACAAGTCACTTTTATCTCCTAGGTCGTGTTGGAATGCTCGGCACGGCCATCCGACCAGTATTTCAGATTTTAGACACCCGGACCCGACTTGGCAGTTCACCTAAACTAAGTGTATTTAGAAAATGAACTTTTGAGCGCCGAGCTCAAACCGGGCATCCGATTTAGATTCCGTCAGTTCTAACAAGTCACTTTTATCTCCCAGGTCGTGTTGGAATGATCGGCACGGCCATCTGACTGGTATTTCAGATTTTAGACCCCCAGACCCGACTTGGCAGTTCACTTAAACTAAGTGTATTTAGAAAATAAACTTTTGAGCGCCGAGCTCAAACCGGGCATCCAATTTGGATTCCGTCAGTTCTGATAAGTCACTTTCATCTCCTAGGTCATGTTGGAATGACCGGCATGGCCATCCGACCAGTATTTCAGATTTTAGACCCCCGGACCAGACTTGGTAGTTCACTTAAACTAAGTGTATTTAGAAAATGCACTTTTGAGCGCCGAGTTCAAGCTGGGCATCCGGTTTGGATTTCGTAAGTTCTGACAAGTCACTTTCATCTCCCAGGTTGTCTTGGAATGATCGGCACGGTGATCCGACCGGTATTTCAGATTTTAGACCCCCGGACCCAACTTGGCAGTTTACTTAAACTAAGTGTATTTAGAAAATGAACTTTTGAGCGCCGAGCTCAAACCGGGCATCCGATTTGGATTCCGTCAGTTCTGACAAGTAACTTTCATCTCCCAGGTCATGTTGGAATCATCGGCATGGTGATCCGACTGGTATTTCAGATTTAATACCCCCGGACCCGACTTGGCAGTTCATTTACACTAAGTGTATTTAGAAAATGAACTTTTGAGCGCTGAGCTCAAACCGGGCATCTGATTTGGATTCTGTCAGTTCTGAAAAGTCACTTTCATCTCCCAGGTCGTGTTGGAATGATCGGCACTGCCATCCGACCAGTATTTCTGATTTTAGACACCCGGACCTGACTTGGCAGACCACTTAAACTAAGTGTATTTAGAAAATGAACTTTTGAGGTCCGAGCTCAAACCGAGCATCCGATTTGGATTCCGTCAGTTCTGACAAGTCACTTTCATCTCCCATGTCATGTTGGAATGATCGGCACGGCCATCCGATTGGTATTTCAGATTTTAGACCCCCGGACCCAAGTTGGCAGTTCACTTAAACTAAGTGTATTTAGAAAATGAACTTTTGAGTGTCGAGCTCAAACCGGGCATCCGATTTAGATTCCGTCAGTTCTGACAAGTCACTTTCATCTCCCAGGTCATGTTGGAATGACCGGCATGGGCATCCGACCAGTATTTCAGATTTTAGACCCCCGGACCAGACTTGGCAGTTCACTTAAACTAAGTGTATTTAGAAAATGAACTTTTGAGCACCGAGCTGAAGCTGTGCATCCGATTTGGATTTCGTCAGTTCTGACAAGTCACGTTCATCTCCCAGGTCATGTTGGAATGACCGGCATGGCCATTCGACCAGTATTTCAGATTTTAGACCCCCGGACCCGACTTGGCAGTTCACTTAAACTAAGTGTATTTAGAAAATGAACTTTTGAGCGCCGAGCTCAAGCTGGGCATCCGATTTGGATTTCGTCAGTTCTGACAAGTCACTTTTATATCCCACGTTGCGTTGGAATGATCGGCATGGCGATCCGACCGGTATTTCAGATTTTAGACCCCCGGACCCGACTTGGCAGTTCAGTTAAACTAAGTGGATTTGGAAAATGAACTTTTGAGCGCCGAGCTCAAATCGGGCATCCGATTTAGATTCCGTCAGTTCGAACAAGTAACTTTCATCTCCCAGTTTGTGTTGGAATGATCGGCATGGTGATCCGACCGGTATTTCAGATTTAATATCCCCTGACCCGACTTGACAGTTCATTTAAACTAAGTGTATTTAGAAAATGAACTTTTGAGCGCCGAGCTCAAACCGGGCATCCGATTTGGATTCCGTCAGTTCTGACAGGTCACTTTCACCTCCCAGGTCTTGTTGGAATGATCAACACGGCCATCCGACTGGTATTTCAGATTTTAGACTACCGGACCCGACTTGGCAGTTCACTTAAACTAAGTGTATTTAGAAAATGAACTTTTGAGCGCCGAGCTCAAACAGGATATCCGATTTGGATTCTGTCAGTTCTGAAAAGTCACTTTCATCTCCCTAGTCGTGTTGGAATGATCGGCACTGCCATCCGACCGGTATTTCAGATTTAGACCCCCGGACCCGGCTTGGCAGTTCATTTAAACTAAGTGTATTTAGAAAATGAACTTTTGAGCGCTGAGCTCAAACTAGGCATCCGATTTGGATTCCGTCTATTCTGACAAGTTACTTTCATCTCCCAGGTCATGTTGGAATGATCGGCATGGACATTCGACCAGTATTTCAGATTTTAGACCCCCGGACCCGACATGGCAGTTCACTTAAACTAAGTGTATTGAGAAAATGAACTTTTGAGCGCCGAGCTCAAACCGGGCATCCGATTTAGATTTCGTCAGTTCTGACAAGTCACTTTCATCTTCCAGGTTGTGTTGGAATGATCGGCACGGCCATCCGACTAGTATTTCAGATTTTAGACACCCGGACCCGACTTGGCAGTTCACTTAAACTAAGTGTATTTAGAAAATGAACTTTTGAGCGCCGAGCTCAAACCGGGCATCCGATTTAGATTCCGTCAGTCCTGGCAAGTCACTTTCATCTCCCAGGTCGTGTTGGAATGATCGGCACGGCCATCCGACTGGTATTTCAGATTTTAGACCCCCGGACCCGACTTGGCAGTTCACCTAAACTAAGTGTATATAGAAAATGAACTTTTGAGCGTCGAGCTCAAACCGGGCATCCGATTTGGATTCCGTCAGTTCTGACAAGTAACTTTCATCTCCCAGGTCGTGTTGGAATGATCAGCATGGCCATCCGACTGGTATTTCAAATTTTAGACCCCCGGACCCGACTTGGCAGTTCATTTAAACTAAGTGTATTTAGAAATGGAACTTTTGAGCGCCGAGCTCAAACCAGGCATCCGATTTGGATTCCGTTAGTTCTGACAAGTCACTTTCATCTCCCAGGTCGTGTTGGAATGATCGGCATGGCCATCCGACCAGTATTTCATATTTTTGACACCCGGACCCAACTTGGCAGTTCACTTAAACTAAGTGTATTTAGAAAATGAACTTTTGAGCGCCGAGCTCAAACCGGGCATCCGATTTGGATTCCGTCAGTTCTGACAAGTCACTTTCATCTCCCAGGTCGTGTTGGAATGATCAGCACGGCCATCCGACTGCTATTTCAGATTTTAGACCCCGGACCTGACTTGGCAGTTCACTTAAACTAAGTGTATTTAGAAAATGAACTTTTGAGCGCCGAGCTCAAACCGAGCATCCGATTTGGATTCCGTCTGTTCTGACAAGTCACTTTCATCTCCCAGGTCATGTTGGAATAATCGGCACGGCCATCTGACTGGTATTTCAGATTTTAGACCCCCGGACCCAACTTGGCAGTTCACTTAAACTAAGAGTATTTAGAAAATGAACTTTTGAGTGCCGAGCTCAAACCGGGCATCCGATTTAGATTCCGTCAGTTCTGACAAGTCACTTTCATCTCCCAGGTCGTGTTGGAATGCTCGGCTCGGCCATCCGACCAGTATTTCAGATTTTAGACATCCGGACCCGACTTGGCAGTTCACCTAAACTAAGTGTATTTAGAAAATGAACTTTTGAGCGCCGAGCTCAAACCGGGCATCCGATTTGGATTCCGTCAGTTCTGACTAGTCACCTTCATCTCTCAGGTCATGTTGGAATAATCGGCACAGCCATCCGACTGGTATTTCAGATTTTAGACCCCCGGACCCGACTTGGCAATTCACTTAAACTAAGTGTATTTAGAAAATAAACTTTTGAGCGCCGAGCTCAAACCGTGCATCCGTTTTGGATTCCGTCAGTTCTGATAAGTCACTTTCATCTCCCAGGTCATGTTGGAATGACCGGCAGCGCCATCCATCAGTATTTCAGATTTTAGACCCCCGGACCCGACTTGGTAGTTCACTTAAACTAAGTGTATTTAGAAAATGCACTTTTGAGCGCCGAGCTCAAGCTGGGCATCCGATTTGGATTTCGTCTATTCTGAAAAGTCACTTTCATCTCTCAGGTTGTGGTGGAATGATCAGCACGGTGATCCGACCGGTATTTCAGATTTTAGACCCCCGGACCCGACTTGGCAGTTCACTTAAACTAAGTGTATTTAGAAAATGAACTTTTGAGCGCCGAGGTCAAACCGGGCATCCGATTTAGATTCCGTCAGTTCTGACAAGTAACTTTCTTCTCCCAGGTCGTGTTGGAATGATCAACATGGCGATCCGACTGGTATTTCAGATTTAATACCCCCGGACCCGACTTGGCAGTTCATTTAAACTAAGTGTATTTAGAAAATGAACTTTTGAGCGCGGAGCTCAAACCGGGCATCCGATTTGGATTCCGTCAGTTCTGGCAAGCCACTTTCATCTCCCAGGTCGTGTTGGAATTATTGGCACTGCCATCCGACCAATATTTCTGATTTTAGACACCCGGACCTGACTTGGCAGATCACTTAAATTAAGTGTATTTAGAAAATGAACTTTTGAGCGTCGAGGTCAAACCGGGCATCCGATTTGGATTCCGTCATTTCTGACAAGTCACTTTCATCTCCCAGGTTGTGTTGGAATGATCGGCATGGCCATCAGACTGGTATTTTATATTTTTGACCCCCGGACCCAACTTGGCAGTTCACTTAAAATAAGTGTATTTAGAAAATGAACTTTTGAGTGCCGAGCTCAAACCGGGCATCCGATTTAGATTCCCTCAGTTCTGAAAAGTCACTTTCATCTCCCAGGTCATGTTGGAATGACCGGCACGGCCATCCGACCAGTATTTTTGATTTTAGACCCCCGGACCAGACATGGCAGTTCAGTAAACTAAGTGTATTTAGAAAATGAACTTTTGAGCGCCGGGCTCAAGCAGGGCATCCGATTTAGATTTCGTCAGCTCTGACAAGTCACTTTCATCTCCTAGGGTGTGTTGGAATGATCGGCATGGCGATCTGACTGGTATTTCAGATTTTAGACCCCCGGACCCGACTTGGCAGTTCACTTAAACCAAGTGTATTTAGAAAATGAGCTTTTGAGCGCCGAGCTCAAACCGGTCATCCGATTTGGATTCCGTCAGTTCTGACAAGTAACTTTCATCTCCCAGGTCGTTTTGGAATGATCGGCATGGCGATCCGACCGGTATTTCAGATTTAATACCACGGACGCGACTTGGCAGTTCATTTAAACTAAGTGTATTTAAAAAATGAACTTTTGAGCGCCGAGCTCAAACCGGGCATCCGATTTAGATTCCGTCAGTTCTGAAAGGTCACTTTCATCTCCCAGGTCATGTTGGAATGATTAGCATGGCCATCCGATCGGTATTTCAGATTTTAGGCCCCCGGACCTGACTTGGCAGTTCACTTAAACTAAGTGTATTTAGAAAATGAACTTTTGAGCGCCGAGCTCAAGCTGGGCATCCGATTTAGATTCTGTCAGTTCAGACAAGTCACTTTCATCTCCCAAGTTGTGTTGAAAGGATCGGCATGGCGATCCGACCGGTATTTCAGATTTTAGACCCCCGGACCCGACTTGGCAGTTCACTTAAACTAAGTGTATTTAGAAAATGAACTTTTGAGCGCCGAGCTCAAACCGGGCATCCAGTTTGGATTCCGTCAGTTCTGACAAGTAACTCTCATCTCCCAGGTCGTGTTGGAATGATCAACATGGCCATCCGATTGGTATTTCAGATTTTAGACCCCCGGACCCGACTTGGCAGTTCACTTAAACTAAGTGTATTTAGAAAATGAACTTTTGAGTGCCGAGCTCAAACCGGGCTTCCGATTTAGATTCCGTCAGTTCTGACAAGTGACTTTCATCTCTCAGGTTGTGTTGGAATGCTCGGCACGGCCATCCGACTAGTATTTCAGATTTTAGACACCCGGACCTGACTTGGCAGTTCACCTAAACTAAGTGTATTTAGAAAATGAACTTTTGAGCGCCGAGCTCAAACTGGGCATGCGATTTGGATTCCGTCAGTACTGACAAGTCACTTTCATCTCTCAGGTCCTGTTCGAATGATCGGCATGGCCATCCGACTGGTATTTCAGATTTTAGACCACCAGACCCGACATGGCAGTTCACTTAAACTAAGTGTATTTAGAAAATAAGCTTTTGAGCGCCGAGGTCACACCGGGCATCCGATTTAGATTCCGTCAGTTCTGATAAGTCACTTTCATCTCCCAGGTCATGTTGGAATGACCGGCATGGCCATCCGACCAGTATTTCAGATTTTAGACCCCCGGACCCGACTTGGCAGTTCACTTAAACTAAGTGTATTTAGAAGATGAACTTTTGAGCGCCGAGCTCAAACCGGTCATCCGATTTGGATTCCACCAGTTCTGACAATTAACTTTCATCTCCCAGGTCGTGTTGGAATGATCGGCATGGCGATCCGACCAGTATTTCAGATTTAATACTCCCGGACCCGACTTGGCAGTTCATTTAAACTAAGTGTATTTAAAAAATGAACTTTTGAGCGCCGAGCTCAAACTGGGCTTCCGATTTGGATTCCGTCAGTTCTGACAGGTCACTTTGATCTCCCAGGTCATGTTGGAATGATCAGCATGGCCATCCGACCGGTATTTCAGATTTTAGACCTCCGGACCTGACTTGGCAGTTCACTTAAACTAAGTGTATTTAGAAAATGAACTTTTGAGCGCCGAGCTCAAGCTGGGCATCCGATTTAGATTCTGTCAGTTCAGACAAGTCACTTTCATCTCCCAAGTTGTGTTGAAAGGATCGGCACGGCGATCCGACCGGTATTTCAGATTTTAGACCCCCGGACCCGACTTGGCAGTTCACTTAAAATAAGTGTATTTAGAAAATGAACTTTTGAGCGCCGAGCTCAAACCGGGCATCCAATTTGGAGTCCGTCAGTTCTAACAAGTAACTCTCATCTCCTAGGTCGTGTTGGAATGATCAACATGGCCATCCGACTGGTATTTCAGATTTTAGACCCCCGGACCCGACTTGGCAGTTCACTTAAACTAAGTGTATTTAGAAAATGAACTTTTGAGTGCCGAGCTCAAACCGGGCATCCGATTTAGATTCCGTCAGTTCTGACAAGTGACTTTCATCTCCCAGGTCGTGTTGGAATGCTCGGCACGGCCATCCGACCAGTATTTCAGATTTTAGACACCCGGACCGGACTTGGCAGTTCACCTAAACTAAGTGTATTTAGAAAATGAACTTTTGAGCGCCGAGCTCAAACCGGGCATGCGATTTGGATTCCGTCAGTTCTGACAAGTCACTTTCATCTCTCAGGTCGCGTTGGAATGATCGGCATGGCCATCCGACTGGTATTTCAGATTTTAGACCCCCAGACCCGACTTGGCAGTTCACTTAAACTAAGTGTATTTAGAAAATAAGCTTTTGAGCGCCGAGCTCAAACCGGGCATCCGATTTAGATTCCGTCAGTTCTGATAAGTCACTTTCATCTCCCAGGTCATGTTGGAATGATCGGCATGGCCATCGACCAGTATTTCAGATTTTAGACCCCCGGACCCGACATGGTACTTCACTTAAACTAAGTGTATTTAGAAAATGCACTTTTGAGCACCGAGCTCAAGCTGGGCATCCGATTTGCATTTCGTCTGTTCTGACATGTCACTTTCATCTCCCAGGTCGTGTTGGAATGATTGGCACGGCGATCCGACCGGTATTTCAGATTTTAGACCCCCGGACCGGACTTGGCAGTTCACTTAAACTAAGTGTATTTATAAAATGAACTTTTGAGCGCCGAGCTCAAACCGGGCATCCGATTTGGATTCCGTCAGTTCTGACAAGTAACTTTCATCTCCCAGGTCGTGTTGGAATGATCGACATGGCGATCCGTGTAATGCCCCATATTTTTCGGATCCTTGTTCGTGGGTCCCGGATCTGGTTTTTCGGAGTGTCCGACTCTGTTGTGTCCGAAATTTCGTTTCGGACATCTTTCATGTTCGGATCGGCGTGATCCGGAGTTGTTTCGGAGGCCCGGAAGCGTTCCGCGGCTTTTCCGCGTGTGTTTTCCGATTCCCGGTGTGTGTTTCGGTAATTTCTTCGGAACCTCGTTACGGGTGAACCGGGCTGTTCACCAGGGCGCGAGTGGTACCGTTGCGATCGGTGTGTTCCGAGGATCGCAGAAATGTGATTTTCTATTTTTCGGTATTTTTGGGAATTTCCAGATTTTCTATATAATAACCTCCTTTTTCTCTCTCCCCTCTCATTTCTCTCTTCCCTCCCTCTCTCTTCTCTCACGCTCCCTTTCTCCCCTCTCTTCTCCGGCGGCCGATGGAGCGGGACGGGGGCGAGCTAGTGGCGGCGCGGGCGAGGATGCGGGCGGGGACGGGACGAGGATCGAGCGGTGGAGGCGTGGTGGAGGCGGTTCTTGGGATCGTGAACCGGCGAGGGTTTAAACGGCGTTTTCTTCGTGGATCGGCGTCCACGGTGCGTCGAATCTTCGGTGGAGGTAGGGAGATGGACCCTCAACCCGCGTACTTCTTTTCCCGCGAGTTTTGTAGGCCGTGGTGAGCCGAGCGGGCTAAACGGGGTAATTTGGAGAAAATGCATGTTTTTGGGGTGTGAGCCGGATCTTTCGTTTTACTGTGTTTTTGGGCGATCCAGGGGTTTAGATGCATGCCTAGGGGCTTGGGGAAGGTTTCCCCTTTTGTTTCCCCTTCACCTGGGGGTGAACGGGGCGTGGAATGGTTTTCCCGCGGTTTCCACCGTTTTCAGGCGCGGACTGAGGACGCGCTATGCTCCAGTAGCGCGTTCTTGATGGTCGCGCTGCCCCGACGGGGCACGTTCATCGGAGAAGATGAACAGTAAGGCGGTTCCTGTCGCGCTATGGGGTCCTAGCGCGTTCTGCGTTGTCGCGCTAGGGGGCCCTAGCGCGTTCTGCCTTGTCACGCTAGGGGTTCCTAGCGCGATCATACTTGTCGTGCTAGGGATCCCTAGCGCGACCTGTCTGGTCGCGCTAGGAGAGCCTAGCGCGTTCCGTCTTGTCACGCTAGGTGATCCTAGCGCGATCTTCCCTGTTGTCTCATGCTCCCCATGGGCCGTGTGTGTCCCGGACACCCCGTGGAGTTCCGTGACCGTGTCTTTGGGTGTCCAGGGGTTCCGTTTACCTTGATTTGCGTGCTTGTGAGTGTAAGGGTCCGGGCGATTTGCTAGTGTTCCGATTGGGTTGTGTTGGTCTCCCGTCGACCCGGTTGTGACCCAGTGGTCGACCTTTGGCCTTGTGAGTGTCCCGGACACCCCGTGGGTTTTGTTGCCGTATTTTTGGGCATCCGGAGGTACCGTGTTACCTCGATAAGCGTGCCTGTGGGCTTGGTGGGTCCGGGTGACCCCAGGTGTTCCGGGCTTCCGGGTTCTTGCTAGATCGAGTCACCGTGTATCGGTGTGAGTGCGGTGAGGTTTCCCCGCACGTCGTGGTTTCTCCGGGAGTTGGTTTTGAGTGGGCCATGTGTGTGGCCTTGGTCTGCGAGTCCAGTTGCCCAGCCTGGTGCTGGAGGCTTCTCGCTTTTCCCAGGGTTGGGAAATCGGTGTGGCAGCTCGCGGGCTACCTTGGGAATCGTGCTTCTGTGGTTTCCGCGTAGGCCGTGCCTATGGCCTGTGAACCGTGAGTCCATGTCCTAACTTGGGACTGGAGGTCTCCTGAGTTCCCAGGTGGGGGAATGGTCTCGGCGATTGTGATTCGCCTCGTGAGTCATCGCATTGTGGTTTTGGACCCAGGGATTAGGCCAGATTAATGGCTCAGTGCTGTCGTGTGCAACGGTCTTGACCCCGAGTCTTGTGACTCAAAGGCCGTTGGGTTTGTAGGTTTAGTGGGCTGTCCAGAGTCTGGTGGCGTCGTGCCACCTGTTACTCCATGTTACTCGCAATGGGTGCGTGCGTGGTTTTCTGTGTCCACGTTCTGTGACACGTCCACTAGTCGTAGCTTCCCACGGCATGCGTGTGCTGGCTCGCCTGGGAGTGGCTGAGCGGCGTACCCGAGTGAGGCGGTGAGTAGGCTGGTTACCGCAGGGCCCCCGCGTACTTCCGAGTCCGGGTTTAGGGGGAAATACCAGCTAGGGGACAGGCCTAGGGCGTATGGTCTGAGTGTGCACATGAGGTTGGGGGCGTCGGACGGCGCCGGTAGGCGCGACCCCAACTAGTCATTGTTTTTGTTGGGTTCGGTGCAGTATTCAGAGGGGGGGGTGAATGAATATAACCCTTTAAAAACCTTTACCCAATTAAAAGGTTATGATGCTCACTAACTATCTAGAGTGCTAACTAGACAGATGTATCAAATCTGAAATACTAATTAGCAGTAGCACCATTCTTCCACTCAAATAAACTTTCGCTCACTCAACGGATTAAACACTCAGAACAAGATCTGATCAACCACTTGGAGCGCCCCTATGCAAACATCTAGCGGAAGCAAAACATATAGAGATATCAGACCACTGCACAGAGGATTTTTAGGTGGTTCGGTCCAGCAGACCTACATCCACCCCACACTCAAACCGAGTGTGGCTTCCACTAGCTCACGCTAGAAACAGCAGACTCAGTCTGCAACAAACGCTGCCAAACAGCTTGACCAGGGGAACAACCTCCCCTCTTCCTCCCAACCGGAGGGAACCACTAGTGACACCAGTCACTAGCAAACCAGAGACACACGGTCTCTCTTCCTCCAGACATGGAGGGAACCCTGAACTTGAATCCACAAGCCCAGAACCGGAGACAAGTCTCCCTTCCTCCAACCCGGAGGGAAACCTAGAGACCCAAGTCTCTCTTCCTCTGAACCCCAGAGGGAAGCACAACCGGAGATAAATCTCCCTTCCTCCAACCCGGAGGGAACCCACAAGCAGCCCACCTGCTGCTTGCAACCGGAGGTATCAATCTCCCTTCTCCTGAACTAACAGGAGGAACCCCGACCTCTCTACAGAGTATCGGAAACACAGCAAACCAGAAAACAAAGAAAAAAAAAACAATAAACAAAAATGACTTCAGCAAAACAGAAAGCTGAAAGATGAAATGCACAATGTGGCTCTCAACGGAGCTGACTGGCCTGGATTTGATCCACGGTCCAGTAGACAGATCTTCAGGAAGCTTTTCTTCCTCTTCTCTTCTCTTCTTCTTCTTCTCTTTCACTCTCTCGATCTCTGCTCCTCTATACTCTTCGGCTCACACTTCTATCTCTCTCTTTCTCTTTCTTCTGCTCTCCTTCTTTCTCTTTTCTTTTTCTATCTGGATCGTGGCTCTCTGTATAGACTTTTCTTCTTGCCAACTCGATCACCTTCATCTGTGGACGAAGGTCTCATATATATAGCAGCAACAGCAGTATCAGCCACGACGTGTGACCTCCACATTTCCAGCCCTAAGAATTCGGTCCACGTGGCAGTCTCTCAGCAGGCTTCATTCCAGCCTCGGATCACGTGCTGCCCAGGTGTGTGGAATGTTCTTCCTCGGATCTGCAAAGAGATGACAAACATTAAAGCTGAGGGCCATAGGAACTAAAGCTGCACGAAGTATGTAATAGAAATACTAGATGCACTGAGAACAACACGAAGTGAGGTTATAAAACAACACGAGGTAACCAGAAGAACGACACGAAGAACACCATGGTGACTGTAGCACGAAGTAAAACGACATGATATAATAACCAGTAATGAGAGCGGCACGAGGACAACATGGAGGTAAACAGAAACCAACAGTAAGTGTGGTTTCAACACACGAAAGACATGATGTCTAGGAAGAACAACACGAAGAGATAATTCGGAAACGACACTAAGTGGAAAAACACTACTAGATGAAGCAGTAATCGACACGCGGTGAAAACAGCACGAAGACAGTGAGAACAGCACGCGGTGAAAACAACACTAAGACAATGAAGATGACACGAAGTCATGAAAACAGAAACGACACGAAGACGGAAATAACAAAGAAAACGACTCAAAGTAAGAACGACACGAAGAACACAAAACGGAAAACGACACGAAGTGAAACAGGAAGCAACACGAGGTGCTGCGATGTTCTGCACGCAGTGGAACAAAAACGACACGGAGTGAGTACGACATGGAGACAGGTGACAGAGACCGTCACGAGTTGAAAACAACACGAAGACGAAAACTGAAATAGACACGGAGTGAAAAATGACACGAGGTCTGGGAGACATGACACAAAGTCACAAGAACGACAGTAACCAACACGAAGTGTGGTTACGAAACATGAACGACACGAAGTGTGAAAACATGACACGAAGTCACAAGAAGAACAGTAACCAACACGAAGTGTGGTTACAGAACAAAAACGACACGAGGTCACAAGACAAACGACACGAAGTCCAAAGGTGACAAAACAGATACTATAAAGAGAACGACACGAAAGTGAAACGACACTTGAACCTAGACCGACAAAAAGATCCAGCGAAAAATGACTCGAAGACAGAAATACACAAGCACGACATGAACTAAGGATGACATGGGGACAACACAGTCACATAGGCTGCACGAAGTGAAAGACAACACGGTTATCTCGACACGTGATGAAATGGTGGAAGTAGAAGAACAACTCGAAGATGAAAACGACACGAGCTGAATTTAACACAAAGGCGAAGACAGACACTGACACGAGGTGTGGACACGAAGCAAGAATGACATGAGGTTCAGGGAAACCAACACGAAGACAGAAACAGTACGGACACACGAAGTATTACCTCTTAGCAGCTTTTTCTTGTAAAGCATGGAAATCAACACGAAGTGTTGTAAGCTCAGATGACACGAGATCTTTTCGTGTTAGTGAGGGGAAACAACACGAAGACTCAAGTACAGAAACAGCATGAAGACGATGTACAGTCTGATGTACAGACTTTGAAGAACAGTCTAATGTATAGACTTGTAGATAGAAGGTGATGTATAGATCATGCACATACCAGAAGTCTAACACACACAATATATCAGTCATACACGTGCATTCTCCAGATGATATACAAATCACAATCATGAAGCTATCATCAAAGCACAATGTCAGCAGATAAACTGAATGAGCATATGAAGTCCTGAATGAACATCTCATCAGGATGACTCACAATGATTACCATCAAACACCAATCATCAAAACCAGATAAATCATTAAAACCACAGCAATGAATGCTTTATGCATCAGTTTAACATGTAGCATGACTGATCATCAAGAATGACTCTAAATTGAGCAGCAGGATGACTGAACATTTGATTAACTCACACCAACAATCAATCAACAAAACCATCATCAAAACCACAAGGGCACAACAATCTCCCCCTTTTTGATGATGGCAACACATTCAATATATTGAGTCATTCTGATGATGTGAGGCATTCTGAAGACTCAAATTATTCTCCCCCTTTGACTTCATCAAAAAGAAAATAATTTGAGAAGTTAAAGCATGCATAAAAGTTCAGTCAAATTCTCCCCTTTGCAATACTCCCCCTGAGTATATGAATGCAAGGTCACAAATGATATGAGCATGATTCAGCATGACAAGTAATGCTCCCCCTGAAGAGATGCCAATTGATATGTAAATGACGCATGACATGGAAGCTCCCCCTCAATAAGTGGACTCTTATGAGATAAATGAGAAGGAGACCACAGGGGCAAGAAATTCAGTTAACAGATTTTTCAAGGATGCTCCAGACATAAGAAATTCAGCCAGATTTTCAAAGAGATATCAATCTCATAAATTTGAAACATAAGTTTTCAAAGTCTTCTATCATAAGGGCTTATGAATGACATTTATTGAACATCATGGTTTAAACATGATGTATGCAGAGTTTATCAATAAAATTCTGTAATGATATCTAAAACCATGGTTTAATAAATATGAACCAAGCCCTCATATTTATCTTGATAAATCTCCCTTTCTCTTACACAATCAAACTTATTGACTTCTTTCGCAATTACATGCATCTGTATTGAAATCAAGCAATTTTGAAGTCATATGATTTTGTCTAGGGTTGTAGCAATTTGATTTTGGCATCAATATTCAGATATTTCAATTTATTCAATAATTTTCCTTGCTACAAATTTTACGTGCACTCTAGTTCAGTACACACCTTGTAACTAGAGGATATACCTTGATCAGAGGCCAATATCCCTAAGCCCTTAGTGTGACTAACTGTCATGCCTTATGTGAACAGAGTTAGCATTTACACATCATGACACACAACAACTCAATTTTTAATGAGTGAATTGTATTTCTCAGTGTGCATGCCATTGCTCTGCCTGATTTTCAATGAATTCTCATTTTACAGAGTTAACTAAGGCACCTCATGACACAGTCCTTTGGACTTGTGTTTCTCAGTGACCAATGTCATTGCTCTGACAGATATTACCCTTTAGACATTTCAGAAACATTCATTTGCTTCAAAACAATATTAATCTCATGTACTTAACCAATTAAAGTCATGTATTCAAAAGTGCAGATTTCAGAAGTTTTTGCAAGACATAGCATGAAACAGTTGGTTAAGATTTATTAAACATGATTCAGATATGTTAAGAGATTTTGAAGTTAAACTCCATGAATACATTAAGCTTAAACCACATGAGTTATTTCAGTCATTCTTAAGAATGTATAATAGAAGATTTCTAGTTCAAGAGTTTTTCAGATTTATGATCGAGATAGCCCATTGAAATCTTCATGGAAGACTGATAGAATTCTGAAGTCAAATGATATCAATTGATAGTAGAAGTACCAATTGTTAAGAGAGATTGTGAAGCTCAAAGTTTTTCAGAATATGATTAAGGTTTGTCAATCAAAAGTGATAAGAAGGGATATGCAATAAATTCTGACAAATGTATGCATTTGACAACCTATATGCAAATCATTGACTCCCCCTTACAATATGCATTTAAACATACATGCAAATCACATATATGTACTTCAGATGAGTAGAGTTCAGAGGTATCAATTCAGACAATGCTGATGAGGAATGATTTTGCAAACACAGAATTAACTTGCTATGCAACATACTGTCCTACATGCAGACTATGCACCAAGGATACATTAAACAAGTATGCAATCAATTCAGGTATATGCATCCAATTCATGAGCATTTTTATCCTTTTTCAGATTTTTCAACATATGATGCAGTTCACTGTTTTACATGAAGACTAGACCCATGGTACTAGGCGGAGGACTTGGTCCAAGGACCACCTCACACATGTCAGTAGCATCCAGACATACTCCATATGCCCTTCAACTTGTTCCATTTAATATACCATGATGATCATGTATGACAATGCAACATAAAGCAGTCCTTCATGCATTGAACAGCATCATTGTCACATGTAATGACAATCAGTCTATACACAATCAGTCCAAGTGTGCATTCAATAACAAGCATGCAATGCATTAACACAAAACACATGCATGGACGCAGAGTCTGTATAGTGCATCAACCGTATATACTGAAGAAGCATTCAAATTCAGTTCAATATATAGTACGAGAAGAGCATCAGATATGCAGAGTTGAATTCAATAGTTGAGTCTGGAATGCAGACTGATCAACTAGACAAGAGAAGATCATATAACAACCAAGTAGATCAGCATGGAATTCTCATTTTTCATACTCACAAATTCAGATAATGAATTTAAAACAGATTTCAGAACTGACCTGAATTGAATCATGGGGTTTTCTTTTTGAGTGCCTTGGTTAACCCCTTTTATTTCTCCTTCCAAGGCCCTACCTGCAGCAAGTCAATCAATATGATCTTGCAGGGACCCAAGCAGTCTTGGGTCCTGCACTACCCCTATCAGGTGTTCTAAACAGTTTCTTAGCAACATGGTCATCAGATTTCATCAGAAAATAATTATCCATAGAGTGACCAAGTTTATCACAGTATCTACATGAAACAGCAGATTTTCTGGTCCTGTGATGCATATCAACAGCAGCATGAGACCTATGATAATTAGCATGAATTTGTGATTTATCATTACCTGCCCACCAGCATTCAGAAGCTCGGTGGCCAGGTTTTCCACATTCATAACAACCAAGAGTCTTTTCTTTAAGACCAGCTTTATTTCTGCCCAAAAATTTTTTGTTTGGAGGGAATCTTACAAATTTGGAATTAAAATGATTTCCCTGAACAAACCAGCAGTCCTTGACTACATGCACATACTTACCACATTCAATGCACCTAGAATGCTTACCTCTTGAGCCAGTAAATCCCCATGAAGGCCTAAACCAACACTCAACAGCTTTATGACCACGTCTGTTACAATCGTAACAAATGATATGTTGGTTTGAGGAAGACATGTTTCTTTTGGGGTGGTGATGATTATTTGGAAGAGTTTTATCATCCATCATATCATCCCTTATCATTACTCTGCAGTCATCCATATAATGACCATGCCTACCACAGTAGTAACAATAGGCATCAGATTTCCTAGGAACATGGTTTCTATTATGTGAGTTCCTAGGTGTATGTGAACGAGTACAAGAAGCATGAGCATTATGTATTGGCCCAACAGATTCAGCAGAACTAGCAAATTTCAGAGTACAACCAGAAGTATTCTTAGCCTTCTTTGTTTGACTCTTTCTTTTCAATTTCTGATTATTCTCAATAGATTTTGTTTGCTTTTCAATTTTCTGGGCTTTAAACTGAAAGACAGATTTTGAAGGTGACTTCTGATTTTCAATTTGTTTTTTTTGAAGAATGTCATCAGACTCAAACTCATTAATTATGTCTTCGAGAATGGCACAACCTTTACAAGAATTATCTTCTCTAATGTGCTCCTTTTCAGATTTCAAAGTTTTCACTTCTTTTCTCAATTTCTTGTTTTCAGATTTT
This sequence comes from Amorphophallus konjac, assembly GCA_022559845.1. Lineage (NCBI taxonomy): Eukaryota > Viridiplantae > Streptophyta > Magnoliopsida > Alismatales > Araceae > Amorphophallus > Amorphophallus konjac. The sequence continues at coordinate 340,953,505 of CM040121.1, read as the reverse complement.
AGTTTCTTGGATACTTTGAACAGATCTTTATACATTACTATCAATTCATCAAAAGTGTATCCATCTGATTCGGAGCTTACCTGAGATGAAGTTTCCTCACCATCACTTCCCCGGTTGGCCATTAAGCATATGGACTTTCTTCCTTCTCTATCAATGTCCGAGGTGTTCCCTTTGAGTTTCAATACCTCTGGATAATCATCCTTTGTGTGGCCAGCCTTCCTGCATTTGTAGCAAACATTAGTGTCAGCAATCTTGGCAGGATTAGAGTTATACCTTGTTTGCTATTTGCTACCGTCAAGCTTTCCTTCTCTTTTTCTCAGAAATTTCCTGAAGTTACTAATCATCATTTCAATGTGGTCTTCATCAATTTCAGACCGCGAGAGGCTACTTTTCTTGCTTGATGATCCACTGTGGCTGGATCTGTTTGCTTTGCTGGAGCTAGCCTTCAGCACGATTGGCTCCATTGCAAACAATCTGAAAGCTCAGAACAAACTGAAGCACCTAAACCAAGCAAGACAAAGCACTAAGACGGAGAATCAAAGCTACGAACACAGAAAGCACACTCTGAAAAAAAAACACCAAACAAACCCGCAGGATCCTCTGCAGATTGTTAGATCAGATAGATCAGAGACCTGCTCTGATACCAATTTGTTGGGTTCGGTGCAGTATTCAGAGGGGGGGGTGAATGAATATAACCCTTTAAAAACCTTTACCCAATTAAAAGGTTATGATGCTCACTAACTATCTAGAGTGCTAACTAGACAGATGTATCAAATCTGAAATACTAATTAGCAGTAGCACCATTCTTCCACTCAAATAAACTTTCGCTCACTCAACGGATTAAACACTCAGAACAAGATCTGATCAACCACTTGGAGCGCCCCTATGCAAACATCTAGCGGAAGCAAAACATATAGAGATATCAGACCACTGCACAGAGGATTTTTAGGTGGTTCGGTCCAGCAGACCTACATCCACCCCACACTCAAACCGAGTGTGGCTTCCACTAGCTCACGCTAGAAACAGCAGACTCAGTCTGCAACAAACGCTGCCAAACAGCTTGACCAGGGGAACAACCTCCCCTCTTCCTCCCAACCGGAGGGAACCACTAGTGACACCAGTCACTAGCAAACCAGAGACACACGGTCTCTCTTCCTCCAGACCTGGAGGGAACCCTTGAACTTGAATCCACAAGCCCAGAACCGGAGACAAGTCTCCCTTCCTCCAACCCGGAGGGAAACCTAGAGACCCAAGTCTCTCTTCCTCTGAACCCCAGAGGGAAGCACAACCGGAGATAAATCTCCCTTCCTCCAACCCGGAGGGAACCCACAAGCAGCCCACCTGCTGCTTGCAACCGGAGGTATCAATCTCCCTTCTCCTGAACTAACAGGAGGAACCCCGACCTCTCTACAGAGTATCGGAAACACAGCAAACCAGAAAACAAAGAAAAAAAAAACAATAAACAAAAATGACTTCAGCAAAACAGAAAGCTGAAAGATGAAATGCACAATGTGGCTCTCAACGGAGCTGACTGGCCTGGATTTGATCCACGGTCCAGTAGACAGATCTTCAGGAAGCTTTTCTTCCTCTTCTCTTCTCTTCTTCTTCTTCTCTTTCACTCTCTCGATCTCTGCTCCTCTATACTCTTCGGCTCACACTTCTATCTCTCTCTTTCTCTTTCTTCTGCTCTCCTTCTTTCTCTTTTCTTTTTCTATCTGGATCGTGGCTCTCTGTATAGACTTTTCTTCTTGCCAACTCGATCACCTTCATCTGTGGACGAAGGTCTCATATATATAGCAGCAACAGCAGTATCAGCCACGACGTGTGACCTCCACATTTCCAGCCCTAAGAATTCGGTCCACGTGGCAGTCTCTCAGCAGGCTTCATTCCAGCCTCGGATCACGTGCTGCCCAGGTGTGTGGAATGTTCTTCCTCGGATCTGCAAAGAGATGACAAACATTAAAGCTGAGGGCCATAGGAACTAAAGCTGCACGAAGTATGTAATAGAAATACTAGATGCACTGAGAACAACACGAAGTGAGGTTATAAAACAACACGAGGTAACCAGAAGAACGACACGAAGAACACCATGGTGACTGTAGCACGAAGTAAAACGACATGATATAATAACCAGTAATGAGAGCGGCACGAGGACAACATGGAGGTAAACAGAAACCAACAGTAAGTGTGGTTTCAACACACGAAAGACATGATGTCTAGGAAGAACAACACGAAGAGATAATTCGGAAACGACACTAAGTGGAAAAACACTACTAGATGAAGCAGTAATCGACACGCGGTGAAAACAGCACGAAGACAGTGAGAACAGCACGGGGTGAAAACAACACTAAGACAATGAAGATGACACGAAGTCATGAAAACAGAAACGACACGAAGACGGAAATAACAAAGAAAACGACTCAAAGTAAGAACGACACGAAGAACACAAAACGGAAAATGACACGAAGTGAAACAGGAAGCAACACGAGGTGCTGCGATGTTCTGCACGCAGTGGAACAAAAACGACACGGAGTGAGTATGACATGGAGACAGGTGACAGAGACCGTCACGAGTTGAAAACAACACGAAGACGAAAACTGAAATAGACACGGAGTGAAAAATGACACGAGGTCTGGGAGACATGACACAAAGTTACAAGAACGACAGTAACCAACACGAAGTGTGGTTACGAAACATGAACGACACGAAGTGTGAAAACATGACACGAAGTCACAAGAAGAACAGTAACCAACACGAAGTGTGGTTACAGAACAAAAACGACACGAGGTCACAAGACAAACGACACGAAGTCCAAAGGTGACAAAACAGATACTATAAAGAGAACGACACGAAAGTGAAACGACACTTGAACCTAGACCGACAAAAAGATCCAGCGAAAAATGACTCGAAGACAGAAATACACAAGCACGACATGAACTAAGGATGACATGGGGACAACACAGTCACATAGGCTGCACGAAGTGAAAGACAACACGGTTATCTCGACACGTGATGAAATGGTGGAAGTAGAAGAACAACTCGAAGACGAAAACGACACGAGCTGAATTTAACACAAAGGCGAAGACAGACACTGACACGAGGTGTGGACACGAAGCAAGAATGACATGAGGTTCAGGGAAACCAACACGAAGACAGAAACAGTACGGACACACGAAGTATTACCTCTTAGCAGCTTTTTCTTGTAAAGCATGGAAATCAACACGAAGTGTTGTAAGCTCAGATGACACGAGATCTTTTCGTGTTAGTGAGGGGAAACAACACGAAGACTCAAGTACAGAAACAGCATGAAGACGATGTACAGTCTGATGTACAGACTTTGAAGAACAGTCTAATGTATAGACTTGTAGATAGAAGGTGATGTATAGATCATGCACATACCAGAAGTCTAACACACACAATATATCAGTCATACACGTGCATTCTCCAGATGATATACAAATCACAATCATGAAGCTATCATCAAAGCACAATGTCAGCAGATAAACTGAATGAGCATATGAAGTCCTGAATGAACATCTCATCAGGATGACTCACAATGATTACCATCAAACACCAATCATCAAAACCAGATAAATCATTAAAACCACAGCAATGAATGCTTTATGCATCAGTTTAACATGTAGCATGACTGATCATCAAGAATGACTCTAAATTGAGCAGCAGGATGACTGAACATTTGATTAACTCACACCAACAATCAATCAACAAAACCATCATCAAAACCACAAGGGCACAACAGTTTTGTGGTATTGGTTACTGTGTGTGTCTGAGTCTCACACCCGGGGCGTCGTAGCTAGACACTTGTGACGCGGTGTAAGACGTCAGGGGACGCAGCCTGTCGTTCTTCTAGTGGGTGTTGCTCCTGTCACGTGACGTGAGTTGTTGTGTACCGGGTTCTGTGTCCGTCCGCGGGACGGGACTTCGTGAGTGGTTTCGGGAGTGTTCCTGGAGTCGAGGTCTGGGGTTTCCGGTGAGCTTCACCGAGGGCCTTTCCCCAGACAGTGTTGTGTCCACGACGGTGAGGTCATGACCGTGTTCCCTAACCGTGTGGTTTTGGCTTGGGCCCTTTTGGTAAGGGCAGGCCTCCGCTACGGAGGCATCGTGGCATTTTCCTAGTAGCGTGGCTAGGGCGGTTCGTGTCTGGTGGTCCCCCATCGTGGAATCGGGTGGTCGGGTGCGTGGCTTGGTTGTCCCCCGACGGGAGACTGGGTCGTGTTTTCTGGTACAGTAGGAGTAGCTATAGAGCCGAGGTTTTGTCGGCCACCGTTGTTACTTTCCTGCCTTCGTGGTTACTTCTTTCCGTTGCCATCTTGCTAGCGTAGCTTTCCTTCTGCCGTTGTTTCTCAGTTGGGGTTCCGCGGGATCCCTACTACGCCAGTGACAGGAGGCTCACCCCTGCGTTACAGGTGTGGCAGTCCTTCCTCGTGGTTCGAGGGCGTGGAGCAGAGGTTCTTAGTTGCCAGCTTGCCGGCCGAGTGTTCACTTGGCTTGTGGTACGTTTTACTACTTTAGACTGTACTTTCTGTTGGACTGGACTCTATTGTAGTTGTTTATTCTTTTCTGTTAATCGTTGGTTGTCCTTCTCTATTTCCTACTTCTTTGTGCCTCCACACTCCTTTTAGCCCTTCTGAGCCCTCCCGGCTCGTGGGCGGCGGTTCGAGTCTCGGGTTATCGGGCCTTCCCGGAAATCGGATTCTCGGGTCGTCACAATCCGACTGGTATTTCAGATTTAATACCCCCGGACCCGACTTGGCAGTTCATTTAAACTAAGTGCATTTAGAAAATGAACTTTTGAGCGCGGAGCCCAAACCGGGCATCCGATTTGGATTCCGTCAGTTCTGACAAGTCACTTTCATCTCCCAGGTCGTGTTGGAATGATCGAAACTGCCATCCGACCAGTATTTCTGATTTTAGACTCCCGGACTTGACTTGGCAGATCACTTAAACTAAGTGGATTTAGAAAATGAACTTTTGAGCGCCGAGCTCAACCCGGGCATCCGATTTGGATTCCGTCATTTCTGACAAGTCACTTTCATCTCCCAGGTCATGTTGGAATGATCGACATGGCCATCCAACTGGTATTTCAGATTTTAGACCCCCGGACCCAACTTGGCAGTTCACTTAAACTAAGTGTATTTAGAAAATGAACTTTTGAGTGTCGAGCTCAAACCGGGCATCCGATTTAGATTCCCTCAGTTCTGACAAGTCACTTTCATCTCCCAGGTCATGTTGGAATAACCGGCACGGCCATCCGACCAGTATTTCCGATTTTAGATCCCCGGACCAGACATGGCAGTTCAGTAAACTAAGTGTATTTAGAAAATGAACTTTTGAGCGCCGAGCTCAAGCTGGGCATCCGATTTGGATTTCATCAGTTCTGACAAGTCACTTTCATCTCCTAGGTTGTGTTGGAATGATCGGCATGGCGATCCGACCGGTATTTCAGATTTTTGACCCCCGAACCCGACTTGGCAGTTCACTTAAACTAAGTGTATTTAGAAGATGAACTTTTGAGTGCCGAGCTCAAACCGGTCATCCGATTTGGATTCCGTCAGTTCTGACAAGTAACTTTCATCTCCCAGGTCGTGTTGGAATGATCAGCATGGCGATCCGACCGGTATTTCAGATTTAATACCCCCGGACCCGACTAGGCAGTTCATTTAAACTAAGTGTATTTAAAAATGAACATTTGAGCGCCGAGCTCAAACCGGGCATCCGATTTAGATTCCGTCAGTTCTGACAGGTCACTTTCATCTCCCAGGTCGTGTTGGAATGATCGGCATGGCCATCCGACCAGTATTTCAGAATTTAGACACCCGGACCCGACTTGGCAGTTCACTTAAACTAAGTGTATTTAGAAAATGAAGTTTTGAGCGCCGAACTCAAACCAGACATCCGATTTGGATTCCGTCAGTTCTGACAAATAACTTTCATCTCCCATGTCGTGTTGGAATGATCGGCATGGCGATCCGACCGGTATTTCAGATTTAATACCCCCGGACCCGACTAGGCAGTTCATTTAAACTAAGTGTATTTAAAAAATGAACTTTTGATCGCCGAGCTCAAACCGGGCATCCGATTTGGATTCCGTCAGTTCTGACAGGTCACTTTCATCTCCCAGGTCGTGTTGGAATGATCGGCACGGCCATCCGACCAGTATTTCAGATTTTAGACACCCGGACCCGACTTGGCAGTTCACTTAAACTAAGTGTATTTAGAAAATGAAGTTTTGAGCGCCGAGCTCAAACCAGACATCCGATTTGGATTCCGTCAGTTCTGACAAGTAACTTTCATCTCCCAGGTCATGTTGGAATGATCGGCATGGCAATCCGACCAGTATTTCAGATTTAATACCCCTGGACCAACTAGGCAGTTCATTTAAACTAAGTGTATTTAAAAAATGAACTTTTGATCACCGAGCTCAAACCGGGCATCCGATTTGGATTCCGTCAGTTCTGACAGCTCACTTTCATCTTTCAGGTCGTGTTGGAATGATCAGCATGGCCAACCGACCGGTATTTCAGATTTTAGACCCACGGACCTGACTTGGCAGTTCACTTAAACTAAGTGTATTTAGAAAATGAACTTTTGAGCGCCGAGCTCAAGCTGGGCATCCGATTTAGATTCTGTCAGTTCAGACAAGTCACTTTCATCTCCCAAGTTGTGTTGAAAGGATCGACACAGTGATCCGACCGGTATTTTAGATTTTAGACCCCCGGACCCGACTTGGCAGTTCATTTAAACTAAGTGTATTTAGAAAATGAACTTTTGAGCGCCGAGCTCAAACCGGGCATCCGATTTGGATTCCGTCAGTTCTGAAAAGTAACTCTCATCTCCCAGGTCGTGTTGGAAGGATCAACATGGCCATCTGATGGGTATTTCAGATTTTAGACCCCCGGACCCGACTTGGCAGTTCATTTAAACTAAGTGTATTTAAAAATGAACTTTTGAGCGCCGAGCTCAAACCGGGCATCCGATTTGGATTCTGTCAGTTCTGACAGGTCACTTTCATCTCCCAAGTCGTGTTGGAATGATTAGCATGGCCGTCCGACTAGTATTTCAGATTTTAGACACCCGGACCCGACTTGGCAGTTCACTTAAACTAAGTGTATTTAGAAAATGAAGTTTTAAGCGCCGAACTCAAACCAGACATCCGATTTGGATTCCGTCAGTTCTGACAAGTAACTTTCATCTCCCAGGTCATGTTGGAATGATCGGCATGGCGATCCGACCGGTATTTCAGATTTAATACCCCCGGACCCGACTAGGCAGTTCATTTAAACTAAGTGTATTTAAAAAATGAACTTTTGATCGCCGAGCTCAAACCGGGCATCCGATTTGGATTCCGTCAGTTCTGACAGGTCACTTTCATCTCCCAGGTTGTGTTGGAATGATCGGCACGGCCATCCGACCAGTATTTCCGATTTTAGACACCCGGACCCGACTTGGCAGTTCACTTAAACTAAGTGTATTTAGAAAATGAAGTTTTGAGCGCCGAGCTCAAACCAGACATCCGATTTGGATTCCGTCAGTTCTGACAAGTAACTTTTATCTCCAAGGTCATGTTGGAATGATCGGCATGACAATCCGACCAGTATTTTAGATTTAATACCCCTGGACCTGACTAGGCAGTTCATTTAAACTAAGTGTATTTAAAAAATGAACTTTTGATCGCCGAGCTCAAACCGGGCATCCGATTTGGATTCCGTCAGTTCTAACAGGTCACTTACATCTCCCAGGTCGTGTTGGAATGATCAGCATGGCCAACTGACCGGTATTTCAGATTTTAGACCCACGGACCTGACTTGGCAGTTCACTTAAACTAAGTGTATTTAGAAAATGAACTTTTGAGCGCCGAGCTCAAGCTGGGCATCCGATTTAGATTCTGTCAGTTCAGACAAGTCACTTTCATCTCCCAAGTTGTGTTGAAAGGATCGGCACGGCAATCCGACCGGTATTTCAGATTTTAGACCCCCAGACCCGACTTGGCAGTTCACTTAAACTAAGTGTATTTAGAAAATGAACTTTTGAGCGCCGAGCTCAAACCAGGCATCCGATTTGGATTCCCTCAGTTCTGACAAGTAACTCTCATCTCCCAGGTCGTGTTGGAATGATCAACATGGCCATCTGACTGGTATTTCAGATTTTAGACCCCCGGACCCAACTTGGCAGTTCACTTAAACTAAGTTTATTTAGAAAATGAACTTTTGAGCGCCGAGCTCAAACCGGGCATCCGATTTAGATTCCCTCAGTTCTGACAAGTCACTTTCATCTTCCAGGTTGTGTTGGAATGATCGGCACGGCCATCCGACCAGTATTTCAGATTTTAGACACCCGGACCCGAGTTGGCAGTTCACTTAAACTAAGTGTATTTAGAAAATGAAGTTTTGAGCGCCGAGCTCAAACCGGTCATCCGATTTGGATTCCGTCAGTTCTGACAAGTAACTTTCATCTCCTAGGTCGTGTTGGAATGATCGGCATGGCAATCTGACCGGTGTTTCAGATTTAATACCCCCGGACCCGACTTGGCAGTTTATTTAAACTAAGTGTATTTAAAAAATGAACTTTTGAGCGCCGAGCTCAAACCGGGCATCTGATTTGGATTCCGTCAGTTCTGACAGGTCACTTACATCTCCCAGGCTGTGTTGGAATGATCAGCACGGCCATCCGACCGGTATTTCAGATTTTAGACCACCGGACCTGACTTGGCAGTTCACTTAAACAAAGTGTATTTAGAAAATGAACTATTGAGCGCCGAGCTCAAGCTGGGCATCCGATTTAGATTCTGTCAGTTCAGACAAGTCACTTTCATCTCCCAAGTTATGTTGAAAGGATCGGTACGGCGATCCGACCGGTATTTCAGATTTTAGACCCCCGGACCCGACTTGGCAGTTCACTTAAACTAAGTGTATTTAGAAAATGAACTTTTGAGCGCCGAGCTCAAACCGGGCATCCGATTTGGATTCCGTCAGTTCTGACAAGTAACTCTCATCTCCCAAGTAGTGTTGGAATGATCAATATGGCCATCCGACCGGTATTTCAGATTTTGGACCGCCGGACCCGACTTGGCAGTTTATTTAAACTAAGTGTATTTAGAAAATGAACTTTTGAGCGCCGAGCTTAAACCGGGCATCCGATTTGTATTCCGTCAGTTCTGACAAGTCACTTTCATCTTCCAAGTTGTGTTGGAATGATCAGCACGGCCATCCGACCAGTATTTCAGATTTTAGACACCCGGACCCGACTTGGCAGTTCATTTAAACTAAGTGTATTTAGAAAATGAAGTTTTGAGCGCCGAGCTCAAACTGGGCATCCGATTTGGATTCCGTCAGTTTTGACAAGTCACTTTCATCTCCCAGGTCATGTTGGAATGATCAGCATGGCTATGCGAATGGTATTTCAGATTTTAGACCCCCGGACCCGACTTGGCAGTTCACTTAAACTAAGTGTATTTAGAAAATGAAGTTTTGAGCGCCAAGCTCAAACCGGCCATCCGATTTGGATTCCGTCAGTTCTGACAAGTAACTTTCATCTCCCAGGTAGTGTTGGAATGATTAGCATGTCCATCCGACCGGTATTTCAGATTTTAGACCTTCGGACCCGACTTGGCAGTTCATTTAAACTAAGTGTATTTAGAAAATGAACTTTCGAGCGCCGACCTCAAACCAGGCATCCGATTTGGATTCCGTCAGTTCTGACAAGTCACTTTCATCTCCCAGGTCGTGTTGGAATGATCGGCATGGCCATCTGACCAGTATTTCATATTTTTGACACCTGTACCCGACTTGGCAGTTCACTTAAACTAAGTGTATTTAGAAAATGAACTTTTGAGCGCCGAGCTCAAACCGGGCATCCGATTTGGATTCCGTCAGTTCTGACAGGTCACTTTCATCTCCCAGGTCGTGTTGGAATGATCAGCACGGCCATCTGACCGGTATTTCAGATTTTAGACCCCCGGTCCTGACTTGGCAGTTCACTTAAACTAAGTGTATTTAGAAAATGAACTTTTGAGCGCCGAGCTCAAGCTGGGCATCCGATTTAGATTCTGTCAGTTCAGATAAGTCACTTTCATCTCCCAAGTTGTGTTGAAAGGATCGGCATGGCGATCCGATCGGTATTTCAGATTTTAGACCCCCAGACCCGACTTGGCAGTTTACTTAAACTAAGTGTATTTAGAAAATGAACTTTTGAGCGCCGAGCTCAAACCGGGCATCCGATTTGGATTCCGTCAGTTCTGACAAGTCACTTTCATCTACTAGGTTGTTTTGGAATGATCGGCATGGCGATCTGACCGGTATTTTAGATTTTAGTCCCCCGGACCCGACTTGGCAGTTCACTTAAACTAAGTGTATTTAGAAGATGAACTTTTGAGCGCCGAGCTCAAACCGGACATCCGATTTGGATTCCGTCTCTTCTGACAAGTAACTTTCATCTCCCAGGTCGTGGTGGAATGATCGGCATGGTGATCGGACCGGTATTTCAGATTTAATACCCCCGGACCCGACTTGGCAGTTCATTTAAACTAAGTGTATTTAGAAAATGAACTTTGAGCGTAGAGCTCAAACCGGGCATCCGATTTGGATTCCGTCAGTTCTGACAAGTCACTTTCACCTCCCAGGTCGTGTTGGAATGATCATCATGGCCATCCGATCCGTATTTCAGATTTTAGACTCCCGGACCGGACTTGGCAGTTCACTTAAACTAAGTGTATTTAGAAAATGAACTTTTTAGCGCCGAGCTCAAACCGGACATCCGATTTGGATTCCGTCAGTTTTGAAAAGTCACTTTCATCTCCCTAGTCGTGTTGGAATGATCGGCATGGCCATCCGACTGGTATTTCATATTTTAGACCCCCGGACCCAACTTGGCAGTTCATTTAAACTAAGTGTATTTAGAAAATGAACTTTTGAGCGCCGAGCTCAAACCAGGCGTCCGATTTGGATTCCGTCTGTTCTAACAAGTCACTTTCATCTCCCAGGTCATGTTGGAATGATTGGCATGGCCATCAGACTAGTATTTCAGATTTTAGACGTCTGGACCAGACTTGGCAGTTCACTTAAACTAAGTGTATTTATAAAATGAACTTTTGAGCGCCGAGCTCAAATCAGGCATCCGATTTGGATTCCGTCAGTTCTGACAAGTCACTTTCATCTCCCAGGTCATGTTGGAATGATCGGCACGGCGATCTGATTAGTATTTCATATTTTAGACCCCCAGACCCGACTTGGCAGTTCACTTAAACTAAGTGTATTTAGAAAATTAACTTTTGAGCGCCGAGCTCAAGCTGGGAATCCGATTTAGATTCTGTCAGTTCTGACAAGTCACTTTCATCTCCCAGGTTGTTTTGGAAAGATCGGCACGGCGATCCAATCGGTATTTCAGATTTTAGACTCCCGGACCCGACTTGGCAGTTCACTTAAACGAAGTGTATTTAGAAAATGAACTTTTGAGCGCCGAGCTCAAACCGGACATCCGATTTAGATTCCGTCAGTTCTGAAAAGTCACTTTCATCTCCCTAGTCGTGTTAGAATGATCGTCACGGCCATTCAACCGGTATTTCAGATTTTAGACCCCCGGACCGGACTTGGCAGTTCATTTAAACTAAGTGTATTTAGAAAATGAACTTTTGAGCGCCGAGCTCAAACCAGGCATCCGATTTGGATTCCGTCTATTCTGACAAGTAACTTTCATCTCCCAGGTCTTGTAGGAATGATCGGCACGGCCATCCGGCCAGTATTTCAGATTTTAGACACCCGGACCCGACTTGACAGTTCACTTAAACTAAGTATATTTAGAAAATGAACTTTTGAGCGTCGAGCTCAAACCGAGCATCCGATTTAGATTCCGTCAGTTCTGAAAAGTCACTTTCATCTCCCAGGTCACGTTGGAATGATCAGCACAGCTATCCGACCAGTATTTCAGATTTTAGACCCCCGGACCCGACTTGGCAGTTCACTTAAACTAAGTGTATTTAGAAAATTAACTTGTGAGCGCCGAGCTCAAGCTGGACATCCGATTTAGATTCTGTCAGTCCTAACAAGTCACTTTCATCTCCCAGGTTGTGATGGAATGATCAGCATGGCGATCTGACCGGTATTTCAGATTTCAGACCCCCAGACCCGACTTGGCAGTTCACTTAAACTAAGTGTATTTAGAAAATGAACTTTTGAGGGCCGAGCTCAAACCGGGCGTCTGATTTGGATTCTGTCAGTTCTGACATGTAACTTTCATCACCCAGGTCGTGTTGGAATGATCAACATGGCCATCCGACTGGTATTTCAAATTTTAGACCCCCGGACCCGACTTGGCAGTTCACTTAAACCAAGTGTATTTAGAAAATGAACTTTTGAGCGCCGAGCTCAAACCGGGCATCCGATTTGGATTCCGTCAGTTCTGACAAGTAACTTTCATCTCCCAGGTCATGTTGGAATGATCGGCACGGTGATCTGACCAGTATTTCATATTTTTGAAACCCGGACCCGACTTGGCAGTTCACTTAAACTAAGTGTATTTAGAAAATGAACTTTTGAGCGCTGAGCTCAAACCAGGCCTCCGATTTGGATTCCGTCTATTCTGACAAGTCACTTTCATCTCCCAGGTCATGTTGGAATGATCAGCACTGCCATCCGGCCAGTATTTCTGATTTTAGACACCCGGACTTGACTTCGCAGATCACTTAAACTAAGTGTATTTAGAAAATGAACTTTTGAGCGCCGAGCTCAAACCGGGCATCCGATTTGGATTCCGTCATTTCTGACAAGTCACTTTCATCTCCCAGGTCATGTTGGAATGATCGGCACGGCCATACGATTTTTATTTCAGATTTTAGACCACCGGACCCAACTTGGCAGTTCACTTAAACTAAGTGTATTTAGAAAATGAACTTTTGAGTGCCGAGCTCAAACCGGGCATCCGATTTTGATTCCCTCAATTATGACAAGTCACTTTCATCTCCCAGGTCATGTTGGAATGATCGGCACGGCCATCCGACCAGTATTTCCGATTTTAGACCCCCGGACCAGACATGGCAGTTCAGTAAACTAAGTGTATTTAGAAAATGAACTTTTGAGCGCCGAGCTCAAGCTGGGCATCCGATTTGGATTTCGTCTATTCTGACAAGTCACTTTCATCACCTAGGTTGTGTTGGAATGATCGGCATGGCGATCCAACCGGTATTTCAGATTTTAGACCCCCGGACCCGACTTGGCAGTTCACTTAAACTAAGTGTATTTAGAAGATGAACTTTTGAGCGCCGAGCTCAAACCGGTCATCCGATTTGGATTCCGTCAGTTCTGACAGGTAACTTTTATCTCCCAGGTCATGTTGGAATGATCGGCATGGCGATCCGACTGGTATTTCAGATTTAATACCCCCGGACCTGACTAGGTAGTTCGTTTAAACTAAGTGTATTTAAAAAATGAACGTTTGAGCGCCGAGCTCAAACCGGGCATCCGATTTGGATTCCGTCAGTTCTGACAGGTCACTTTCATCTCCCAGGTCGTGTTGGAATGATCAGCATGGCCATCCGACTGGTATTTTAGATTTTAGACCCCCGGACCTGACTTGGCAGTTCACTTAAACTAAGTGTATTTAGAAAATGAACTTTTGAGCGCCGAGCTCAAGCTGGGCATCCGATTTAGATTCCGTCTATTCTGACAAGTCACTTTCATCCACTAGGTTGTGTTGGAATGATCGACATGGTGATCCGATCGGTATTTCAGATTTTAGACCCCCGGACCCGACTTGGCAGTTCACTTAAACTAAGTGTATTTAGAAGATGAACTTTTGAGCACCGAGCTTAAACCGGGCATCCGATTTGGATTCCTTCAGTTCTGACAAGTAACTTTCATCTCCCAGGTCGTGTTGGAATGATCAGCATGGCCGTCAGACCGGTATTTCAGATGTAGACCCCCGGACCCGACTTGGCAGTTCATTTAAACTAAGTGTATTTAGAAAATGAACTTTTGAGCGCCGAGCTCAAACCAGGCATCCGATTTAGATTCCGTCATTTCTGACAAGTCACTTTCATCTCCTAGGTCGTGTTGGAATGATCGGCACTGCCATCCGACCAGTATTTCTGATTTTAGACACCCGGACCTGACTTGGCAGTTCACTTAAACTAAGTGTATTTAGAAAATAAACTTTTGAGCGCCGAGCTCAAACCGGACATCCGATTTGGATTCCGTCAGTTCTGAAAAGTCACTTTCATCTCCCTAGTCGTGTTGGAATGATCGGCACGGCCATCCGACTGGTATTTCAGATTTTAGACCCCCGGACCTGACTTGGCAGTTCATTTAAACTAAGTGTATTTAGAAAATGAACTTTTGAGTGCCGGGCTCAAATCAGGCATCCGATTTGGATTCCGTCTGTTCTGACAAGTCACTTTCATCTCCCATGTCATGTTGGAATGATCGGCATGGCCATCCGACCAGTATTTCATATTTTTGACACCTGGACCCGACTTGGCAGTTCACTTAAACTAAGTGTATTTAAAAAATGAACTTTTGAGCGCCGAGCTCAAACTGGGGATCCGATTTGGATTCCGTCAGTTCTGACAAGTCACTTTCATCTCCCAGGTCGTGTTGGAATGATCGGCACAGCCATCCTTCTGGAACTTCAGATTTTAGACCCCCAGACCCGACTTGGCAGTTCACTTAAACAAAGTGTATTTAGAAAATGAACTTTTGACGCCGAGCTCAAACCGGGCATCCGATTTAGATTCCGTCAGTTCTGACAAGTCACTTTCATCTCCCAAGTCATGTTGGAATGATCGGCATGGCCATCCGACCAGTATTTCATATTTTTGACACCCGGACCCCACTTGGCAGTTCACTTAAACTAAGTGTATTTAGAAAATGAACTTTTGTGCGCCGAGCTCAAACCGGGCATCCGATTTGGATTTCGTCAATTCTGAAAAGTCACTTTCATCTTCCAGGTCGTGTTGGAATGATTGGCACGACCATCTGTCTGGTATTTCATGTTGCATTCCTATGGTTTTGATGATGTCTCACACTATAAATCAATCTTCTATCTCTAGATTAATGTTGTTTCATCATGTGAGTGAGTACAGTTCATTTGGTTGTCAGATAAGCATGCTATCATGATTTTATCTACACTCTGCTTAGCTAGTACTGATTGCAGTGGGTCGACCCATCCCTTCTGATGCGTCGACTCATCTGTTCATTTGGCATAACTCCTTCAAGTCTATTCTCTCGGTCTGCACAGGTTTTCACACCAGTGCGTCAACTCAGTGTGGTGATGCGTAGACTCTTCTGTTCAGGTTCTTCATTTCATTAAGTCTATACATCATCAGTTGAACGTAATAGTAATACGTTGCAGCGTCAACTCAATGGGCTGCAGCGTCAACTCAGCATGTAAAATACTGTGTTAAAAGCCTAAGTCTATACACTCGTTTGTGAGCCTTCAACTCTGTACACTGCTTGAGCCTCACCAAAGTCTATACATCGCTTCAAGCGATTCTAGTCTATACAGTCTGCCTCCACACTAGAAGTCTGTACATCGGTCTGCTTCTTGTGAAGTCTACACATTGACTCGTTCAATTCTGCAAAGCATGTTCATTAGACTATGGCGAAGTCTATACACTCGGTTCCTTGGGCAAAGTCTATACAACCGCAACCCAACACATTGAACAGCTTTCCAAGTCTATACACTAGACTTCATTTCACTAAGTCTATACACTCCCTCACTATGTACACACTTGCTATATTGATATCTGAAGTCTATACAATGCTTCACGTTAACACTAACTCTATACACTTCATTATTGTTGCTGAAGGGAACAGGGTTGACGCCTGAAGTTTAAAGCGTCCACGCATCAGTAGATGAAACTGTCACGCCGTCTTCTATTGCGTCAATGCCACAAGCAAGCAGCGTCGACGCAGCAGTTAAAATAGGAGAGACTCTTACAAGCGTTGAAGCCTTCACGAAATCTTCCACTGCGTCAACGCCATCAACAAGAAGCGTCGACGCAGCGACATAAGAGATACCAGTATAGAAATGTACATGTTCGTGCGTCAACGCCACCAACTGGCAGCGTCAACGCAGCAGTCCAAGAAAGGGACGACTTATCTCTAGATGCCTTCAATACGTCAACGCTATATGCTGATAACGTCGACGCAGCTCGCCTATCTGTTGAAGACTTGAACACTGAACTGCAGATACCGTTGCGTCAACGCAATAGGATGATGGAGTCGACGCAGCGGTTAAGAAGTTTGAAGATTTCTGATGACAGCGTCAACTCTTTGGAGCGAGTGAGTTGACGCCATCTACCTCCAGTTGCTGAGCGTACTGGTGCTGGGCACGTGATCCGAGGATAAGGAAAATGCCCAGATGAGGACACGTGGTCTAACAGTCTACTGGATGCTGCCACGTGGTCCAAATTCTTAGGGCGGGAACTGTGGAAGCCACACGCGCCCTGCTGCTGCTCCAGGTATAAAATGAAGCCTTCGTCTTCAGATGAAGGTTGATCGAAGAAGAAGCCTGAAGAGCATATACGTCCTTCGATCCAGAAAAGGAAAGAAAAGTGCAGAGAGAAAGAAAGAGAAAGGAAAAGAGCAGAGAGTTCAATATCTGAGAGGAGTTTGGTCGAGAGAGAGAGAGAGAGTGTGTGCTGCTTGATGAATTGCTTCATTTGAAGCTACATTTGTTTTGGGTTTCAGAACCGATTCCTTCTCATTGCTTTTCATTTTCCATTTTGCTTTCGTTTATTTTTCATCCTTCTATTCTGATCTGAATTGTTGTCCCTTCGGTGTGTGGAGGAAGGGAGTATCACTCCAGTTTCCCTCTGTGTTGTAGAGGAAGAGAGATCGGTGATCTCTGGTGGTGTTAGTGACTGGTTGTCATTAACAGTTTCCCTCCGGTGTGTGGAGGAAGGGAGAGGTTTCTCCGGTCATGTTCTAGCTGGGAGCTAGAACAAGTTTCAAGTTCTGTGGGTAGCAGAACTTGGTTGAGGGATTTGTCTCCCTTGGTGTTCAAGCTGTGTGGCAGCATGTTGTTCGCAGACTGAGTCTGCATTGATCTAGCATAGTCTAGTGGAATCCTCACTCTAGTTGGAGTGAGCGGTGGATGTAGACTGCAGACTGCAATCGAACCACCTAAAAAACTGAGTGCCTCCTCTGTGGTTTGCTTCTGTTCTCTACGCTCTTCATCTGCTTGGGTCTTTGCTTCCTTGTGATTCGCTCTTCATTCTCATTTACATTCCTCTGTGTACGGTTTAAGGAGGTGCGTTAGCAGTAGAAATTATATCCCGTTTAAGTTTCTTCAAATTGGGAGTGATCTATTCATCCCCCCTTCTATATCACTGTTGCTGCGCTAACACTTGGTATCAGAGCAGGTTTACGCCATGTGGACGAACGGTCAAGGAAATGGTGGTGGTCCTAGAACCTTCATGGCCGAAGGTCAATCCATTAGTCGCCCTCCTTATTTCTATGGTAGTAACTATCTGTTTTGGAAGAACAGGATGGAAGTGTTCATCAGAGCTCAGAGTCATAAATTGTGGAGTGTAATCACGGTGGGGCCATATGAGTTGCCACCAAACGAGGATGCTTGGACAGATGATCATGTGAAGCTCTCGTCACTCAACTGGACGGCGCTGAACATAATCCAGTGTGCTGTTCATCCAGAGGAATATGCTCGTATATCTGCATACA
The DNA here is from genome assembly GCA_022559845.1 of Amorphophallus konjac. Lineage (NCBI taxonomy): Eukaryota > Viridiplantae > Streptophyta > Magnoliopsida > Alismatales > Araceae > Amorphophallus > Amorphophallus konjac. The sequence continues at coordinate 340,935,815 of CM040121.1, read as the reverse complement.
GAACTGCCAAGCGAATGTGGGATGAGCTGCAATTAATCTATGATGGTACAGCTCAAGTGAAAGCTTCGAAGGTAAACCTCTACACTTCTAAGTATGAAATGTTTAAGATGAATGCAGATGAGAATATAACCGAAATGTATGCCAGGTTATCCTTGATCACTAACACTCTTAAAGGGCTAGGGAAGGATCTTGCTGAGGCAGATATAGTCAGGAAAATCCTTAGATCTTTATCCCCGGCATGGCACACTAAGGCCATTGTGATTGAGGAGTCAAAAGATTTGACTGTCTTAACTGTGAATGAACTCATAGGATCCCTGATGACCTATGAGATGAATTTCCAAGGAGGTGGAGAAGGAAGTGAGGGAAGGGTAAAAATGTAGCCCTAAGAGCTTCCCGCAAAAAGGGTAGCAACAGTGGAAGCAGCAGTAGTAGCCCTGAGTCCGAGTCTGAGCTTGAAGGTCTGTCAAATCTCGACCAGGAGGAGCAGGCAATGCTCACTAGACAGTTCAAAAAATTTCTGAAGAAAAAGGGAAAGACCTTTAGGAAGAAGAAGCCACAACCCTTTAACAAGAATGCTGAATTTACCGGTTACAGGGATAGAAATCCTAAGAAACTGACTTGTTTTAACTGTAACAAACAGGGACACATGAGAGGCGAATGCCCAGACCTCCAGAAGAAGGGTCCCTATCTTCAGAAGAAAAATATAATGGTGCAGAAGAAGAAGAAGCCACAGGCGATGGTCTGCACATGGAGCGTGGAAGAAGAAGACCCTGAAGATGCTTCCTCAGAAGAATATGAAGATGGAATTTGCCTTATGGCAAACAGTGAAGAGGAGGTAATAAATGTCTTTGAAAATTTCTCAATTGATGACTGGGAGGATGCTTATGGTGATTTGTTAGATAAATTTAATTCTCTTAGTAAAGAGCACAGAGTTCTGAAAAGAAAATTTAACACAAATGTTGAAGAACAAACTCTGGTATGTGAGGAAAATGAAAAGCTAAAAGAACAACTAGAAGAAATGACCTCACTATGGAAAGAGAATGATAAGCTTAAGGGAGAAATTCAAGAAAGTCAAAAACAGCTCAATGAATTTAAAGCTAAAATTGAAGAAGGCATGAATGAAATTAGAGTAAATTCAGAGAAATATGAAGTTGTGAAGAAAGTAAATGCTGAACTCCTAAAGAATTCTGAGTATCTTCAAAAGGAGCTGGAAGACAAACAGAAAGTCTTAGAAAAGTTTGTCCAAGGAAAGACTAGCCTAGATGCTATACTAGGGACTAGGGTCAATTTCAATAAGGAAGGTCTAGGCTATGACCCAACCAACAAGAGACCCTTGCAATTCAAGACCATCACCTTCTGTCTAGAGAAGGGAAAAGAAAAGCTGGACACACCATCCAGCTCAAACAGCTCCAAGGAAACTCAAAGTCCTAAAGAAAACACAAAAACCAGTACTGGACAACCATTTAAGAGTGGAATGAACTTTATGAAGAATAACATTAAGTCCACTCACCAGAAAATAAATGGCAACTGGACCAAGAAAACAAATCAGAACAAGAGCTGGAATTATAACAACCAGACGGGTCCAAACAAGACCTACTGGAGGAATAACTTTCATGGTCAAAATTATGCTAATCAACAAGCCTACAGGAAATTTCCTAGGAATAGGAAGACTAATGAATGGAATAGAACTCACTTCTCCAGTTCAGCTGGATTCAACCTTAATAAACCAGAAAGGAAGGTGCCAGAGAAAACCATGCTGAAACAAATCTGGATACCTAAACACTTGATCAGAGATTTGAACAATGTCCTTGGACCCAACTCATCTTGGGTTCCAAATTACTCTGCTTGATATACTTGTGTAGGTCGGCCTGGCAGCTGAAGACAACAAGTGGTACCTCGACAGTGGCTGCTCCAGGCATATGACGAGACCGATCCAAGTTCAGCAAGATAGAGATGAAGCCAGGGGGTCTGGTCAAGTTTGGAGGAAAGAACAAAGGTAAAATAATTGGAGTTGGCACAGTAGGTAAGTCTTCCACAAATTCCATTGAAAAAGTATTACTTGTGGAAGGGCTTCAACACAACCTGATTAGCATTAGCCAATTATGTGACAGGGGTCACAGGGTTGTATTTGATGATAGTTCATGTAAAATCCTTGAAACGAATTCTGACATGGTTAAATTTGTAGCCAACAGGGTTAATAATGTCTACATTGTAGACTTAGATGAGAATTCTGAATCTACTATTTGCTTATCTGCCAATTCTGAAAATGATGCCTTTGAATGGCATAGACGTCTAGGTCATGCTAGCTTTTCAACTTTAAATAAATTGGTCAAGCATGATTTAGTTAGAGGCATGCCTAGAATTAAATTCAACGCTATATCAAAAGCATGTGATGCCTGTGCTCTAGGCAAACAGACCAGAAACTCTTTAAATTAAGATCTGAGCCATTGTCTTCGAGACCAATGGAACTTCTTCATATGGACTCTTTCGGTCCAACTAGAACTCAGAGTCTTAATGGTAGCAGGTTTGGCTATGTCATCATAGATGACTTCTCCAGATATTCATGGATATTTTTCTTAGCAAATAAGAGTGATGCATTTCAAAAGTTTAATCTATTTTTCAATAAGGTCAAACAAGAAGGGAAGTACAAGGTTAGTTCTATTCAATCTGACCATGGAGGTGAGTTTGAAAACTCAATATTTACTGATCTTTGTGACAAAGAAGGACTAACTCACAGGTTTTCTTCTCCCAGGACACCTGAACAAAATGAGATTGTGGAGAGAAGAAATAGGACAGTGGTGGAGATGGCCCGGACCATGTTGATTGAAAGTAAATTACCTAGAAGGTTTTGGGCAGAAGCGGCCAATACAGCAACCTACATAATCAATAGGGCCATGGTAAGACCCATACACAAGAAAACACCCTATGAGCTTCTAAAAGGTAAGAAACCAAACTTGTTTCATTTCAGAATTTTTGGAGCAAAATATTTTATTCATAACAATGATAAGAAAGATTTAGATAAGTTTGAAGCCAAGAGTTCACCTGGAATATTCTTGGGTTACTCTGAAGTGTCAAGGGCATATAGGGTATTTAACGTATCAGATCAGAAAGTGGAAGAATCTCCACACATTCTTTTTAGTGAAAAGAAAGATGTTTCTAATGTTGAAAATTTTGACAGGGATTCTAATCATGGTGGAGAGTTTCTAGAAGACCAACCGGAAGAAGAGAACACTCAGCCAAGTGGGGAAACAAATTCCCCCAATCAGGAAGGTCCAAGAGAAACAGGTGAGTCTTCAACAAATATTAGATTTCTTAAAGACCATCCTTTAGATAAAGTCATAGGCAATCCTGAAGATCCTCTTCGGACTAGGTCTCATTTTAGAAATGTGAATAATGATGACTTAATTGCATTAGTCTCACAAATTGAACCCAAAACAGTAGAAGAGGCCTTAGCTGATCAAGCTTGGGTCAATGCTATGAGTGAGGAATTAGGTCAGTTTGAAAGGAATAATGTCTGGGAGCTTGTCCCAAGACCAGATGGTATTAACGTCATAGGAACCAAGTGGGTGTTCAAAAATAAGATGAACTAAGATGGAATTATCTCGAGGAATAAAGCCAGACTAGTAGCCAAAGGCTACTGTCAAGAATTCGGTGTAGACTTTGATGAATCCTATGCACATGTTGCTAGGATGGAAGCTATAAGATTGTTGCTTGCCTTTGCATGCTCAAAGAACATAAAACTCCAACAAGTGGATGTTAAAAGTGCCTTTTTAAATGGAGTTATTAAAGAAGAAGTGTTTGTTGAACAACCTCCTGGATTTCAATATTCTCCTCAACCTAACCAAGTTTTCAGGTTAAACAAAGTCTTGTATGGTCTAAAGCAGGCTCCAAGAGCTTGGTATGAAAGATTGTCTGAATTTCTGATCAGCAAGGGCTACAAAAGAAGTAAAGTTGATCAGACTTTATTTACCAAGGGCATGAATAAAGATCTCATCATAGTTCAGGTATATGTAGATGACATTGTATTTGGATCAACTAAGCATGAACTATGTGATGAATTCTCTACCATGATGTTTGCTGAATTTGAAATGGGCTTGGTTGGTGAACTAAAATATTTTCTTGGATTGCAGGTACAGCAGCTAGAAGATGGGTGCTTCATCAACCAAACCAAATACACAATGGAACTGTTCAAAAGGTTTGGTATGGAAAACTTAAAGCACATTACTACACCCATGGGCACCAATACATCATTGGATGCAGATGAGACAGGTAAAGAAGTAAATGCCAAACTTTATAGAGGTATGATTGGATCACTACTTTACTTGACAGCCTCTAGACCTGATATACAATTCAGTGTAGGAATGTGTGCAAGGTATCAGTCTAGACCTACTGAACTACACTTAGCTGCAGTTAAAAGAATCTTCAGATATTTGTCAGCTAGTCATTCTCTAGGTTTATGGTTTCCTGCATCTCACACACTTAACCTAGTAGCATACACAGATGCTGACTATGCCGGCTGTAAACTAGACAGGAAAAGCACTAGTGGCCATTGTGAATTCTTGGGTGGGTGTTTAGTGTCTTGGGGCTATAACAAATAACATTCTGTGGCCCTCTCCACTGCAGAAGCTGAATATGTGGCTGCAGGGAGTTGTGGAACACAAGTCATTTGGATTAAACACCAGCTTCAGGACTACCAAGTAGACCTGGGATGCACACCTATTTACTGTGATAATACTAGTGTCATCAATCTTGCTAAAAATCATGTTTTACATTCAAGAACCAAACACATAGAGATAAGACATCATTTTATAAGAGATGAGGTGTCTAAGAATAATTTTGAACTGATTCATGTAGGCACAGATAATCAGATTGCTGACATATTCACAAAACCTCTGGATAACGAAAAATTTTCCACTTTGAGAAGAGAATTAGGCTTATACAAATTGTCTTAATTATGAAGCATGTTCTTGTTGTGAGGGGGAGTTGTGTCTATCTGATGTGTAGCCTTCTTTCATGCTGATTTAAGAGGGTGCTCTGAATCCTTACTGGTTAGCCTTCAAAATGCCCTAGGTAAGGGGGAGCTTTGAGATTCTTTTTTGCTGGAATAGTTATTGAAGTATGCTATGTCTTAGGGGGAGCTGAGTTGTGATGTGAGAAGAGAAGTTCTCTGACAGATTCAAAAGGGCTGTCCAGATGTGTACCTTTGCTGGTTTTGCATGACTGATTTAGTGTGGTTCTCTCAGAAAATAGAGTGTCACTTATCTCTTAAGTCTATACGTCAGTGACTCTAATCTTCAAGTTAGAATCCTTCCTTTGGTACTCCTTCAGAGATTTGGACTAATTGCATAAAGTATATCTTCCTACATTGCCATTGATTATGGTTCAAGCCAAAAACTTGTATGTCTTGTTATCTGACCCAATCAACTTGAAATCTAGACTTCAAGACTCAATTCAAGAAAAGTTCTTTTTGGTATTGTCTTCAATCATTCTATCTTTTTTAACTCACGGGCTTAACTGAACAAACATGTTCTGTTTTAATCACTGAGAAACTGGGAGCTTCATCAATGAAATGAATATTTCTCCCAAGTCATGAGGTGTCAAATGCTTAAAATAAGTGAAAAGTCATGACAGAGCAATGGTGGCTTGCTGGTGAGTAACTGGGGACTCTGGCCTCTAATCAAGGTGTCTCCCTAATGTCAAAAGCCACAGTTACTAACTCTGTTCCTTATTAAAAAAAAGGGGGGGAAGTAATGAGGTACTCACTCTGAGTAACTGGGGATTCAGGCCTCTAATCAAGGTGTCTCCCTAATGTCAAAGGAAGTGACCTACCAACTTACTCATTGATCTTCTTGAAAATCATCTCCAACAAAATTCCTTGTTGTTATGCAACTAATGGATTGCTTGTCTTCAATACCTTGAGAACACCTCTCAGATTTACTCTCTTGCTGTCTTGTGAAATAGTTGAATGATCAGCTATATCTGGCCATACTTGTCAACTCCTGCTCTCAATCATCCACTATGTATGCTGATAAACTTGTCTATAACTCTACTTCTCTATTGTGTACTGAAGTCCAAAGAATCCTCTCTTGAGATTAGAAACTCACTTATTCTCTTAAGACCTACTCGTGATTCTCTGCACTAAGAAGTTACTGTCCTCAGTCCTCATGTTTCCAGCACTGTCATACATTCTGCAGTTCTTTTTTGCTGATGTCAAAGGGGGAGAGAAGCTTGCAATATCAGCAATTTCTGTGAGAAGTTTGCAATTTCAGTGAGTATTGGTTTTGTCTTGAGCTTTGAGGGGAGTCATGTTGCTTCGTGGAAGAAATGGTTATGAGTTGTGGGGGAGATGAGAGTGTGCTGTAGGGAATGTTTAATTCATTTGCATGAGCATGTCTTGAATTTTTTTCCTTTTGTTTGTTGGAGCTGGCATTAACTCTTTGTTGAAACTTGATATTGCATGATTCATAGTGTTGTCATCATCAAAAAGGGGGAGATTGTTGCATTCCTATGGTTTTGATGATGTCTCACACTATAAATCAATCTTCTATCTCTAGATTAATGTTGTTTCATCATGTGATTGAGTACAGTTCATTTGGTTGTCAGATAAGCATGCTATCATGATTTTATCTACACTCTGCTTAGCTAGTACTGATTGCAGTGGGTCGACCCATCCCTTCTGATGCGTCGACTCATCTGTTCATTTGGCATAACTCCTTCAAGTCTATTCTCTCGGTCTGCACAGGTTTTCACACCAGTGCATCAACTCAGTGTGGTGATGCATAGACTCTTCTGTTCAGGTTCTTCATTTCATTAAGTCTATACATCATCAGTTGAACGTAATAGTAATACGTTGCAGCGTCAACTCAATGGGCTGCAGCGTCAACTCAGCATGTAAAATACTGTGTTAAAAGCCTAAGTCTATACACTCGTTTGTGAGCCTTCAACTCTGTACACTGCTTGAGCCACACCAAAGTCTATACATCGCTTCAAGCGATTCTAGTCTATACAGTCTGCCTCCACACTAGAAGTCTGTACATCGGTCTGCTTCTTGTGAAGTCTACACATTGACTCGTTCAATTCTGCAAAGCATGTTCATTAGACTATGGCGAAGTCTATACACTCGGTTCCTTGGGCAAAGTCTATACAACCGCAACCCAACACATTGAACAGCTTTCCAAGTCTATACACTAGACTTCATTTCACTAAGTCTATACACTCCCTCACTATGTACACACTTGCTACATTGATCTCTGAAGTCTATACAATGCTTCACGTTAACACTAACTCTATACACTTCATTATTGTTGCTGAAGGGAACAGGGTTGACGCCTGAAGTTTAAAGCGTCCACGCATCAGTAGATGAAACTGTCACGCCGTCTTCTATTGCGTCAACGCCACAAGCAAGCAGCGCCGACGCAGCAGTTAAAATAGCAGAGACTCTTACAAGCGTTGAAGCCTTCACGAAATCTTCCACTACGTCAACGCCATCAACAAGAAGCGTCGACGCAGCGGCATAAGAGATGCCAGTATAGAAATGTACACGTTCGTGCGTCAACGCCACCAACTTGCAGCGTCAACGCAGCAGTCCAAGAAAGGGACGACTTATCTCTAGATGCCTTCAATACGTCAACGCTATATGCTGATAACGTCGACGCAGCTCGCCTATCTGTTGAAGACTTGAACACTGAACTGCCGATACCGTTGCGTCAATGCAATAGGATGATGGAGTCGACGTAGTGGTTAAGAAGTTTGAAGATTTCTGATGACAGCGTCAACTCTTTGGAGCGAGTGAGTTGACGCCATCTACCTCCAGTTGCTGAGCGTACTGGTGCTGGGCACGTGATCCGAGGATAAGGAAAATGCCCAGATGAGGACACGTGGTCTGACAGTCTACTGGATGCTGCCACGTGGTCTGAATTCTTAGGGCGGGAACTGTGGAAGCCACACGCGCCCTGCTGCTGCTTCAGGTATAAAATGAAGCCTTCGTCTTCAGATGAAGGTTGATCGAAGAAGAAGCCTGAAGAGCATATACGTCCTTCGATCCAGAAAAGGAAAGAAAAGTGCAGAGAGAAAGAAAGAGAAAGGAAAAGAGCAGAGAGTTCAATATCTGAGAGGAGTTTGGTCGAGAGAGAGAGAGAGTGTGTGCTGCTTGATGAATTGCTTCATTTGAAGCTACATTTGTTTTGGGTTTCAGAACTGATTCCTTCTCATTGCTTTTCATTTTCCATTTTGCTTTCGTTTATTTTTCATCCTTCTATTCTGATCTGAATTGTTGTCCCTCCGGTGTGTGGAGGAACGGAGTATCACTCCAGTTTCCCTCTGTGTTGCAGAGGAAGAGAGATCGGTGATCTCTGGTGGTGTTAGTGACTGGTTGTCATTAACAGTTTCCCTCCGGTGTGTGGAGGAAGGGAGAGGTTTCTCCGGTCATGTTCTAGCGAGGAGCTAGAACAGGTTTCAAGTTCTGTGGGTAGCAGAACTTGGTTGAGGGATTTGTCTCCCTTGGTGTTCAAGCTGTGTGGCAGCATGTTGTTCGCATACTGAGTCTGCATTGATCTAGCATAGTCTAGTGGAATCCTCACTCTAGTTGGAGTGAGGGGTGGATGTAGACTGCAGACTGCAATCGAACCACCTAAAAAACCGAGTGCCTCCTCTGTGGTTTGCTTCTGTTCTCTACGCTCTTCATCTGCTTGGGTCTTTGCTTCCTTGTGATTCGCTCTTCATTCTCATTTACATTCCTCTGTGTACGGTTTAAGGAGGTGCGTTAGCAGTAGAAATTATATTCCGTTTTAGTTTCTTCAAATTGGGAGTGATCTATTCATCCCCCCCCCTTCTATATCACTCTTGCTGCGCTAACATTTCAGATTTTAGACCCCCGGACCCGACTTGGATGTTCACTTAAAATAAGTGTATTTAGAAAATGAACTTTTGAGCGCCGAGCTCAAGCTGGGCATCCGATTTGGATTTCATCAGTTCTGACAAGTCACTTTCATCTCCCACGTTGTGTTGGAATGATCGGCACGGTGATCCGACTGATATTTCAGATTTTAGACCCCCGGACCCGACTTGGCAGTTCACTTAAACTAAGTGTATTTAGAAAATGAACTTTTGAGTGCCGAGCTCAAACCAGGCATCCGATTTGGATTCCGTCAGTTCTGACAAGTCACTTTCATCTCCCAGGTCGTGTTGGAACGATCGGCACTGCCATCCGACCAGTATTTCTGATTTTAGACACCTGGACCTGACTTGGCAGATCACTTAAACTAAGTGTATTTAGAAAATGAACTTTTGAGCGCCGAGCTCAAACCGGGCATCCGATTTGGATTCCGTCATTTCTGACAAGTCACTTTCATCTCCCAGGTCATGTTGGAATGATCGGCACGGCCATACGACTGGTATTTCAGATTTTAGACCACCGGACCCAACTTGGCAGTTCACTTAAACTAAGTGTATTTAGAAAATGAACTTTTGAGTGCCGAGCTCAAACCAGGCATCCGATTTAGATTCCCTCAATTCTGACAAGTCATTTTCATCTCCCAGGTCAAGTTGGAATGACCGGCATGGCCATCCGACCAGTATTTCCGATTTTAGACCCCCGGACCAGACATGGCAGTTCAGTAAACTAAGTGTATTTAGAAAATGAACTTTTGAGCGCCGAGCTCAAGCTGGGCATCCGATTTGGATTTCGTCTATTCTGACAAGTCACTTTCATCTCCTAGGTTATGTTGGAATGATCGGCATGGCGATCCGACTGGTATTTTGGATTTTAGACCCCCGGACCCGACTTGGCAGTTCACTTAAACTAAGTGTATTTAGAAGATGAACTTTTGAGTGCCGAGCTCAAACCGGTCATCCGATTTGGATTCCGTCAGTTCTGGCAAGTAACTTTTATCTCCCAGATCGTGTTGGAATGATCGGCATGGTGATCCGACCGGTATTTCAGATTTAATACCCCCGGACCCGACTAGGCAGTTCATTTAAACTAAGTGTATTTAAAAAATGAACTTTTGAGCGCCGAGCTCAAACCGGGCATCCGATTTGGATTCCGTCAGTTCTGACAGGTCACTTTCATCTCCCAGGTCGTGTTGGAATGATCAGCACGGCCATCCAACCGGTATTTCAGATTTTAGACCCCCGGACCTGACTTGGCAGTTCACTTAAACTAAGTGTATTTAGAAAATGAACTTTTGAGCGCCGAGCTCAAGCTAGGCATCCGATTTAGATTCCGTCTGTTCTGACAAGTCACTTTCATCTACTAGGTTGTGTTGGAATGATCGGCATGGCGATCCGACCGGTATTTCAGATTTTAGACCCCCGGACCCGACTTGGTAGTTCACTTAAACTAAGTGTATTTAGAAGATGAACTTTTGAGCGCCGAGCTCAAACCGGGCATCCGATTTAGATTCCGTCAGTTCTGACAAGTAACTTTCATCTTACAGGTCGTGTTGGAATGATCAGCATGGCCGTCCGACCGGTATTTTAGATTTCGACCCCTGGACCCGACTTGGCAGTTCATTTAAACTAAGTGTATTTAGAAAATGAACTTTTGAGCGCCGAGCTCAAACCAGGCATCCGATTTAGATTCCGTCATTTCTGACAAGTCACTTTCATCTCCTAGGTCGTGTTGGAATGATCGGCACTGCCATCCGACCAGTATTTCTGATTTTAGACACCCGGACCTGACTTGGCGGTTCACTTAAACTAAGTGTATTTAGAAAATGAACTTTTGAGCGCCGAGCTCAAACCGGACATCCGATTTGGATTCCGTCAGTTCTGAAAAGTCACTTTCATCTCCCTAGTTGTGTTGGAATGATCGGCACGGCCATCCGACCGGTATTTCAGATTTTAGACCCCCGGACCCGACTTGGCAGTTCATTTAAACTAAGTGTATTTAGAAAATGAACTTTTGAGTGCCGGGCTCAAATCAGGCATCCGATTTGGATTCCGACTATTCTGAAAAGTCACTTTCATCTTCCATGTCATGTTGGAATGATCGGCATGGCCATCCGACCAGTATTTCATATTTTTGACACCCGGATCCGACTTGGCAGTTCACTTAAACTAAGTGTATTTAAAAAATGAACTTTTGAGCGCTGAGCTCAAACCGGGCATCCGATTTGGATTCCGTCAGTTCTGACAAGTCACTTTCATCTCCCAGGTCGTGTTGGAATGATCGGCACATCCATCCGTCTGGAACTTCAGATTTTAGACCCCCGGACCCGACTTGGCAGTTCACTTAAACAAAGTGTATTTAGAAAATGAACTTTTGACGCCGAGCTCAAATCGGGCATCCGATTTGGATTCCGTCAGTTCTGACAAGTCACTTTCATCTCCAAAGTCGTGTTGGAATGATTGGCACGGCCATCCGACCAGTATTTCATATTTTTGACACCCGGACCCGACTTGGCAGTTCACTTAAACTAAGTGTATTTAGAAAATGAACTTTTGAGCGCCGAGCTCAAACTGGGCATCCGATTTGGATTCCGTCAATTCTGACAAGTCACTTTCATCTCCCAGGTCGTGTTGGAATGATCGGCATGGCCATCAGTCTGGTATTTCAGATTTTAGACCCCCGGACCCGACTTGGCTGTTCACTTAAAATAAGTGTATTTAGAAAATGAACTTTTGAGCACCGAGCTCAAGCTGGGCATCCGATTTGGATTTCGTTAGTTCTGACAAGTCACTTTCATCTCCCACGTTGTGTTGGAATGATCGGCACGGTGATCCGACCGGTATTTCAGATTTTAGACCCCCGGACCCGACTTGGCAGTTCACTTAAACTAAGTGTATTTAGAAAATGAACTTTTGAGCGCCGAGCTCAAACCGGGCATCCAATTTAGATTCCGTCAGTTCTAACAAGTAACTTTCATCTCCCAAGTCGTGTTGGAATGATCGGCATGGCGATCGGACCGGTATTTCAGATTTAATACCCCCGGACCCGACTTGGCAGTTCATTTAAACTAAGTGTATTTAGAAAATGAACTTTTGAGAGCCGAGCTCAAACCGGGCATCCGATTTGGATTCCGTCAGTTCTGACAGGTCACTTTCACCTCCCAGGTCGTGTTGGAATGATCAGCATGGCCATCCGACCGGTATTTCAGATTTTAGACTCCCGGACCAGACTTGGCAGTTCACTTAAACAAAGTGTATTTAGAAAATGAACTTTTGAGCGCCGAGCTCAAATCGGGCATCCGATTTGGATTCCGTCAGTTCTGACAAGTCACTTTCATCTCTCAGGTCATGTTGGAATGATCGGCACGGCGATCCGACCAGTATTTCAGATTTTAGACCCCCGGACCCAACTTTGCAGTTCACTTAAACTAAGTGTATTTACAAAATTAACTTTTGAGCGCCGAGCTCAAGCTGGGCATCCGATTTAGATTCTGTCAGTTCTGACAAGTCACTTTCATCTCCCAGGTTGTGTTGGAAAGATCGGCATGGCGATCCAATCCGTATTTCAGATTTTAGACTCCCGGACCCGACTTGGCAGTTCACTTAAACTAAGTGTATTTAGAAAATGAACTTTTGAGCGCCGAGCTCAAACCGTACATCCGATTTAGATTCCGTCAGTTCTGAAAAGTCACTTTCATCTCCCTAGTCGTGTTGGAATGATCGTCACGGCCATCCGACCGGTATTTCAGATTTTAGACCCCCGGACCCGACTTGGCAGTTCATTTAAACTAAGTGTATTTAGAAAATGAACTTTTGAGCGCCGAGCTCAAACCAAGCATCCAATTTGGATTCCGTCTATTCTGACAAGTCACTTTCATCTCCCAGGTCGTGTAGGAATGATCGGCACGGCCATCCGACCAGTATTTCAGATTTTAGACACCCGGACCCGACTTGGCAGTTCAATTAAACTAAGTGTATTTAGAAAATGAACTTTTGAGCGTCGAGCTCAAACCGGGCATCCGATTTGGATTCCGTCAGTTCTGACAAGACACTTTCATCTCCCAGGTCGTGTTTGAACAATCAGCACGGCTATCCGACCCGTATTTCAGATTTTAGACCCCCGGACCCCACTTGGCAGTTAACTTAAACTAAGTGTATTTAGAAAATGAACTTTTGAGCGCCGAGCTCAAGTTGGGCATCCGATTTAGATTCTGTCAGTTCTGAAAAGTCACTTTCATCTCCCAGGTTGTGTTGGAATGATCGGCATGGCGATCTGACCGGTATTTCAGATTTTAGACCCCCGGACCCGACTTGACAGTTCACTTAAACTAAGTGTATTTAGAAAATGAACTTTTGAGCGCCGAGCGCAAACCGGGCATCCGATTTTGATTCCGTCAGTTCTGACAAGTAACTTTCATCTCCCAGGTCATGTTGAAATGATCAACATGGCCATCCGACTGGTATTTCAGATTTAGACCCCCGGACCCGACTTGGCAGTTCATTTAAACTAAGTGTATTTAGAAAATGAACTTTTGACGCCGAGCTCAAACCGGGCATCCGATTTGGATTCCGTCAGTTCTGACAAGTCACTTTCATCTCCCAAGTCGTGTTGGAATGATCGGCATGGCCATCCGACCAGTATTTCATATTTTTGACACCCGGACCCGACTTGGCAGTTCACTTAAACTAAGTGTATTTAGAAAATGAACTTTTGAGCGCCGAGCTCAAACCGGGCATCCGATTTGGATTCCGTCAATTCTGACAAGTCACTTTCATCTCCCAGGTCGTGTTGGAATGATCGGCATGGCCATCAGTCTGGTATTTCAGATTTTAGACCCCCAGACCCGACTTGGCTGTTCACTTAAAATAAGTGTATTTAGAAAATGAACTTTTGAGCACCGAGCTCAAGCTGGGCATCCGATTTGGATTTCGTTTGTTCTGACAAGTCACTTTCATCTCCCACGTTGTGTTGGAATGATCGGCACGGTGATCCGACCGGTATTTCAGATTTTAGACCCCCGGACCCGACTTGGCAGTTCACTTAAACTAAGTGTATTTAGAAAATGAACTTTTGAGCGCCGAGCTCAAACCGGGCATCCAATTTAGATTCCGTCAGTTCTAACAAGTAACTTTCATCTCCCAAGTCGTGTTGGAATGATCGGCATGGCGATCGGACCGGTATTTCAGATTTAATACCCCCGGACCCGACTTGGCAGTTCATTTAAACTAAGTGTATTTAGAAAATGAACTTTTGAGAGCCGAGCTCAAACCGGGCATCCGATTTGGATTTCGTCAGTTCTGACAGGTCACTTTCACCTCCCAGGTCGTGTTGGAATGATCAGCATGGCCATCCGACCGGTATTTCAGATTTTAGACTCCCGGACCAGACTTGGCAGTTCACTTAAACAAAGTGTATTTAGAAAATGAACTTTTGAGCGCCGAGCTCAAATCGGGCATCCGATTTGGATTCCGTCAGTTCTGACAAGTCACTTTCATCTCTCAGGTCATGTTGGAATGATCGGCACGGCGATCCGACCAGTATTTCAGATTTTAGACCCCCGGACCCAACTTTGCAGTTCACTTAAACTAAGTGTATTTAGAAAATGAACTTTTGAGCGCCGAGCTCAAGCTGGGCATCCGATTTAGATTCTGTCAGTTCTGACAAATCAGTTTCATCTCCCAGGTTGTGTTGGAAAGATCGACATGGCGATCCAATCGGTATTTCAGATTTTAGACTCCCGGACCCGACTTGGCAGTTCACTTAAACTAAGTGTATTTAGAAAATGAACTTTTGAGCGCCGAGCTCAAACCGTACATCCGATTTAGATTCCGTCAGTTCTGAAAAGTCACTTTCATCTCCCTAGTCGTGTTGGAATGATCGTCACGGCCATCCGACCGGTATTTCAGATTTTAGACCCCCGGACCCGACTTGGCAGTTCATTTAAACTAAGTGTATTTAGAAAATGAACTTTTGAGCGCCGAGCTCAAACCAAGCATCCAATTTGGATTCCGTCTATTCTGACAAGTCACTTTCATCTCCCAGGTCGTGTAGGAATGATCGGCACGGCCATCCGACCAGTATTTCAGATTTTAGACACCCGGACCCGACTTGGCAGTTCAATTAAACTAAGTGTATTTAGAAAATGAACTTTTGAGCGTCGAGCTCAAACCGGGCATCCGATTTGGATTCCGTCAGTTCTGACAAGTCACTTTCATCTCCCAGGTCATGTTGGAACAATCAGCACGGCTATCCGACCCGTATTTCAGATTTTAGACCCCCGGACCCGACTTGGCAGTTCACTTAAACTAAGTGTATTTAGAAAATGAACTTTTGAGCGCCGAGCTCAAGTTGGGCATCCGATTTAGATTCTGTCAGTTCTGAAAAGTCACTTTCATCTCCCAAGTTGTGTTGGAATGATCGGCATGGCGATCTGACCGGTATTTCAGATTTTAGACCCCCGGACCCGACTTGACAGTTCACTTAAACTAAGTGTATTTAGAAAATGAACTTTTGAGGGCCGAGCTCAAACCGGGCATCCGATTTGGATTCTGTCAGTTCTGACATGTAACTTTCATCACCCAGGTCGTGTTGTAATGATCAACATGGCCATCTGACTGGTATTTCAGATTTTAGACCCCCGGACCCGACTTGGCAGTTCACTTAAACCAAGTGTATTTAGAAAATGAACTTTTGAGCGCCGAGCTCAAACCGGGCATCCGATTTTGATTCCGTCAGTTCTGACAAGTAACTTTCATCTCCCAAGCCATGTTGAAATGATCAACATGGCCATCCGACTGGTATTTCAAATTTAGACCCCGGACCCGACTTGGCAGTTCATTTAAACTAAGTGTATTTAGAAAATGAACTTTTGAGCGCCGAGCTCAAACCAGGCATCCGATTTGGATTTCGTCAGTTCTGACATGTCACTTTCATCTCCCAGGTCATGTTGGAATGATCGGCACGGCCATCCGACCAGTATTTCATATTTTTGACACCCGGACCCGACTTCGTAGTTCACTTAAACTAAGTGTATTTAGAAAATGAACTTTTGAGCGCTGAGCTCAAACCGGGCATCCGATTTGGATTCCGTCAGTTCTGACAAGTAACTTTCATCTCCCAGGTCATGTTGGAATGATCGGCATGGTGATCTGACCGGTAATTCACATTTAATACCCCCGGACCCGACTTGGCAGTTCATTTAAACTAAGTGTATTCAGAAAATGAACTTTTGAGCGCCGAGCTCAAACCAGGCATCCGATTTGGATTCCGTCAGTTCTGACAAGTCACTTTCATCTCCCAGGTCGTGTTGGAATGATCGGCACTGCCATCCGACTAGTATTTCTGATTTTAGACACCCGGACCTGACTTGGCAGATCACTTAAACTAAGTGTATTTAGAAAATGAACTTTTGAGCGCCGAGCTCAAACCGGGCATCCGATTTAGATTCCGTCATTTCTGACAAGTCACTTTCATCTCCCAGGTCATGTTGGAATGATCAGCACGGCCATACGACTAGTATTTCAGATTTTAGACCACCGGACCCAACTTGGCAGTTCACTTAAACTAAGTGTATTTAGAAAATGAACTTTTGAGTGCCGAGCTCAAACCGGGCATCCGATTTAGATTCCATCAATTCTGACAAGTCACTCTCATCTCCAAGGTCATGTTGGAATGACCGGCACGGCCATCCGACCAGTATTTCCAATTTTAGACCCCCGGACCAGACATGGCAGTTCAGTAAACTAAGTGTATTTAGAAAATGAACTTTTGAGCGCCGAGCTCAAGCTGGGCATCCGATTTAGATTTCGTCTATTCTGACAAGTCACTTTCATCTCCTAGGTTGTGTTGGAATGATCGTCATGGCGAATCGACCGGTATTTTGGATTTTAGACCCCCGGACCCGACTTGGCAGTTCACTTAAACTAAGTGTATTTAGAAGATGAACTTTTGAGCGCCGAGCTCAAACCGGTCATCCGATTTGGATTCCGTCAGTTCTGACAAGTAACTTTTATCTCCCAGGTCGTGTTTGAATGATCGGCATGGCGATCCGACAGGTATTTCAGATTTAATACCCCCGGACCCGACTAGGCAGTTCATTTAAACTAAGTGTATTTAAAAAATGAACTTTTGAGTGCCGAGCTCAAACCGGGCATCCGATTTGGATTCCGTCAGTTCTGACAGGTCACTTTCATCTCTCAGGTCGTGTTGGAATGGAATGATCAGCATGGCCATTCGATAGGTATTTCAGATTTTATACCCCCGGACCTGACTTGGCAGTTCACTTAAACTAAGTGTATTTAAAAAATGAACTTTTGAGCGCCGAGCTCAAACCGGGCATCCGATTTGGATTCCGTCAGTTCTGACAGGTCACTTTCATCTCCCAGGTCGTGTTGGAATGATCAGCACGGCCATCCGATAGGTATTTCAGATTTTAGACACTCGGACCTGACTTGGCAGTTCACTTAAACTAAGTGTATTTAGAAAATGAACTTTTGAGCGCCGAGCTCAAGCTGGGCATCCGATTTGGATTACGTCTGTTCTGACAAGTCACTTTCATCTACTAGGTTGTGTTGGAATGATCGGCATGGCGATCTGACCGGTATTTCAGATTTTAGACCCCCGGACCCGACTTGGCAGTTCACTTAAACTAAGTGTATTTAGAAGATGAACTTTTGAGCGCCGAGCTCAAACCGGGCATCCGATTTGGATTCCGTCAGTTCTGACAAGTAACTTTCATCTCCCAGGTCGTGTTGGAATGATCAGCATGGCCGTCCGACCGGTTGTGAACGCGTCATGTGGTGGACTGAGAGAGAGAGATGGGGTTTCTCCCTCTCTGAGTAAAAGAGTAAAAAATGATGAAAATGAAAACGCGTGCGTAAAAAGGATGATGTGGAAAAGACGACAGAGAGTATAACCTGAAAGGTCACTCTGTACGGGGACGTGGAGCCTAGACTTACCGGACCTTCGGTACAGGGCGGAGAACGGGATCCGAAGACCCTCTCACGCAAACTGAACCTCTTCCCGGTAGGCGTGACCTACCATTCCGAGGACAGCTTTGTATATACCGAGTGCGAACCTGGGACTCTACGTAGTAGAAGTTGACAGACACAAAGACACACGTTGACTTGAAATTTAGAACGTCATATCACTCCTCACATAATAATAATAACATGAATATAAACAGTAAACAGACCGCCGCAGGATATTGATCCTTGCGGGGTTTTGACAACAATATAACAGGTGCAGAAAGAAGAATGCCGAAAGTAAATGACCACGGTGAAATGACTCATCTCGGCCGATTATAGTACAAACAGACCCGAGATTTAGCTATCCGCGGGTATTATAGACAGAAATTAAAATTTACTACAAACACGCGTTTAGTGGTGTGATCGCCAGGGACCGTGGGCCCCGAACTGGTTCATTGATCGCTTGGCCTTTGACGCGGGATTTGCGCGGGTTCCTTCTTCCTCTTCGTTCGACGGGTCGAAGAAGGGGGCTTTTGAGTGGTTACCCTGCAAAATGAACAAACACAAAAATAACAATTAAGTCAGAACAGATGATATGATATAATGACAATTCATAAGATAAAACACTAATGACTGAAGAATAGACTAAAAATATAATAAAGTCAAATAACAAGAAACAGAGTCGCTGATGGCGACACAAGCACGAGCGAGCAAACGGTGGGATGAAACGACTTCCACGTGGGAGAGATGGTTGGGCCGATCGTCTCTTTTATTCCTGCAATTTTAAAAGGATAATAAATTAGTATGAGCTAAAATAATATTAACATATATAAATATACATGCATACATACGTTAAATATATACATATAAGAGCATATATAACATTTACACATCTGTTTGAGTATATAATATATATGTATATCTAATATATATGTATATATATTCTCTTTGATATGTATATGTTTAGATATTTAAATATATATATAGGTATATATATATATTGAGATAATAGGGTTAATATCCAAAATTGCCCATACATACATACATTGCTGGTGATTAGGCTATTGCACTACAGAAGCCTTAGCTTATTGGCCGGTGGTTACGTGCATGGTATGGAAGTGTGAAAGGTGATTAAATATGTGCGTGTACGTGACTGTATACAAAACTGTGTGCATGTGTATAACTATAAAAAGGGAAAAGGGACAATGGACAGCATGAAAGGGAGAGAGAAGGGAATAACAGAGAGAAAGAGAAATGATTAAAAAAAAAGAGAAAAAGTGATTATGTGAAGAGAGAAGAGAGTGAAAGGTAGTTCTGGAGAGAGATCGAGACAGGGAGAGGGAAGGTGTGAGGGAGAGAGGAATAGTGAGAAGAGAAGAGAGAGGAGTAAATAATAATAATAAAATGAAAGAGAGGCAATGAGGGAGAGATCGAGAGAGGGAGAGAGTGGGAAAAAGAGAGAGAAAGAGAGGGGGAGAGAGACCGCGGCAGGGGGAAAACAGGAAGGGGGAAAAAGAATAAAAATAACAAAGTGTGTGTGTGTGTGTGTGAGAGAGAGAGAGAGAGAGAGAGAGAGAGAGAGAGTGGGAAAAAGAGAGAGAAAAAGAGGGGGAGAGAGAGACCGTGGCGGATGGGAGAGAGAGAGAGGAGAGAGAGAGGGATGGAGAGAGAGAAGCAGAGAGAAGGGGAGAGAAAGAGAGAGATCGCAAGGGAAAAAATAAAAAAGGGAGAGAGTGAGTGAGATCGGGAGGGAGGAGGTGGAGAAAAGAGAACGGTGGAGAGAGAAAGATGCAGAGAAGAGAGAGAGAGAGAGAGAGAGAGAGAGAGAGAGAGAGAGAGAGAGAGAGGGCGTCCGCGTCGGGGGGATGCGGAGGTGGTAGCCCGGGGAGAAAGAGAGACGATGGGAGGGGGAAGAGAAGACGGAAGGGGAGAGCCCCGCAGCGACGGTGCATGCAGATGGGTTGGCGACGGCGTGCTCGCGGAGGCGGAGAGGCTACGGCGGGGAGGAGAAGCCGGTCGCAGCTACCGTGGGGAAGCTTCACGGCGAGGTTGGAGGGGTGGGGCGCGGACGGTGTTGGCCGCGGCAGCTTCGCGGGGTCGGCGCTGGCGGAGGTGGACGTGCATGCCGTGGTCGCGGTGGTGACGGTGATCGGAGAGGTGAGCTCGGCGACGACGTAGCTTGCGGTTGGTGGTGCTGTCCCGCGGCGGTCCGACGGTGATGATAGCAGCGGTGTGGGGGTTCGCGGCGGTGGCCGGTGCAGACGACGTGGGTGGAGGTCGGTGAGGGGGTTCGCGGTGGTGGCTGGTGCAGACGACGTGGGTGGAGGTGGAGGCGTCGTCGGGCGGTGGTGACGTCTGTGGCGACGTGGGAGAGGTGGCCGATGGTACAGTCACGGCAGAGGTGCTCCGATGTGGCTGATGACGGTGGATGGAGGGCGCAAGGGAGACGGAAGGTGGCAGGCGAGAAGGGAGACCGGAGGGCGTCGGTGTCGGAGGCTGCTCGTGGCTGAGGTGGGCTGCGTGCAAAGGGGAACTGGAGGCGTCGTCGGGCGGTGGTGACGTGCGGGGTGGATGGCTGGAACGGAGGTACGACGTGGGTGTTGTTAGGGAGAAGAGGGGGTGTGAGAACGTGGTGAGGAAAAAAGGTGGAGGAGGGAGAATGAAGGGATGAGAGTGGAAGGTGTGTTATGCGTAGAAGAGAGGGATGGAGGAGAGATGATGGGAATAAGAGAGATGAGAGACAGGAGAGAAAGGGACATAAGAGAGGGAGATTCCCTCTGCCGGGGCGGTTGGGAAAAGAAGACAAAAAAGAGAGAAAATGAGATAGAGATGTATGAGGGAGAGAGATAAGGTGGGGGTGTGCATAAGATGGAGATGTACGGGAGGAGATTAATAGTAGTAAAGATGGGATTAGTGAAGATTAGTATAAAGATAGGTACATATATCATTATTTTTTTGTGTTTTTATATTGATTTCCTTTTACATTTTTATATACACACATATATATAAGCTTTCATTTTTTTTTACACAAAAATAAAAGTGTTTATTGAGATTTATTTTATTTTATTATTTTTATTTATTAAACATTTTCTCATTATTATTTTTAACATTTTCTTGATTTTTTTTGGATTTTTAATAACCTTTTGATCTTTTTTGTATTTTCTTATAACCCATTTTTTTACATTTTTGAATTTTCTTATAAGCTCTTCTTTTGATTTTTTTTAACCTCTTTTGTATTTTCTTTAAACCTTTTTAATAATTTTTTTGTATTTTTTGTATGCTTTTCTCAATATATATATATTTATTTTTTTGTATTTTTTTCTAACCTTTTTTTGATTTTTTAAATATTTTTTTATGTAAAACCTTAAAAGTGACTAATCACGCACGTAAATCAAATGCATAAGCCACTTTGGGACATCACGGTGTAATATGAGTTTTACCCGCGAAAAGTGTGAAAATAGCGTGTCTACAGCTGCCCCGCCTTGGCATCTGCTTTGTAGGGACTTGACATGTAATGGAATGCAATGAAGTGGATTGGAATGGAAGGGAGTGAAGTGAAAAGCAGGTGCCAAGGTGTGATGAGGCACGCTTTCATCATTTTCCTGATGAGAATCTTTCCCGAGTTTTACCGAAGTAACCTTGAAGAAGGCTTTCCGAAATCAACCATTGTTTAGATGATAACAAACAAGGAAAGACAAAATGTGCTCTGGGGCACAAACAACTAAAAGGACCAACTTCACGGTGCGGAAGTACCTGGGTCGTAAACCTCAGGTTTCACCATTGGAGAGCGGTTACCAGCCAGTGGACGTGCTACAGCCAAGGTGGGTCCGAGGGGAATAAAAAAGATGATTTGGAGACAAATCCAAACAATAGTTTCTTCAAGAGAAACATCCCGAGGCGACCTCAGGAAACTCGGTACTCGACTCTGAATGGAATATCTCACATTTCAGAGTGTTTAAACACAGTGGCTTACACAATCGACTTAAATGAATGATTCTCACAATGAGATCAACTGGGCAAGGATGATATTGTTAAGTTATGTAGAGTGGGTTAGGACACCGATTCGATGAGTCGATAATGAGCCGGGGCCCGTTCATCGACACACTGAACGGAACCGTCGTCCCCATTCTGACATAACTTAACGTCCTACCCATACGACTCGGACTCCTCTGGAGTTGTCAGAGTTTAAGCTCAAACTCCAAATTCATTCAAGACGCACAGCCCTTTACATGCTTTAATAGTGTAGATATAATATAGGACACAATGTGGATATAATACAAGTGGGAAGGTGATAATCTATTTTTCCTTATTTTATTTTCTTTCATCGTTTTCTTGCGTTTTGTTTTCTTCTTTTTTTTTCTTTTAAAGCATGCATCCATCAGTGAACATAGTAAACAGAAATATTTCACAAGAAATAAATATTCACATATACAGAATATCAGTCAGTCACACAATTCACACAAGCAGGGGAAACATAAAAAGCAGAGTTCACGTGGCAAGACACATAGTGGCAACTCATCATTTTTTTGTTTGTTTTATTCTTTTTTTCTTTTTTTTGTGTTTTTGGATTTCTA
Source organism: Amorphophallus konjac (assembly GCA_022559845.1). Lineage (NCBI taxonomy): Eukaryota > Viridiplantae > Streptophyta > Magnoliopsida > Alismatales > Araceae > Amorphophallus > Amorphophallus konjac. The sequence goes on along the minus strand of CM040121.1, from coordinate 340,913,385 downwards.
GTGTTCAGTCATTACTCGGCATTTGTTCCCTTTCTTTTCAGGGTGCCCAGCAGGTGGCAAAGGATGGTCGACAGGGCCTTTTGGTTCCTAAGCTCCTCTTTTGGAGGTTATGTCCTTCCAGAAGCAAGTTCCTGGCATAGTGGCTTGTGCCGAAGAGGGTGGGGCATGAGCTCGCAGCTCAGGTGGGCATGATTTAGTTTGGATTTCAACTACACAGTTCACCCACTTATCCTGGCCTTGTGGGATGATTGGAGCTCGAAGGTAGTGGAGATTCAGGGTTTGCTAGCTCCGGTGGTCTGAGCAAAGAAGGAGTGTGTTGCTTGATCAGAGCGCGGTGCCCGGACAATAGAGCTGGAGAAAGAGGGCCGGCGACACATCGCCGAGGAGATGCCCCGAGATGTCCATGAGTTGGGGGTTTCTCTCCAAGTGGCGAGAAGGAGTGACACCATGATCGGGGCAGGAGGAGGGCACTGGAGGCCCAAGTGATGAAGCTCCGGGAGAAGGAGTGACTATACACATCACTGCTTCAGAGTCACTTCAGATCAGAAGAGCGTTGAGGCTCGCAGTGGAGGAGAATTGGAGCTCACGGTAGAGGAGCTCCTGGAGCTGATGCAGTCTCCATCGGCAAAGCATAGGGCAGTTCAACCAGCGTCCTCAACTTCAGGAGCTTCGCGGCCATCAGGGTCGCGAGAGAAACAGGGGGACGACGAAAAGCATCGCCAGTACAGATGGAAAGGCATGGCACAGCAAAGCGATTGCTGCATCACGAGACTATAGAAGGCCTCCGAGGGAATTCTTACCTTTGGAGAGAGAAGAGGCGTAACCAGGAGGGTGACGAGGATTAGTGAATGGCTTGTACACCCACTCCTTCCTCATGACGGGCACAAACCCTTATATAGATATGTGAATGAAATGGCTTGGTTTGAACGCAGCTTGCTTGCCCGTTCGTTCGTTCTCTTCTGCGGCTCTTCTCTACCACATGGGTTCTCGCGAGACATGCTCGGCGAGATGTCGCCTTAAAACACGGAGTCGTGACTCACCATAGCCATGATTTTCAAAGGGAATCTGCCAACGACTTCAACAATATCGGCCCGTGGTGCTCTCTTTTCCCACGTGAATGTCCCTCGTTTCCTTGTTTGCGCTAAAAGTAGTCGCAATAGGACAAGGGACACGGGGAATCTTTGGACCGAATAAGGGTGGCGGGTCAACTGTCACGCCCCGAGCGCGGAAGATACCCGGAGATGCGCGACGTGTCTATATCAATCATGTCAATCAGAGTGGTCGTGTATTCGACACAAAGACAGAGATGCGCAAAATAGAAAGATAACCCAATCCTTTATTTCATAATGGATAGACTATTACAAATCCAATACTCTGTTTAATAAAAAGAATTACATATTTGACTCAAGAAACTATAGAAAAGACTAGACGACACTTGTAGAAGCTCTATCACTTTCACTCTTGATCATTCCCATCCGATTGACTTCCATCATCGTCGGACTTACCTGAAAAGTAAAAAGGGACAAACGGAATGAGCGAACGCTCAGTAGGAAATTATATCTCAAGTACTAGCAAGGGGTTTAAGTAATTACATCTTTCATGAATGCAATAAAGCTATGCATGCTCGCATAAAACGACAAGATAGAGAGAATGTAATATCAAAGAAATAAGATGAACTTAATCATGAACTTCCAACAAGATGACAAGTGTATTCAAGATATTCAAGCAAGTACATTTAACAAATCATGTCAAGAACTTTGGCTATCATGTATCAAGCAAGCAAGTAAATTACCCTTTTTCGGGCCACGCATTTCATTTCATGTCAAGTACGAGTCAAGTACAAGATGTGTGTGGAATGTCCAATCAAGCAAGTCAAGTACTCGGTATAATGCCAGATACCTTATCATTTTAACTCCCATGGGCACAAGTACTTTCGGGTGCTCCTCCCAGGACCAGATCGGGCCCTATATGCGCAGGCATTTATCATGTGTTTTGACATCCACTCTTGTTTATAGCCAACATAGAATTTCAATAATCAAGCTTGTAGATACGTAGGACAACATTGATAGAATAGAGTCCAAAATATGACAAAGGCCGTAGAATGGCGATAATAACGGTATAATCACGAGTTCGATAAAACTAGGTAGAATATGGTTCTCTTAACTTAGGTACCATGATAAATTGATATGGACATTCTTTATGTAGAATTGAGGTCCACATGAACATAAGATCAAGCAAGATACCCTCATTCTTATCATAGAATTGGGGTTTACAAGAACGACATGATATGGCATGATATCATCATCCCATTAAGAATTTCTTATGATATACTCTTTGTATAATCATAAGGGCCGGTATACCATGTTTCTTTAGATTGACATGGCAAGGATCGTGTAATGGGTTTTTAGGGTACAACCAGCTCAGTCGGCCTTGAGGGAATCCAAGGCTACGAGGAGTCTTACGGAGGTCTCTATGACTAACTCGCTAGTCCAAAGGAACGGAATGTCTAATGGAGAGCTTGTATGTCAATGAGAGTTGAGTGTGATCGATAAATCAACGTGAAAAGTGGGACTATACTCACGGAGTGGAGAATAGTGCCGATATATGTATATAAATATATATTGAAACAATCGTTTAACAGTAACGGGTTAAAAACAGTTTACAGTAAAATAACGACTTAGGTCAAGTCGTTTCTCAAGTAATTAACGCCTAACATGAGGGCGTTTACATATATTGCCAATTTGCAGAATTTTCATTATTTCATTAATTTATCAAAAACACGCCTTGCCTGGGGGCATTTATTCAAAGTTGAGATCAAAAACGCGCCCTTGGAAGGGGCGTTACTTTCTAATTCCATTTTACAGAATATGTAAATTTCAGGATTTTAACAGATACACGCCCTAGGAAGGGGCGTTACTTTTCAGATTCACGCCTTGTTCTGGGGCGTTAAAATATGGAAAACGACTTTGTCCAAGTCGTGAATTTCAAGAATTTTACAATATTACAGGAAATAAAATTTCAAGGGACATGAGACATGTCGTTGCAGTATAACAGGAATTCACAGGTAGGGGTATGCAAGATATTAGAATCTATATTTCATAATTTATTAGATTTTAAACAGGATCAATTATAAATTTTCAGGTGAGTCTTATGAAATTAACGCCTGCGTTCATGGCGTCAAATATTAAATTGACGACCACTGCATGGTCGTGTATTTTAAATTAGCACCCTGGTCAAGGGCGTTTCTTTCAAAATATTGCAGAGAACGAAATAAAAACCTTATAAACAGTATGCATGCCATGCTTATGTATAGATATCTTGCATTAATTCTTATTTGGGCTACAATAACTTGAGAAAATCCTACCTTAATAATGGATTTGAAGATGAATTCTGAAGGATTTGGTGAGAAGCCTAATACTCTGAAGCTTCAACTGCAACTCAATAACAGCCGTAGCAACAGCAAGAAGAAGAACATTCGTTCTTCAGAAATCTTCACTCTACCGTCAACCTGTAGAGGGAGAGAAAAGGAAGGAAGATGAAGATATTTAAATAATCTTCACAGATATAACCGAAGTTTTTAGGGAAAAGATAGAAGAACAGTACCTTGTTCTTCACGTTCGACAAGCAGACTTCCTACAAATAAGAGAAGATCAATTAATGTTCTTCACACGATCGTATAACAGAGAAAACGATGAGGAATAACCTTTGGTTCTATACATACCGTAGCAGCAGTCGACCAAATAGATTCTAGGGTTCGAGCAGAAGATTATTTATAGGGATTTAGGGGGTCCAATTAGGGTTAGAGTTCTAGTGGAAGTAATGCTTCCAATATAGAGTCATTACCACCTTTTAACTCTTTCTAATACTTATCCATTACCCTGGATAAGCTCTGGGACGAACGGTTCCCGAATGGAATTAACGACTTTGGTCAGGGCGTGTATTCTTTAATTAACGCCTTGCATAAGGGCGTTTCTTAAAAAGCGCCTTGAAAAAGGGCGTTTCGTGTTTTAAAACACGCCCAAGATAGGGGCGTTTCTTTTACTTACCCATTTGGTCGCGTGAGAACTGACGACCGTAGGTGTGGGCGTCCTTTCTTTATTCACGCCATGGATAGAGGCGTTTCTTTATAAATTAACGCCTTAATAAGAGGCGTTATTTTTAATTTGTTTTATTTCGTCCAATTAACCCTATTCCTTTTATATATATTACTTCTGTAATATATATGTTTTAATTCATTTCAATTATTCATTTATTAGGGTTGCTACACCCTCCCCCACTTAAAAAGAATTTGGTCCCCAAATTCAATATATATATAATTATACACGTGGAGAGTGTAGGACATATACCTCTTAGAATAACTCGGGAAATCGTTTCTTCATAGATTCCTCGGTCTCCCATGTCGCTTCGTGTTCAGGATTCTTATTCCATTGCACCTTAAGCATGGGAATAACCTTATTCCTTAGAGCTCGTATTTCTCGATCTAATATCTTTAAAGGCCTCTGTTCATATGTGAGATCTTTCTGGATCACCAGATCTCCATGCTCAATAATATGTGACGGATCGTGCACATACTTCTTCAACATAGATATGTGAAATACATTGTGTACCTCGGACAACTGAGGAGGCAACGCGATGCGATAAGCAACCTCGCCAACTCTTTCGAGTACCTCAAATGGTCCGATGAATCTTGGCGTAAGCTTGCCCTTAACACCAAATCTTCGTATGCCACGTCCAGGGGATATTTTAAGAAATACATGATCTCCAACCTGGAATTCAAGATCTCTTCTCCTGGTATCAGCATAAGCCTTTTGCCTTGTCTGAGCAACTTGTAATCTTTCTCTGATTACCTGTATCTTCTCAGTTGTATCCCTTACCATGTCTGGACCTAATAGTTGTTTCTCTCCAACTTCGTTCCAACATATGGGAGATCGGCAACTCCTTCCGTATAAGGCTTCGAAAGGTGCCATTTGGATACTAGCTTGGTAGCTATTATTATATGCAAATTCAACTAAAGGTAAGTGGTCATGCCAGCTTCCTCCAAAGTCAATAATGCATGCTCTCAGCATATCTTCAACAACTTGATTAGTTCGCTCGGTCTGACCATCCGTTTGTGGGTGAAAAGCAGTACTAAAGTTGAGCCTTGTTCCCAACGAATGTTGTAATCCCTTCCAAAAATGAGAAGTAAAACGGGGATCTCTATCAGACACGATTGAGACAGGAATTCCATGTATCCTGACTATTTCTTTGATGTATAGTGCAGCTAGCACATCAATTGACCATCGGCTTTTGATTGGCAAGAAATGTGCCGATTTAGTCAATCGGTCAATGATAACCCAGATTCCATCATGTCCTCCTTTAGATTTAGACAAACCCATGATGAAGTCCATACCAATATCCTCCCATTTCCACTTAGGAATATCTAGAGGATGTAGTTTTCCCGCAGGCTTTTGGTGTTCCGCCTTGACCTGTTGGCATGTGAGACAGCGTGATACATAGTCCGCTATTTCTCTTTTCATATTAGGCCACCAAAAGTTCCTCTTTACATCTTGGTACATTTTGGTTGATCCTGGATGAATAGTGTACCTTGATCGGTGAGCTTCATCTAAGATCTTCTTCTTTAATTCCGGACAATCGGGTATACAAGTTCTATCTTTGAACGATAATCTTCCATCAGAAGTTAGTTGAAAATCAGATTGTCCTTCTAATCTGCCTTTGATTTCTACTAATATAGGATCATCATCCTGAAGTGTTTGTATCTCAGATAACAAATCTGACTGTATGCTTACATGAGATAGTGTGACAAATTTGGATTCCGTGTCCAAGCTTATATTGAGCTCGGAGAATTGTTCAAGTAACCTCCATTCTTGCATCATACAATTTGCTATCATTGCTCTCGGCTTTCGACTAAGGGCGTCAGCAACATAATTACCCTTTCCGGGATGGTATTGTATATTGAAGTCGAAGTCCTTGAGATATTCTAGCCAGCGTCTTTGTCTCATGTTTAGCTCCTTTTGTGAAAATAGATATTTGAGACTTTTGTGATCGGAGTATACAGTAAACTGTGCTCCATATAAGTAGTGTCTCCATATCTTTAGGGCAAATACTACCGCGGCCAGTTCTAAGTCATGGACGGGGTAATTCTCCTCATGCTTCTTCAGCTGACGTGAAGAGTATGCTATGACCTTTCCTTGTTGCATTAGGACACATCCGAGGCCAATGCCAGAAGCATCAGTGTAGACCTCGAATTTCTCTCCTTCTATCGGTAGAGCTAAGACCGGAGCTGTGGTGAGATGATCCTTGAGAGTTTGAAAACTTCTTTCACATTCCTCACTCCATTCGTATCGGATCTCCTTGCGAGTTAACCTTGTAAGGGGCACGGTGATCTTAGAGAAATCTTTGATGAATCGCCGATAATAGCCTGCAAGGCCTAAGAAACTTCTGATCTCGCTAGCATTGGTTGGTCTTTCCCATTTCCTAACTGCTTCAACCTTTGACGGATCTACAGATAATCCATCCTTGGATATCACATGTCCGAGAAAAGCCACTTCTTCAAGCCAGAATTCGCATTTGCTGAGCTTAGCATATAATTGATTTGTCCTCAAGATTTGTAATGAAATCCTCAAATGCTCTTCATGTTCTTCCTTAGTCTTGGAATATATCAATATATCATCAATGAAAACCACCACAAATTGATCTAGATAAGGCCTGAATATGCTATTCATCAACTGCATAAAGGCAGCAGGGGCATTTGTTAGTTCAAAAGGCATAACAACAAATTCATAGTGGCCATACCTGCTTCTGAACGCAGTTTTATGAATATCTTCGTCTTTAATCCTCAATTGATGATAACCAGACCTGAGATCAATCTTGGAGAAATGTTTGGATCCAGAAATCTGATCAAATAATTCATCGATTCTCGGTAGTGGATACTTGTTCTTGATAGTAAGATGATTCAACTGTCGATAGTCGATACACAATCTCATGGATCCATCCTTCTTCTTTACAAATAAGACTGGTGCTCCCCACGGGGAAGTACTTGGTCTAATGAACCCTTTTTGAATCAATTCCATCAATTGCTTCTTTAATTCTTTTAGTTCTGCAGGGGACATTCTATAGGGTGCCTTTGAAACAGGACCAGCACCAGGGGCTAAGTCGATGGTAAAGGCCACATCTCTTTGCGGGGGTAATCCCGGCAATTCTTCCGGAAATACGTCCGGAAATTCTCGCACTACCTGAACGTCCTCTATCTTGGTTTCTTTAGCTTCTTTAATAGTGACAAAAGCAAGGAAGGATACACATCCTTTCTTGACGAGCTTGCTTGCTCGAAGAGCCGAAATAAGAGGGGATTTGCTTCGACTCTTAGGACTAGTATAAGTCAGTTCCGGAAATTCCTTGAAAACAATCTTGCTATCACGGCAATCAACCGTTGCCTGGTATTTGGATAACCAATCTGCTCCTAGTATAACATCATACTCTTTTAGATCTAAGCAGATAAGATCAATAGGAAAATTCTTTCCTCGAACCAATACCTCACAGTTTTGATAATGATGTGTGATATCCGTCTCGTTTCCGAGAGGAGTAGACAATATTAACTTCATCCATTCTGGTTCTAGAGGTAATGGGTCAGCAAACTTCTTGGAAATAATGGAATGCGATGCACCCGTATCAAATAAGACATGTGCATATTTGGAACAAATTTTTAATGTACCTTCCACCAATCCGCCTTCTTCTTCTGGTTCGGTCTCTTGGATCGCATGAAGACGCGCGTTCCTTGTCACTGGGCGTTTACCCTCACCGTCTTGGTCATTCATTAATGGACAATCGGGAATCCGATGTTCACGACTCCCACAACGGAGACATGCTCCTAATTTCCTCCAGCATTCTTCTGTTTTGTGACCAGCCTTGTCACAATGCTTGCATACTACGTTTGAAGGTGTAGTGGTGATAGAGAAAGGCTTGGATTTCTTGAACTTCTGATCTTGAGAGGAAGAACCTCCATTATTGGGCCTCTTCTTAAAGTTGGGTTTAAAAGAACCCGAACTTGTGACTTGCTCCTTTTTGTCTTTCCCACGGATCCTATCAGATAGTTCCGTGGCATCTTCAAGTAACTGAGCTCGGCGCACTATTTCAGTATAAACTTGAATATCCATAGGCGCCAGTTGAGTAATGTAGTGGGGCCTAAGCCCATTAAGAAATCTACGGGCTTTCATCTTTTCCGTGCTAATTAAATACTTAGCATATCTAGACAGTCTAGAAAACTGTGCTTCATAATCAGCCACCGATAAAGATCTTTGCTTTAATGCGGCAAATTCGGCGGCCTTCTTTTCCAGGACCCTATCAGAGAAATATTTGGCGTTGAAATATTCAACGAATTCACCCCATGTAACTTGAGTTGGGTCTATAGTAGCTTCAATCGACTCCCACCAGCATCTAGCATCCTTTTCTAACTGGAAAGTAGCTAATAAGACTTTGTCCTGATCCGTGCATTGCATGACACGGAATATACGTTCAATCTCCCAAACCCAATGCTCGGCATCGTCTGGATCGGTCGATCCCATGAACTTCGGGGGATTCATATTCTTGAATGCTTGGTGTAAGCTTCCAGCTCGTGGAGCACCACCTTGTGCTACCTGTTGTAGCACTTGGGTCATCCCTTGAAGGGTACGCTGCATGTTGCGCCATTGAGCACGTTCGGCAGCCATTATCCTACAATTACAATAGCTATGTTAGTATTATATCACTATGATCTTATAAAGGACTCATTGATCATTTAACCCTTGGTTCTACCCACTCTCACTTGGTTAAAGGTTTTGAAACCTATCCTTGGACTTGGGTTTCCTAGGAATTGAATACCTTAGGCTCTGATACCACAAAGACTGTCACGCCCCGAGCGCGGAAGATACCCGGAGATGCGCGACGTGTCTATATCAATCATGTCAATCAGAGTGGTCGTGTATTCGACACAAAGACAGAGATGTGCAAAATAGCAAGATAACCCAATCCTTTATTTCATAATGGATAGACTATTACAAATCCAATACTCTGTTTAATAAAAAGAATACATATTTGACTCAAGAAAACTATAGAAAAGATTAGACGACACTTGTAGAAGCTCTATCACTTTCACTCTGGATCATTCCCATCCGATTGACTTCCATCGTCGTCGGACTTACCTGAAAAGTAAAAAGGGACAAACGGAATGAGCGAACGCTCAGTAGGAAATTATATCTCAAGTACTAGCAAGGAGTTTAAGTAATTACATCTTTCATGAATGCAATAAAGCTATGCATGCTCGCATAAAACGACAAGATAGAGAGAATGTAATATCAAAGAAATAAGATGAACTTAATCATGAACTTCCAACAAGATGACAAGTGTATTCAAGATATTCAAGCAAGTACATTTAACAAATCATGTCAAGAACTTTGGCTATCATGTATCAAGCAAGCAAGTAAATTACCCTTTTTCGGGCCACGCATTTCACTTCATGTCAAGTACGAGTCAAGTACAAGATGTGTGTGGAATGTCCAATCAAGCAAGTCAAGTACTCGGTATAATGCCAGATACCTTATCATTTTAACTCCCATGGGCACAAGTACTTTCGGGTGCTCCTCCCAGGACCAGATCGGGCCCTATATGCGCAGACATTTATCATGTGTTTTGACATCCACTCTTGTTTATAGCCAACATAGAATTTCAATAATCAAGCTTGTAGATACGTAGGACAACATTGATAGAATAGAGTCCAAAAATATGACAAAGGCCGTAGAATGGCGATAATAACGGTATAATCACGAGTTCGATAAAACTAGGTAGAATATGGTTCCCTTAACTTAGGTACCATGATAAATTGATATGGACATTCTTTATGTAGAATTGAGGTCCACATGAACATAAGATCAAGCAAGATACCCTCATTCCTATCATAGAATTGGAGTTTACAAGAACGACATGATATGGCATGATATCATCATCCCATTAAGAATTTCTTATGATATACTCTTTGTATAATCATAAGGGCCGGTATACCATGTTTCTTTAGATTGACATGGCAAGGATCGTGTAATGGGTTTTTAGGGTACAACCAGCTCAGTCGGCCTTGAGGGAATCCAAGGCTACGAGGAGTCTTACGGAGGTCTCTATGACTAACTCGCTAGTCCAAAGGAACGGAATGTCCAATGGAGAGCTTGTATGTCAATGAGAGTTGAGTGTGATCGATAAATCAACGTGAAAAGTGGGACTATACTCACGGAGTGGAGAATAGTGCCGATATATGTATATAAATATATATTGAAACAATCGTTTAACAGTAACGGGTTAAAAACAGTTTACAGTAAAATAACGACCTAGGTCAAGTCATTTCTCAAGTAATTAATGCCTAACATGAGGGCGTTTACATATATTGCCAATTTGTAGAATTTTCATTATTTCATTAATTTATCAAAAACACGCCTTGCCTGGGGGCGTTTATTCAAAGTTGAGATCAAAAACGCGCCCTTGGAAGGGGCGTTACTTTCTAATTCCATTTTACAGAATATGTAAATTTCAGGATTTTAACAGATACACGCCCTAGGAAGGGGCGTTACTTTTCAGATTCACGCCTTGTTCTGGGGCGTTAAAATATGGAAAACGACTTTGTCCAAGTGATGAATTTCAAGAATTTTACAATATTACAGGAAATAAAATTTCAAGGGACATGAGACATGTCGTTGCAGTATAACAGGAATTCACAGGTAGGGGTATGCAAGATATTAGAATCTATATTTCATAATTTATTGGATTTTAAACAGGATCAATTATAAATTTTCAGGTGAGTCTTATGAAATTAACGCCTGCGTTGATGGCGTCAAATATTAAATTGACGACCACTGCATGGTCGTGTATTTTAAATTAGCGCCCTGGTCAAGGGCGTTTCTTTCAAAATATTGCAGAGAACGAAATAAAAACCTTATAAACAGTATGCATGCCATGCTTATGTATAGATATCTTGCATTAATTCTTATTTGGGCTACAATAACTTGAGAAAATCCTACCTTAATAATGGATTTGAAGATGAATTCTGAAGGATTTGGTGAGAAGACTAATACTCTGAAGCTTCAACTGCAACTCAATAACAGCCGTAGCAACAACAAGAAGAAGAACATTCGTTCTTCAGAAATCTTCACTCTACCGTCAACCTGTAGAGGGAGAGAAAAGGAAGGAAGATGAAGATATTTAAATAATCTTCACAGATATAACCGAAGTTTTTAGGGAAAAGATAGAAGAACAGTACCTTGTTCTTCACGTTCGACAAGCAGACTTCCTACAAATAAGAGAAGATCAATTAATGTTCCTCACACGATCGTATAACAGAGAAAACGATGAGGAATAACCTTTGGTTCTATACATACCGTAGCAGTAGTCGATCAAATAGATTCTAGGGTTCGAGCAGAAGATTATTTATAGGGATTTAGGGGGTCCAATTAGGGTTAGAGTTCTAGTGGAAGTAATGCTTCCAATATAGAGTCATTACCACCTTTTAACTCTTTCTAATACTTATCCATTACCCTGGATAAGCTCTGGGACGAACGGTTCCCGAATGGAATTAACGACTTTGGTCAGGGCGTGTATTCTTTAATTAACGCCTTGCATAAGGGCGTTTCTTAAAAAGCGCCTTGAAAAAGGGCGTTTCGTGTTTTAAAACACGCCCAAGATAGGGGCGTTTCTTTTACTTACCCATTTGGTCGCGTGAGAACTGACGACCGTAGGTGTGGGCGTCCTTTCTTTATTCACGCCATGGATAGAGGCGTTTCTTTATAAATTAACGCCTTAATAAGAGGCGTTATTTTTAATTTGTTTTATTTCGTCCAATTAACCCTATTCCTTTTATATATATTACTTCTGTAATATATATGTTTTAATTCATTTCAATTATTCATTTATTAGGGGATCTACATCAACAATCACAGCTCTGCTCCATTCACTTCACATGGCAAAGTGACATGCGAGTGTACCGTGGCCATGATTTTTCAAAAGGATCTACCACTAATTTCAAAAACGTCGGCCCTTGGCCCTATTTTCCGGCATAAATGTCCCCGATTTGCTTGTTTGCTCTAAAAGTAGATGCAACAGGACAATAAACGCGGAGAATCTTTGGATCGAATAAGGACGACAAGTCAACAAATCACGCCCCCAAATCGACCACTCCCCATGGTAGAGTGGCCGCAACAGTAAGGGGGGTGACTTGTCGCAAAGGCTATTGGTAGGGGTGATGGTGATAGATCTAGATCACCTTCCTTCCAATCCTATAAATACCTCCTCTTTCACTCGACTTGAGAGCACCCGAGTCGTGAGAGCTGATCCGAAGAGTGAAAGTTTGCAAGAAGGGGAGGTAGTGAGAGTTGCTTAATTTTCAGGATGGAGGGTGAATCTAACTTCAGAGCAGAAGGTGAGTCTTCCCGCTCTTCAAAGAGGAGCAGATCTGGCAGCAGTTCCAGGAGACTTTCAGAAGTCGAGGGGCAGCTCGGTGAGAGGATGCAATCACAACTCGTAAGTTGGACCTTGTCATCCCTTCCTTCATTCTTTCTCCGTTTTTCTTCCTTGGCAAAGCTCCCCTTTGCTCAGTTCTTGTGTATGTGCAGAGCATGATGAAATCACACATATCCTGGGAGCTTGTGGTTGCCGCATATCGTGGTCTTCTAGACTTCCAGAAGGCCAGGCTAGACGTGATGGGATTTGGGGCCTTTCTGCGGATCGAGCCAATCAAGCTCGACCTCATCCTCATCCAAGCATTGCGCGAAAGATGGGACCCAGTGAGTCGGGCATTCTTGATGCCCTGGGGGCACATGGTACCCAGTCTGGAAGATGTGGTCCGAATCACAAGCCTCAGAGTGGATGGGGAGGCAGTGACCGGGGTCACTTACCCGGACTACCGAGAAGGTGCCCAGAAGCTGTTAGGACTGGAACTTGACAGTCGGAAGAACCGATCAGTAGCCAAGGCATCTATCATGGAGGCATTGGGACTTGCTGATACTCGTCCCCGGGATGATGAGTCCTTGGAAGAATTCATGGAAAGGACAGAAAGAGGGTGCCGTGCTGTGTACTGCACAGATTTCAGCAATTGGGAAAGGTCCAACATGGATTTGAGGAGATTTCTCCTCTTTTTACTGGGAAGATTACTACTGAGCTCGAAGGGAGGCAGCATCGACTGTCGCTTCCTAGAGTTGCTAGTAGACCTGGAGAGAGTAGGGCAGTATGCATGGGGAGCTTCCGTGCTGGCACATCTGTTTATAGGCCTATCCCAAGAGGCAGACCGTGAGGTGACTGTCAGTGGCTTTACACCATTTATCCAGGTAATTTTTGTTTCATTTTTTTTTGTGTATTTTCCCAATAGTTCACTTAAGGCACTAATGACACATGATGATACAGCTATGGAGCTACTACTACCTCCCGATGGGGAGAGCTCGGCACTGGCGACCAGTGATAGTGCCATTAGCCAGACGGTGGCAACCCATTATGAGTACAGCACATCTATCCTACCAATTGATGGTGTTAAGACATGAGCTACAGGAGTTCCCCGCAGCGATGGTAGGATTCTTTTCTCTTTTTTTTATTATTATTTTTTTTTATTATTTTTTTTCTTTTCGTTTCTACATTTGACCAGCTAAAAGAATATGTACAATCTAACCCAGGTGAACTGGAGACCCTACTCAGGTATGGTCGCTGCCGACCAACCGTGGGTTCTGATGAGCCGTGCCCGGTTTGGACGAGAGCTTTGGATCCACTGCCTGAATGAAATCGAGCCGCTTCGGCTACGATTGGTTATGAGGACCCTGGGGCTAGCCCAGGAGTGGATAGATACGACTGCGCCACCTCGCGTCGGGAGAAAGACACGGGGACCGGCAACCTGCATTGATTGGCGTGTGCGGTTCCCCGAACAGTATGAAGACTGGCAACGGGGTGGCACAATCGTGGAATCGCAGGCATAGGATAGTGAAGACTATCTGCGTCTGTATAGGGCAATGTATGCAGAGCGACTCCAACCTGGGGGACTTGTGGAGGTAGGCCTCCCCTTTTCTTCTTTTCGTTGTTTTTGTTGTTTTTGTTCTTATCTATTTTTTTTTGTGAAAATGCTGACTCCTATAACATGGCTGTAGGATGTCCGTGATACCATGATAGCGAACTTGCGAGCTCGCTTGGCAGACACGGAGCGACAATTGGGTGACACGCGTGGTGCCTTAAGTGCCTCGGTAGGTGTATATACAATGTTCCTGGATTCATGGTGCTTAGCCACTAATTATCACTTCATGTTGTTATAGTGCGCCCAGATCGACGCGGCCTCATCAGCGATGGGAGCAGATGGCGTCTCTTCCAGCTTATGGATCCCTACCTCAGAGCTTGATTCGCTTCACGAGCAACTTGCTAGTGCGACGCAGCGTGCCGCGGAGGCAGAAGGCATGCTCTCTATACAGGTAAAAGTTTCATTGTTGAATCTTGCTCATTCATGCCTTGTCGCATATCTGAGACGGCATATCTGGCAGGAAAAAGAGACGCAAGAGGCACTTGCCCAAGCTGCGCAGAGGGAGGCTAGAATAGCGGAGCTGGAAGATGAACTGCGGCATCGTCCAGATGATGACTCTTCTAGGGACGCCGTGGAGCTAAGGATCACCCTTCAACTGGAGAGGGAAGACCGAGAAAGAGAACGGGCAGAGAAAGAAAGGGACAGAGAAAGAGAGAGAGCCGATAGGTTGGCTGAGAGGGAGGAGCGAAGGGCCATGGAAGCCCAATTGTTTGAACTCCGAACCAGCCTTGGTCTTGCTGAACAATGGCTAAAAGATGGTGAAGAACACTACCGAAAAGCACGAGAGCGTTGCTTTCGTGTTAGTAGCTTCTTTGGTGCCCCCGCAGATCAACGCCGGGGTGTGGAGATGGGAAGAGGAGCACAGAGCGGTAGAAGTACCGCTTTTCGTAGTTGGGTAGCACCCTCGAGAGCGTCTTGTCCGGAGAGCGGAGGGACGAGTAATGTAGAGAAAGAAGGTGGAACTTAATGTACAATTTCTAGGAATGAAATAAAAAGTTTGATTTTTGGTTGTTTTTGTTGTCATTTCTTTCTTGCTATCTCGAATCCCTGCATACATCACTAAAACAAACAAGTCAGAATTTCTGCTCTGACTTGGCCCCTTGCTCAATAAGCAGATTTCTGTTTTGACTGTCCTTGATAATGGGTCAAGGGGCCAAGCCTTTATTAATAAAGGCAAGATAAAGATATGATGGTGAATGCGGCACACAAGCACACGGATGCAAGTGAAAATTAAAGGTGGAATGCTGCATACAAATGCAATCATAGGAAATGCGATTTTTTTGTTTTTATTTTTTCTTACATTTTTTGTTGTTTTATTTTTCATCATTTTTTTGTTTTGCATATGTCTGCATTTTTCTCTTTTTCCCTTTTTTGTTATTTTTATCATCATCATTTTTTTTGTTACTAATGCCTGGTAAGCACCCATATGGCACCTAACCTGCATGAGAATATGGATTTCTTACTAACCTCCCAGGTATCCTAAGTGCACATCTAGGTTGATTTGGGCCTCTAGACTCCTCGAATGATAATCCCGCTGGTTAAGACTTATCCTGATGACAATACCATCATGCCATGCTTAGGCTCCCAGTCACTTCCGACCGCAGGGATTCACCCAAAAAGTGTTCGAGGTAAATGATTTGCCCGACCCGGGTCTATTTCCTCACAACTCTAGATGGTATATAATGGAACACCCTGGAACCCAAACGACCAACCGCGCGACGCTGACCCGGAATCAGACGCCGTCGCACCCGTAGGTGACACGCTTGCATTGGTCTAAGCCCGATGTTAGATAAGAAGGCATTAAAGTGGTAGACAAGGGTCTTGACTGGCCAGAAACACGGAGACTCCTTCACGACAACGGCTTCTGCTTTTCAAAATGGACAACCATATGTTTGTGTTAAAAGGATGTTGCAGGCTTTGGCGAGTTTCACCCTTCGGGAACTCCATTGAGCTTTGATCTTCAGGGGAAGAAGGAAGAATATTGGGGGCAAACCTCCTGTGAGGACCGACAAAACCGTTAACCCAGCGAGCCAGTAGGGGCGCACTTAACTTCCCCTTTCAGGCAACTTCAGACCAAATCTCGAGCATTTACATCTCATGACCCCTTTTGTATAGAATTTGACTTTCAGTCAAAGGGGTTTTATTTAGTGGAATCTGGCACGGTCACGGCCAGGCCTTTCTTTTGACTTTAATTTCCTGCTTTTCTTTTTCTGATGATTTTTTTTTCTTGACAGATTTTTGCGAGGAACATAGTATTTTGACATTATGGAATCCCTCTTGGATGCATGCGGGGACACTGCCCTCTTCTCGTGCTCTGACCCATGCTCGAGGAATTCGGCCCTACTCTCACCCTAGGGGTTGTGTTCGTGTTTCCCATGCTCAGCGTTTTAAGGGCACCGGCTGTCTCATTCGGTCGAGAAGAAGAGAATAAAGATTTGAGCTTTCTTGGAGACCTTTTGAGTGATGCCCTCCATAAACGATGCTATCAATTTTTTTATAACACAGATGTGTATACATGTTGTCTTCTTTTGAGGGGCCATAGGCCGAACTGGCCGGACAGGGGTCTCCACGGTTCTGGCAAACCAAGACCTGAGACCTACCAAACCTTAATGGGCCCTATCCTAACATGGAGGTAAGATACAATGACTTGATTCCATGGTGGTCTCCAAACATCAACATTTTGAATTTTCTATTTTTTTTTGGTTTTTCCTTTTTTGTTTTATATACAAATTTTTGTTATTTTCATTATTTTTCATTATTTTGTTATTTTTGTTTTCAATTTTTTTGTCTTTGACAGTATGTACACCTATCTAAGGGTAATACTTCTTAAGGTAAAGCCCATTCCAAGGGTGGGATAACTCAACTCCTTCAGCATTGACTAGCCTGTAGGCGTTGCCAGGATGCACAGCCTGAACCACGTATGGTCCTTCCCAATTGGGTTGGAGTTTAGAACGCGGCCCGCCAGGTTTTACAAAAATTCTTTTCACTACCATTTCACCAACTTTGAACTTTCTCTCAATAACCTTCTTTTGGTAAAAACGTATGAATCTATTTTGGTAGACGCGAGCATGCTCGGCTACGACCAGACGCTTCTCATCTAAGAGTTCCAATTGGGCAAGGAGAGAATCACGACGTTCGTCGAGGGGAAGTTCCTTATCCAATTGTACCCTAAGAGAGGGAATCAAAATCTCATACGGAACTACCACCTCCATCCCGTAAGTGAGGGCGAACAGAGTTTGCCCAGTAGGAGTACGGATTGAAGTGCGATAGGCCCATAGACCTTCGATAAGCTTCTCTGGCCAATCTACAAACCTGTTAGACTCACAAGTCTTCTTTATGATTTTAATCAGTATTTTATTAGTGGCCTCTGCTTGGCCATTGCCTTGTGGATAATATTGTGATGAATGATACAATGTAATTTTATACCTTTTGCAGAGGTCCTGAAGATCCTGAGAAATGAATTGTGGTCCATTGTCGGTGACGATGGTTCTTGGAATGCCAAACCTGGCAATGATGTTCTTCATAATGAACTTGCAAACTGTTGACGCCTTGATTTCTGCATAGGCTTCAGCTTCGGCCCATTTGGTGAAGTACTCCGTTGCGGTGAGGATGAATGATTTTTGCTTGATGAGGGAGTTATGATCACCGAGAGGACCAATAATATCGAATACCCACATGGAGAAAGGCCATGGGGAAGACACTGGATGAAGAGAGAAAGATGGGGAATGAATCTTATCGGCATGAAGTTGACACTTGACACACCTACGGACATAGACAGTACAATCTTCCTCCATGGTGGGCCAGTAAAAGCCTTGCCGAATGATCTTCTTAGCAAGCATTTGGCTGTTCACATGGCCACCGCACACGCCTGAGTGTGCTTCCTCTACACACTTCTAAGACTCATCATCATCAAGACATCTTAGAAGAACACCAGTAAGGCTTCTCTTGTATAGCAATCCTCCAACCAGTGTGTTTATTTTGAAGGAGTGGTAACAAGACCAGAATTAGGTGGGAGATGCCTAGAAGGATTTATAGGATGAGAAAGAAATCAAAGGAAAATGTGAGGACTAAAGCCTCGAAAGCAGTGTGAGAACAGGCAGATGCCCGAGGCAGTTGATGTGGCAAGAATCGAGTCAGACTCGGGATCGGGCTCGGGAGGAATTAGAAATTGATGAATCAAAGGGGGCGGATCTGGAGGGTCCGGAAGTAAAGGAGGCAAATCATGGGGGAATGGATCCGGAGGTTCCGGAAGAAGAACATGATGAGGGACGCGATGCCTTGATAAAAGGTATGGAAAAAAGTAACTCAAAGGGAGGAAAAGAACGAAGGACACAATGACATGGAAGAACAAAAGGATAAATCGGAAGAAGGGAATGCTCGGAGGTTCCGGAGGGATATGAAGAGGGAGGGCACGATGCCCTAGGAGGGATGGATAATAAGATGAGAAATCGGAGGTTCCGGAGGGATATAAGAGGTGGATAAAGACGGGGAATTAAATAAAGAGGGGTCCGAAGATTCCGGACGAGGTGGAATGTGAGGGTAGGATAAAAATAAGGAACTAAACAGAGAGGGGTCCGGAGGCTCCGGACGAGGATGATAGATGGATAAAGATATAGAATTAAACATGGAGGAGTCCGGAGGTTCTGGACGGGGATGAATATAGGGGTCCGGAGGCTCCGGACGACGTGGAATGTAAGGATCCGGAGGCTCCGGAGGGGGTTGAATGTGAGGGTCCAAAGACCCTAGAACAGAGGAGGAGCTTGATTGCGTAGATCTAGATGATGGAAAGTGTCCCCTTAGCCAATAGATCACCCATAAAAAGAAGCAGAATAACAGCACGAGTAGTGATGGAATAGGATATGAAGTAGATAGGCTACAAGATGGCTCCTCAACATGGGATTTCTCGCCCTTAAGCTTCACTTTATGCTTTCCTTTCTTCCTGGTGGATACTCTCTCACAGGATGACCTCTCAACCTTCAACATAACTTCTCGGCCTCTTGGGTTCGCAGACCGATCCCAATGATGTGCCCAAACAGACGGCCTCATCTTTCTCTGACTAACCGGCTTAATCGGTGCGGTCAGGGCCCACGGGTTCTCATTTGACGGACTTTTAATAAGACCCCTTGAACCTTCAAAAGCGAATGGCAACTCTCTTGGCAAATGATGATAGCAAAAATTTGAGAGTTCTGCTTGTGAAGTAAGGATCTTAACATGGAATGACTCCTTGAGAAATAACTCCCTTGATAAATAAATGGTATCTATCATTGGGAATTTGACCTTCGGCTTAAGGAGCTCCTTGAGAAATAACTCCCCTGATAAATGAATGGTATCTATCATTGAGAATTTGACCTTCGGCGTAAGGAGCTTCTTATTTGATGGACTGCTCAAGGGCGTTGGAATATTGTGTGTAAATATGCTTGGTAGCACATACGCTCGCCCCTTACATGGAAGTTGGCAGGGAGTAGACAAAATGTCAAAAGCTTCCAACAAGGAGTGACCTAACCCGACCTTGAGCATAGAATTCATCATCCCCTCGGCAGTAGAATGTGTCATTATTATGCTCGAGGAGAACCCCTTCTTTTGATTAGTCATTTGAACTATGACCGAACAAGGGGTAATAAGAGCCATGAAAGAATGTTGGCCCATGAGTAACGTGATCGCTATTGTTTTGGTCCCTGATTTGCTCAACACTGATTCCTGAGAGTCCTTCTTGATGGGCATTGGTGCCAATGGAAATTCGGCCTTCTCAAAGGTGACCGGCACAAGAACCCGAATCGACATTCGACAAATGAAATCTTGGATTTTGAATGGCATTGCCATGGCCAAATTCTTCTTGTCCGGTTCTTGAACATTATCTTTGGCACATGTGTCTGTAGAAAGACACCCACTCCGAGAGGTGGTGGAAGGAGGTGAGTCGGAGGGAATAGGCACAGCAAGTAATGGAGGTTCAATGGAAGGAGTTGTAGGAAGGGTAGGTGGAGGTTGAAACACAGTGAGCTTTTCTTCTTGCTCGGAAGCAGAGGAGGTTGGCTCAGGTGCAAAAACAGACGAACCCTGCTCAGGATTAATCACGGGTTTAGGTAAGGGATCACGTGGAAGAACATGAATAGGTTGGGGACAAGGGGTTATAGGGATGGTGGAAGCCTTAAGTGACGGAGGCGAGATGAAGGCAACGGGCTCAGCGGGTAATAAAGGTTCAATGAAAAGGGTTGTGGAAAGAGTAAGTGAGGGTTGAGATACGACGAGCTTCTCCTTGTGCTCGGGAGGAGATGAGGTTCGCTCGGGTGTAAAAATCAATGGGCCCTGCTCAAGGTTAATCATGGGTTTAGGTAAGGTGAGTGGAGGAATAGGGATGGTTGGATTCGGGGTTATAGGGATGATGGAGGTTTTAAGGGGAGGTAATGGAGGGTTACTAGGATAGGGACAAGGACTAATGGGAGATTCAATGGGGGTTGATGGTGTGAAGATTACTTGTGTAGTTGGAGGGGTAACAGTAAGAGACTTGGTGCGTAGGAAGCGTCGGGTTTTAGTGGTACATGAAGGGTTCAAAATAGGGGGCGATTCTTGGTGTATTGACGCAGGTTGTTTGGATACAGACCCATCATCATAACACCATGTGGTTTCACAGGTAGGGGTAGGGACAGTGGATGATTCATGGTGCATTGATGTGGGTTGTTTCGGCATGGACCCATCATCGTAATACCACGATGTCCCATAAGTAGGGGTAGGGATAGTGGGAGACTCATGGTACATTGACGCGGGTTGCTGGTGCATGAACCCATCATCGTAATACCATGACGTCTCATAGGTAGGGGTAGGAATAGTGGGAGACTCATGGTACATTGACGCGGGTTGCTGGTGCATGGACCCATCATCGTAATACCATGATGTCTCATAGACAGGGGTAGGATCAGTGACTTCGTCCTGAGCATATGAGTCTTCTAGTGGTGGTGGAAGAGCGAAGGAACGAAGAAACCTCGGAGTGGGTGAATCTTCAAAGTTTTCGCAAATGTGATCAGGTGCCATTTGCAATTGCTTATAATCATTAGGTTCAAATGGATGCTGTGACGGAGGCGTATTGATAAGATGAGGTGACGTATATTGGTATGGAGGATTTTGCGTATATAGATATGAGTGTGGAGATGGAGGGTCATATGAATTAGTGTGGTGAATGGGTGATTGATAGACGGCATGCATTTGATCGTAACGACTTGAAAGAAGCTCTTGCTCATACTCATCTCTTGCCTTCTTCCACTCCTTATCTATTTCAGCAATTTTAACGTGAAGGGGGTTGACTTGAGGAGGAGGGGGCGATAGCTGAATTGTGAGCTCCTTTAACTCTTCCTTCATTTGATCCATTTTGTCAATGAGAGCTTGTTGGAGAGGTGTGACTTGTGAAGTAGAGAGTTGGCCTTGAGGCATTGAAGGGGCGGCTTGACATGGAAGGCATGAAAAAGAAGGGGAGTAAGGCTCTCCCGTAGAGTGACTCGAGTGAGCCAGGGTAGGAGGGGTAGCCAAATTTTTGGGCCATGAGGGGTGAGGAAAAGAGGGAGAAGCTTGGGCCTGCCACTGAGGCGAAAGAGGTCTCGTTGAGGCCTGAGAAAGGAACCCTGAACCAGAAGGGTATGACGGCCCACCAGTGGACAGACCTGTTTGGGATAGCGTATGAGAGATAGCAGGAGTTTGAGATTGTAGAGGGGGAAATTGGTAAGAGGCGGACTGTTGACTCGCCTGCCCTTGAAGCGAAGAAGAGGGAGTGACATATACATCTAATGGGGATGCAGTAGCCTGGAGCGGCTGTTGGTAGGATGTAGGATCCGGAGTCGACTCCTGAGAAGGGAGAGAAACATCTTTCCCCTTTAAAATAGCCTGAAAGACCAGAATTTGCTCAGGGCTGAGCTGTGTACTGGCGAGGACACCCAACAGGGAGAAGATGTCCTGTGGTGGAGAAATTTCCCGTGGAACAGTGGGGACCTTCTGTGAGGTCTCACGGGAAGGGGCTGAGTCCATTGCATGGACGCGTGCGTCAACTTACTGACCACGACCCGATTGATTCTCTTCAAAAGAGTTGAGCCATTTTTATTTTTCCAGAACATAAGCGCATACACCAATAATCAGAGATTACCAAACAAGTGGATGATCTTACGTCACTTTTTTTGTTTTTGTTTTACCTCTTTTTTATCTTTTTAACAAATATAAATATTCACACAAAATTTGCAAATATCCTAGTTGCACCTTTGTTTTACCGCCGTGTCAACTAGGGACACTCGTCTCACCATAGATAGGTAACTAACTTCGGGGTACTTCAGTGGTACAACCTGCCCAGTGAACGAAGAGGGAATCCTTCGATGTCGGGGACTTACGGAGGTCCCGATGGAGGAGATCCTAGTCCGTCGAGAGGAATTCCCGACGGAGAGTCCTTCTTTCACCGAGAAAGGTTAATCCTTAGAAAAATAAAATAAAGGGGTACGTAGATGCATGAGATGCAGTACTGAATGAAAGAAATGTAACACAGAAATATAACAGGGATAAACACACAAATATAACAGAGATAACAATGATATAACAGATATAACAACTATAAACAGATAGAGTAAGATATAACCGTTCTTCTTTCCGAGACACGTAGACCACTTGGAAAAACAGAAAAGACTATGGGAGTGCACGTGGTGCATGAGGGGAGTGAGCGCGCGTGGGCGCAATAGGGAAGGGCACTCGTGGGTGCCAAAAGGAGGGACACGCGTGGGTGTCAATTAGAGGAGAGCACACGTGGGTGCTAAATGGAGGGGCACACGTGGGTGCCGAATGGAGGAAAGCACACGTGGGTGCTAAATGGAGGGGCACACGTGGGTGCCAAATGGAGGAGGAGTGCACAAAGTGCACGAGACAACGCTAACCTCTCAAGTAACCACAAAGGACCGGGGGAAGTGCACGAGGTGCACGAAGGGAGTGAGCGCGCGTGGGCGCAATAGGGAAGGGCACTCGTGGGTGCCAAAAGGAGGGACACGCGTGGGTGTCAAAAGGAGGGGCACACGTGGGTGCCGAAAGCTTGTGGGTAACCAAAAAAAGCAAAAAGCAGGTCCCACCGTGATCGCCAGAGATGTGAACGCGTCACGTGGTGGACTGAGAGAGAGAGATGGGGTTTCTCCCTCTCTGAGTAAAAGAGTAAAAAATGATGAAAATGAAAACGCGTGCGTAAAAAGCATGATGTAGAAAAGACGACAGAGAGTATAACCTGAAAGGTCACTCTGTACGGGGACGTGGAGCCTAGACTTACCGGACCTTCGGTACAGGGCGGAGAACGGGATCCGAAGACCCTCTCACGCAAACTGAACCTCTTCCCGGTAGGCGTGACCTACCATTCTGAGGACAGCTTTGTATATACCGAGTGCGAACCTGGGACTCTACGTAGTAGAAGTTGACAGACACAAAGACACACGTTGACTTGAAATTTAGAACGTCATATCACTCCTCACATAATAATAATAACATGAATATAAACAGTAAACAGACCGCCGCAGGATATTGATCCTTGCGGGGTTTTAACAGCAATATAACAGGTGTAGAAAGAAGAATGCCGAAAGTAAATGACCACGGTGAAATGACTCACCTCGGCCGATTATAGTACAAACAGACCCGAGATTTAGCTATCCGCGGGTATTATAGACAGAAATTAAAATTTACTACAAACACGCGTTTAGTGGTGTGATCGCCAGGGACCGTGGGCCCCGAACTGGTTCATTGATCGCTTGGCCTTTGACGCGGGATTTGCGCGGGTTCCTTCTTCCTCTTCGTTCGACGGGTCGAAGAAGGGGGCTTTTGAGTGGTTACCCTGCAAAATGAACAAACACAAAAATAACAATTAAGCCAGAATAGATGATATGATATAATGACAATTCATAAGATAAAGCACTAATGACTGAAGAATAGACTAAAATAATAATAAAGTCAAATAACAAGAAACAGAGTCTCTGATGGCGACACAAGCACGGGCGAGCAAACGGTGGGACGAAACGACTTCCACGTGGGAGAGATGGTTGGGCCGATGGCCGCTTTTATTCCTGCAATTTTAAAAGGATAATAAATTAGTATGAGCTAAAATAATATTAACATATATAAATATACATGCATACATATGTTAAATATATACATATAAGAGCATATATAACATTTACACATCTGTTTGAGTATATAATATATATGTATATCTAATATATATGTATATATATTCTCTTTGATATGTATATGTTTAGAAATTTAAATATATATATAAGTGTATATATATTGAGATAATAGGGTTAATATCCAAAATTGCCTATACATACATACATTGCTGGTGATTAGGCTATTGCACTACAGAAGCCTTAGCTTATTGGCCGGTGGTTACGTGCATGGTATGGAAGTGTGAAAGGTGATTAAATATGTGCGTGTACGTGACTGTATACAAAACTGTGTGCATGTGTATAACTATAAAAAGGGAAAAGGGACAATGGACAGCATGAAAGGGAGAGAGAAGGGAATAACAGAGAGAAAGAGAAATGATTAAAAAAAAGAGAAAAAGTGATTGTGTGAAGAGAGAAGAGAGTGAAAGGTAGTTCTGGAGAGAGATAGAGACAGGGAGAGGGAAGGTGTGAGGGAGAGAGGAATAGTGAGAAGAGAAGAGAGAGGAGTAAATAATAATAATAAAATGAAAGAGAGGCAATGAGGGAGAGATCGAGAGAGGGAGAGAGTGGTAAAAAGAGAGAGAAAGAGAGAGGGGGAGAGAGACCGCGGCAGGGGGAAAACAGGAAGGGGGAAAAAAGAATAAAAATAACAAAGTGTGTGTGTGAGAGAGAGAGAGAGAGAGAGAGAGAGAGAGAGAGTGGGAAAAAGAGAGAGAAAAAGAGGGGGAGAGAGAGACCGTGGCGGATGGGAGAGAGAGAGAGGAGAGAGAGAGGGATGGAGAGAGAGAAGCAGAGAGAAGGGGAGAGAAAGAGAGAGATCGCAAGGGAAAAAATAAAAAAGGGAGAGAGTGAGTGAGATCGGGAGGGAGGAGGTGGAGAAAAGAGAACGGTGGAGAGAGAAAGATGCAGAGAAGAGAGAGAGAGAGAGAGAGAGAGAGAGAGAGAGAGGGCGTCCGCGTCGGGGGGATGCAGAGGTGGTAGCCCGGGGAGAAAGAGAGACGACGGGAGGGGGAAGAGAAGACGGAAGGGGAGAGCCCCGCAGTGGCGGTGCATGCAGATGGGTTGGCGACGGCGTGCTCGCGGAGGTGGAGAGGCTACGGCGGGGAGGAGAAGCCGGTCGCAGCTACCGTGGGGAAGCTTCATGGCGAGGTTGGAGGGGTGGGGCGCGGACGGTGTTGGCCGCGGCAGCTTCGCGGGGTCTGCGCAGGCGGAGGTGGACGTGCATGCGGTGGTCGCGGTGGTGACGGTGATCGGAGAGGTGAGCTCGGCGACGACGTAGCTTGCAGATGGTGGTGCTGTCTCGCGGCGGCCCGACGGTGACGATAGCAGCGGTGTGGGGGTTCGCGGCGGTGGCCGGTGCAGACGACGTGGGTGGAGGTCGGCGAGGGGGTTCGCGGCGGTGGCCGGTGCAGATGACGTGGGTGGAGGTGGAGGCGTCGTCGGGTGGTGGTGACGTCTGTGGCGACGTGGGAGAGGTGGCCGGTGGTACAGTCACGGCGGAGGTGCTCCGGCGTGGCCGATGACGGTGGATGGAGGGCGCAAGGGAGACAGAAGGTGGCAGGCGAGAAGGGAGACCGGAGGGCGTCGGTGTCGGAGGCGGCTCGTGGCTGAGGTGGGCTGCGTGCAAAGGGGAACTGGAGGCGTCGTCGGGCGGTGGTGACGTGCGGGGTGGATGGCTGGAACGGAGGTACGACGTGGGTGTTGTTAGGGAGAAGAGGGGGTGTGAGAACGTGGTGAGGAAAAAAGATGGAGGAGGGAGAATGAAGGGATGAGAGTGGAAGGTGTGTTATGCGTAGAAGAGAGGGATGGAGGAGAGATGATGGGAATAAGAGAGATGAGAGACAGGAGAGAAAGGGACATAAGAGAGGGAGATTCCCTCTGCCGGGGCGGCTGGGAAAAGAAGACAAAAAAGAGAGAAAATGAGATAGAGATGTATGAGGGAGAGAGATAAGGTGGGGGTGTGCATAAGATGGAGACGTACGGGAGGAGATTAATAGTAGTAAAGATGGGATTAGTGAAGATTAGTATAAAGATAGGTACATATATCATTATTTTTTTGTGTTTTTATAATGATTTCCTTTTACATTTTTATATACACACATATATATAAGCTTTCATTTTTTTAACACAAAAATAAAAGTGTTTATTGAGATTTATTTTATTTTATCATTTTTATTTATTAAACACTTTCTCATTATTATTTTTAACATTTTCTTGATTTTTTTGGGATTTTTAATAACCTTTTGATCTTTTTTGTATTTTCTTATAACCCATTTTTTTACATTTTTTGAATTTTCTTATAAACTCTTCTTTTGATTTTTTTAACCTCTTTTGTATTTTCTTTAAACCTTTTTAATAATTTTTTTGTATTTTTTGTATGCTTTTCTCAATATATATATATTTATTTTTTTTGTATTTTTTTCTAACCTTTTTTTGATTTTTTATTATTTTTTTATGTAAAACCTAAAAGATGACTAATCACGCACGTAAATCAGATGCATAAGCCACTTTGGGACATCACGGTGTAATATGAGTTTTACCCCCGAAAAGTGTGAAAATAGCGTGTCTACACAGGTATTTCAGATTTAGACTCCCGGACCCGACTTGGCAGTTCATTTAAACTAAGTGTATTTAGAAAATGAACTTTTGAGCGCCGAGCTCAAACCAGGCATCCGATTTAGATTCCGTCATTTCTGACAAGTCACTTTCCTCTCTTAGGTCGTGTTGGAATGATCGGCACTGCCATCCAACCAGTATTTCTGATTTTAGACACCCGGGCCAGACTTCGCAGTTCACTTAAACTAAGTGTATTTAGAAAATGAACTTTTGAGCACCGAGCTCAAACCGGACATCCGATTTGGATTCCGTCAGTTCTGAAAAGTCACTTTCATCTCCCTAGTCGTGTTGGAATGATCGGCACGGCCATCCGACCGGTATTTCAGATTTTAGACCCCCGGACCCGACTTGGCAGTTCATTTAAACTAAGTGTATTTAGAAAATGATCTTTTGAGTGCCGGGCTCAAATCAGGCATCCGATTTGGATTCCGTCTGTTCTGACAAGTCACTTTCATCTCCCATGTCATGTTGGAATGATCGGCACGGCCATCCGACTAGTATTTCATATTTTTGACACCCGGACCCGACTTGGTAGTTCCCTTAAACTAAGTGTATTTAAAAAATGAACTTTTGAGTGCCGAGCTCAAACCGGGCATCCGATTTGGATTCCGTCAGTTCTGACAAGTCACTTTCATCTCCCAGGTCGTGTTGGAATGATTGGCACGGCCATCCGTCTGGAACTTCAGATTTTAGACCCCCGGATCCGACTTGGCAGTTCACTTAAACAAAGTGTATTTAGAAAATGAACTTTTGACGCCGAGCTCAAACCGGGCATCCGATTTGGATTCCGTCAGTTCTAACAAGTCACTTTCATCTCTCAAGTCATGTTGGAATGATCGGCATGGCAATCCGAACAGTATTTCATATTTTTGACACCCGGACCAGACTTGGCAGTTCACTTAAACTAAGTGTATTTAGAAAATGAACTTTTGAGCGCCGAGCTCAAACCGGGCATCCGATTTGGATTCCGTCAATTATGACAAGTCACTTTCATCTCCCAGGTCATGTTGGAATGATCAGCACGGCCATCTGTCTGGTATTTCAGATTTTAGACCCCCGGACCCGACTTGGCTGTTCACTTAAAATAAGTGTATTTAGATAATGAACTTTTGAGTGCCGAGCTCAAGCTGGGCATCCGATTTAGATTTCGTTAGTTCTGACAAGTCACTTTCATCTCCCACGTTGTGTTGGAATGATCGGCATGGTGATCCGACCGGTATTTCAGATTTTAGACCCCCGGACCCGACTTGGCAGTTCACTTAAACTAAGTGTATTTAGAAAATGAACTTTTAAGCGCCGAGCTCAAACCGGGCATCCAATTTGGATACCGTCAGTTCTAACAAGTAACTTTCATCTCCCAGGTCGTGTTGGAATGATCGGCATGGTGATCGGACCTGTATTTCAGATTTAATACCCCCGGACCGGACTTGGTAGTTCATTTAAACTAAGTGTATTTAGAAAATGAACTTTTGAGCGCCGAGCTCAAACCGGGCATCCGATTTGGATTCCGTCAGTTCTGATAGGTCACTTTCACCTCCCAGGTCATGTTGGAATGATCAGCATGGCCATCCGACCGGTATTTCAGATTTTAGACTCCCGGACCAGACTTGGCAGTTCACTTAAATAAAGTGTATTTAGAAAATGAACTTTTGAGCACCGAGCTCAAATCGTGCAACCGATTTGGATTCCGTCAGTTCTGACAAGTCACTTTCATCTCCCAGGTCGTGTTGGAATGATCGGCACGGCGATCCGATCAGTATTTCAGATTTTAGACCCCCGGACCCGACTTTGCAGTTCACTTAAACTAAGTGTATTTAGAAAATTAACTTTTGAGCGCCGAGCTCAAGCTGGGCATCCGATTTAGATTCTGTCAGTTCTGACAAGTCACTTTCATCTCCCAGGTTATGTTGGAAAGATCGGCACGGCGATCCAATCGGTATTTCAGATTTTAGACTCCCAGACCCGACTTGGCAGTTCACTTAAACTAAGTGTATTTAGAAAATTAACTTTTGAGCGCCGAGCTCAAACCGTACATCTGATTTAGATTCCGTCAGTTCTGAAAAGTCACTTTCATCTCCCTAGTCGTGTTGGAATGATCGTCATGGCCATCCGACCAGTATTTCAGATTTTAGACCCCCGGACCCGACTTGGCAGTTCATTTAAACTAAGTGTATTTAAAAAATGAACTTTTGAGCGCCGAGCTCAAACCAGGCATCCGATTTGGATTCCGTCTATTCTGAAAAGTCACTTTCATCTCCCAGGTCGTGTAGGAATGATCGGCATGGCCATCTGACCAGTATTTCAGATTTTAGACACCCGGACCCGACTTGGCAGTTCACTTAAACTAAGTGTATTTAGAAAATGAACTTTTGAGCGTCGAGCTCAAACCGGGCATCCGATTTAGATTCCGTCTGTTCTGACAAGTCACTTTCATCTCCCAGGTCATGTTGGAATGTTCAGCACGGCTATCCGACCCGTATTTCAGATTTTAGACCCCCGGACCTAACTTAACAGTTCACTTAAACTAAGTGTATTTAGAAAATGAACTTTTGAGCGCCGAGCTCAAGCTGGGCATCCGATTTAGATTCTGTCAGTTCTGACAAGTCACTTTCATCTCCCAGGTTGTGTTGGAACGATCGGCATGGCGATCTGACCGGTATTTCAGATTTTAGACCCCCGGACCCGACTTGGCAGTTCACTTAAACAAAGTGTATTTAGAAAATGAACTTTTGACGCCGAGCTCAAACCGGGCATCCGATTTGGATTCCGCCAGTTCTGACAAGTCACTTTCATCTCCCAAGTCGAGTTGGAATGATCGGCACAGCCATCCGACCAGTATTTCATATTTTTGACACCCGGACCCGACTTGGCAGTTCACTTAAACTAAGTGTATTTAGAAAATGAACTTTTGAGCGCCGAGCTCAAACCGTGCATCCGATTTGGATTCCGTCAATTCTGACAAGTCACTTTCATCTCCCAGGTCGTGTTGGAATGATTGGCATGGCCATCTGTCTGGTATTTCAGATTTTAGACCCCCGGACCCGACTTGGCTGTTCACTTAAAATAAGTGTATTTAGAAAATGAACTTTTGAGCGCCGAGCTCAAGCTGGGCATCCGATTTGGATTTCGTTAGTTCTGACAAGTCACTTTCATCTCCCACGTTGTGTTGGAATGATCGGCATGGCCATCCGACCAGTATTACATATTTTTGGCACCCGGACCCGACTTGGCAGTTCACTTAAACTAAGTGTATTTAGAAAATGAACTTTTGAGCGCCGAGCTCAAATCGGGCATCCGATTTGGATTCCGTCAGTTCTGACAAGTAACTTTCATCGCCCAGATCGTGTTGGAATGATCGGCATGGCGATCGGACTTGTATTTCAGATTTAATACTCCCGGACCCGACTTGGCAGCTCATTTAAACTAAGTGTATTTAGAAAATGAGCTTTTGAGCGCCGAGCTTAAACAGGGCATCCGATTTGGATTCCGTCAGTTCTGACAGGTCACTGTCACCTCCCAGGTCGTGTTGGAATGATCAGCATGGCCATCCGACCGGTATTTCAGATTTTAGACTCCCGGACCAGACTTGGCAGTTCACTTAAACAAAGTGTATTTAGAAAATGAAGTTTTGAGCGCCGAGCTCAAATCGGGCATCCGATTTGGATTCCGTCAGTTCTGACAAGTCACTTTCATCTCCCAGGTCGTGTTGGAACGATCGGCATGGCGATCCGACCAGTATTTCAGATTTTAGACCCCCGGACCCGACTTTGCAGTTCACTTAAACTAAGTGTATTTAGAAAATTAACTTTTGAGCGCCGAGCTCAAGCTGGGCACCCGATTTAGATTCTGTCAGCTCTGACAAGTCAGTTTCATCTCCCAGGTTGTGTTGGAAAGATCGGCACGGTGATCCAATCGGTATTTCAGATTTTAGACTCCCGGACCCGACTTGGCAGTTCACTTAAACTAAGTGTATTTAGAAAATGAACTTTTGAGCGCCGAGCTCAAACCGTACATCCGATTTAGATTCCGTCAGTTCTAAAAAGTCACTTTCATCTCCCTAGTCGTGTTGGAATGATCGTCACGGCCATCCGACCAGTATTTCAGATTTTAGACCCCCGGACCCGACTTGGCAGTTCATTTAAACTAAGTGTATTTAGAAAATGAACTTTTGAGCGCCGAGCTCACATCCGATTTGGATTCCGTCTATTCTGACAAGTCACTTTCATCTCCCAGGTCGTATAGGAATGATCGGCACGGCCATCCGACCAGTATTTCAGATTTTAGACACCCAGACCCGACTTGGCAGTTCAATTAAACTAAGTGTATTTAGAAAATGAACTTTTGAGCGTCGAGCTCAAACCGGGCATCCGATTTGGATTCCGTCAATTCTGACAAGTCACTTTCATCTCCCAGGTCGTGTTGGAATGATCAGCACGGCCATCTGTCTGGTATTTCAGATTTTAGACCCCCGGACCCGACTTGGCTGTTCACTTAAAATAAGTGTATTTAGATAATGAACTTTTGAGCGCCGAGCTCAAGCTGGGCATCCGATTTAGATTTCGTTAGTTCTGACAAGTCACTTTCATCTCCCACGTTGTGTTGGAATGATCGGCACGGTGATCCGACCGGTATTTCGATTTTAGACCCCCGGACCCGACTTGGTAGTTCACTTAAACTAAGTGTATTTAGAAAATGAACTTTTGAGCGCCGAGCTCAAACCGGGCATCCAATTTGGATTCCGTCAGTTCTAACAAGTAACTTTCATCTCCCAGGTCATGTTGGAATGATCGGCATGGCGATCGGACCTGTATTTCAGATTTAATACCCTCGGACCGGACTTGGTAGTTCATTTAAACTAAGTGTATTTAGAAAATGAACTTTTGAGCGCCGAGCTCAAACCGGGCATCCGATTTGGATTCCGTCAGTTCTGATAGGTCACTTTCACCTCCCAGGTCGTGTTGGAATGATCAGCATGGCCATCCGACCGGTATTTCAGATTTTAGACTCCCGGACCAGACTTGGCAGTTCACTTAAATAAAGTGTATTTAGAAAAGGAACTTTTGAGCGCCGAGCTCAAATCGTGCATCCGATTTGGATTCCGTCAGTTCTGACAAGTCACTTTCATCTATCAGGTCGTGTTGGAATGATCGGCACGGCGATCCGATCAGTATTTCAGATTTTAGACCCCCGGACCCGACTTTGCAGTTCACTTAAACTAAGTGTATTTAGAAAATTAACTTTTGAGCGCCGAGCTCAAGCTGGGCATCCGATTTAGATTCTGTCAGTTCTGACAAGTCACTTTCATCTCCCAGGTTGTGTTGGAAAGATCGGCATGGCGATCCAATCGGTATTTCAGATTTTAGACTCCCAGACCCGACTTGGCAGTTCACTTAAACTAAGTGTATTTAGAAAATGAACTTTTGAGCGCCGAGCTCAAACCGTACATCCGATTTAGATTCCGTCAGTTCTGAAAAGTCACTTTCATCTCCCTAGTCGTGTTGGAATGATCGTCACGGCGATCCGACTAGTATTTCAGATTTTAGACCCCCGGACCCGACTTGGCAGTTCATTTAAACTAAGTGTATTTAAAAAATGAACTTTTGAGCGCCGAGCTCAAACCAGGCATCCGATTTGGATTCCGTCTATTCTGACAAGTCACTTTCATCTCCCAGGTCGTGTAGGAATGATCGGCATGGCCATCCGACCAGTATTTCATATTTTAGACACCCGGACCCGACTTGGCAGTTCACTTAAACTAAGTGTATTTAGAAAATGAACTTTTGAGCGTCGAGCTCAAACCGGGCATCCGATTTGGATTCCGTCAGTTCTGACAAGGCACTTTCGTCTCCCAGGTCATGTTGGAACGTTCAGCACGGCTATCCGACCCGTATTTCAGATTTTAGACCCACGGACCCGACTTAGCAGTTCACTTAAACTAAGTGTATTTAGAAAATAAACTTTTGAGCGCCGAGGTCAAGCTGGGCATCCGATTTAGATTCTGTCAGTTATGACAAGTCACTTTCATCTCCCAGGTTGTGTTGGAATGATCGGCATGGCGATCTGACCGGTATTTCAGATTTTAGACCCCCGGACCCGACTTGGCAGTTCACTTAAACAAAGTGTATTTAGAAAATGAACTTTTGACGCCGAGCTCAAACCGGGCATCCGATTTGGATTCCGCCAGTTCTGACAAGTCACTTTCATCTCCCAAGTCGTGTTGGAATGATCGGCACAGCCATCCGACCAGTATTTCATATTTTTGACACCCGGACCCGACTTGGCAGTTCACTTAAACTAAGTGTATTTAGAAAATGAACTTTTGAGCGCCGAGCTCAAACCGCGCATCCGATTTGGATTCCGTCAATTCTGACAAGTCACTTTCATCTCCCAGGTCATGTTGGAATGATTGGCATGGCCATCTGTCTGGTATTTCAGATTTTAGACCCCCGGACCCGACTTGGCTGTTCACTTAAAATAAGTGTATTTAGAAAATGAACTTTTGAGCGCCGAGCTCAAGCTGGGCATCCGATTTGGATTTCGTTAGTTCTGACAAGTCACTTTCATCTCCCACGTTGTGTTGGAATGATCGGCATGGCCATCCGACCAGTATTTCATATTTTTGGCACCCGGACCCGACTTGGCAGTTCACTTAAACTAAGTGTATTTAGAAAATGAACTTTTGAGCGCCGAGCTCAAATCGGGCATCCGATTTGGATTCCGTCAGTTCTGACAAGTAACTTTCATCGCCCAGATCGTGTTGGAATGATCGGCATGGCGATCGGACTTGTATTTCAGATTTAATACTCCCGGACCCGACTTGGCAGCTCATTTAAACTAAGTGTATTTAGAAAATGAGCTTTTGAGCGCCGAGCTTAAACAGGGCATCCGATTTGGATTCCGTCAGTTCTGACAGGTCACTGTCACCTCCCAGGTCGTGTTGGAATGATCAGCATGGCCATCCGACCGGTATTTCAGATTTTAGACTCCCGGACCAGACTTGGCAGTTCACTTAAACAAAGTGTATTTAGAAAATGAAGTTTTGAGCGCCGAGCTCAAATCGGGCATCCGATTTGGATTCCGTCAGTTCTGACAAGTCACTTTCATCTCCCAGGTCGTGTTGGAACGATCGGCATGGCGATCCGACCAGTATTTCAGATTTTAGACCCCCGGACCCGACTTTGCAGTTCACTTAAACTAAGTGTATTTAGAAAATTAACTTTTGAGCGCCGAGCTCAAGCTGGGCACCCGATTTAGATTCTGTCAGCTCTGACAAGTCAGTTTCATCTCCCAGGTTGTGTTGGAAAGATCGGCACGGTGATCCAATCGGTATTTCAGATTTTAGACTCCCGGACCCGACTTGGCAGTTCACTTAAACTAAGTGTATTTAGAAAATGAACTTTTGAGCGCCGAGCTCAAACCGTACATCCGATTTAGATTCCGTCAGTTCTAAAAAGTCACTTTCATCTCCCTAGTCGTGTTGGAATGATCGTCACGGCCATCCGACCAGTATTTCAGATTTTAGACCCCCGGACCCGACTTGGCAGTTCATTTAAACTAAGTGTATTTAGAAAATGAACTTTTGAGCGCCGAGCTCACATCCGATTTGGATTCCGTCTATTCTGACAAGTCACTTTCATCTCCCAGGTCGTATAGGAATGATCGGCACGGCCATCCGACCAGTATTTCAGATTTTAGACACCCAGACCCGACTTGGCAGTTCAATTAAACTAAGTGTATTTAGAAAATGAACTTTTGAGCGTCGAGCTCAAACCGGGCATCCGATTTGGATTCCGTCAATTCTGACAAGTCACTTTCATCTCCCAGGTCGTGTTGGAATGATCAGCACGGCCATCTGTCTGGTATTTCAGATTTTAGACCCCCGGACCCGACTTGGCTGTTCACTTAAAATAAGTGTATTTAGATAATGAACTTTTGAGCGCCGAGCTCAAGCTGGGCATCCGATTTAGATTTCGTTAGTTCTGACAAGTCACTTTCATCTCCCACGTTGTGTTGGAATGATCGGCACGGTGATCCGACCGGTATTTCGGATTTTAGACCCCCGGACCCGACTTGGTAGTTCACTTAAACTAAGTGTATTTAGAAAATGAACTTTTGAGCGCCGAGCTCAAACCGGGCATCCAATTTGGATTCCGTCAGTTCTAACAAGTAACTTTCATCTCCCAGGTCATGTTGGAATGATCGGCATGGCGATCGGACCTGTATTTCAGATTTAATACCCTCGGACCGGACTTGGTAGTTCATTTAAACTAAGTGTATTTAGAAAATGAACTTTTGAGCGCCGAGCTCAAACCGGGCATCCGATTTGGATTCCGTCAGTTCTGATAGGTCACTTTCACCTCCCAGGTCGTGTTGGAATGATCAGCATGGCCATCCGACCGGTATTTCAGATTTTAGACTCCCGGACCAGACTTGGCAGTTCACTTAAATAAAGTGTATTTAGAAAAGGAACTTTTGAGCGCCGAGCTCAAATCGTGCATCCGATTTGGATTCCGTCAGTTCTGACAAGTCACTTTCATCTATCAGGTCGTGTTGGAATGATCGGCACGGCGATCCGATCAGTATTTCAGATTTTAGACCCCCGGACCCGACTTTGCAGTTCACTTAAACTAAGTGTATTTAGAAAATTAACTTTTGAGCGCCGAGCTCAAGCTGGGCATCCGATTTAGATTCTGTCAGTTCTGACAAGTCACTTTCATCTCCCAGGTTGTGTTGGAAAGATCGGCATGGCGATCCAATCGGTATTTCAGATTTTAGACTCCCAGACCCGACTTGGCAGTTCACTTAAACTAAGTGTATTTAGAAAATGAACTTTTGAGCGCCGAGCTCAAACCGTACATCCGATTTAGATTCCGTCAGTTCTGAAAAGTCACTTTCATCTCCCTAGTCGTGTTGGAATGATCGTCACGGCGATCCGACTAGTATTTCAGATTTTAGACCCCCGGACCCGACTTGGCAGTTCATTTAAACTAAGTGTATTTAAAAAATGAACTTTTGAGCGCCGAGCTCAAACCAGGCATCCGATTTGGATTCCGTCTATTCTGACAAGTCACTTTCATCTCCCAGGTCGTGTAGGAATGATCGGCATGGCCATCCGACCAGTATTTCATATTTTAGACACCCGGACCCGACTTGGCAGTTCACTTAAACTAAGTGTATTTAGAAAATGAACTTTTGAGCGTCGAGCTCAAACCGGGCATCCGATTTGGATTCCGTCAGTTCTGACAAGGCACTTTCGTCTCCCAGGTCATGTTGGAACGTTCAGCACGGCTATCCGACCCGTATTTCAGATTTTAGACCCACGGACCCGACTTAGCAGTTCACTTAAACTAAGTGTATTTAGAAAATAAACTTTTGAGCGCCGAGGTCAAGCTGGGCATCCGATTTAGATTCTGTCAGTTATGACAAGTCACTTTCATCTCCCAGGTTGTGTTGGAATGATCGGCATGGCGATCTGACCGGTATTTCAGATTTTAGACCCCCGGACCCGACTTGGCAGTTCACTTAAACAAAGTGTATTTAGAAAATGAACTTTTGACGCCGAGCTCAAACCGGGCATCCGATTTGGATTCCGCCAGTTCTGACAAGTCACTTTCATCTCCCAAGTCGTGTTGGAATGATCGGCACAGCCATCCGACCAGTATTTCATATTTTTGACACCCGGACCCGACTTGGCAGTTCACTTAAACTAAGTGTATTTAGAAAATGAACTTTTGAGCGCCGAGCTCAAACCGCGCATCCGATTTGGATTCCGTCAATTCTGACAAGTCACTTTCATCTCCCAGGTCATGTTGGAATGATTGGCATGGCCATCTGTCTGGTATTTCAGATTTTAGACCCCCGGACCCGACTTGGCTGTTCACTTAAAATAAGTGTATTTAGAAAATGAACTTTTGAGCGCCGAGCTCAAGCTGGGCATCCGATTTGGATTTCGTTAGTTCTGACAAGTCACTTTCATCTCCCACGTTGTGTTGGAATGATCGGCATGGCCATCCGACCAGTATTTCATATTTTTGGCAACCGGACCCGACTTGGCCGTTCACTTAAACTAAGTGTATTTAGAAAATGAACTTTTGAGCGCCGAGCTCAAATCGGGCATCCGATTTGGATTCCGTCAGTTCTGACAAGTAACTTTCATCGCCCAGATCGTGTTGGAATGATCGGCATGGCGATCGGTCCGGTATTTCAGATTTACTACTCCCGGACCCGACTTGGCAGTTCATTTAAACTAAGTGTATTTAGAAAATAAACTTTTGAGCGCCGAGCTTAAACCGGGCATCCGATTTGGATTCCGTCAGTTCTGACAGGTCACTTTCACCTCCCAGGTCGTGTTGGAATGATCAGCATGGCCATCCGACTGGTATTTCAGATTTTAGACTCCCGGACCAGACTTGGAAGTTCACTTAAACAAAGTGTATTTAGAAAATGAACTTTTGAGCGCCGAGCTCAAATCGGGCATCCGATTTGGATTCCGTCAGTTCTGACAAGTCACTTTCATCTCCCAGGTCGTGTTGGAATGTTCGGCATGGCGATCCGACCAGTATTTCAGATTTTAGACCCCCGGACCTGACTTTGCAGTTCACTTAAACTAAGTGTATTTAGAAAATTAACTTTTGAGCGCCGAGCTCAAGCTGGGCATCCGATTTAGATTCTGTCAGTTCTGACAAGTCAGTTTCATCTCCCAGGTTGTGTTGGAAAGATCGGCACGGCGATCCAATCGATATTTCAGATTTTAGACTCCCGGACCCGACTTGGCAGTTCACTTAAACTAAGTGTATTTAGAAAATGAACTTTTGAGCGCCAAGCTCAAACCGTACATCCGATTTAGATTCCGTCAGTTCTGAAAAGTCACTTTCATCTCCCTAGTCGTGTTGGAATGATCGTCACGGCCATCCGATCGGTATTTTAGATTTTAGACCCTCGGACCCGACTTGGCAGTTCATTTAAACTAAGTGTATTTAGAAAATGAACTTTTGAGCGTCGAGCTCACATCCGATTTGGATTCCTTCTATTCTGACAAGTCACTTTCATCTCCCAGGTCGTGTAGGAATGATTGGCACGGCCATCCGACCAGTATTTCAGATTTTAGACACCCAGACCCGACTTGGTAGTTCAATTAAACTAAGTATATTTAGAAAATGAACTTTTGAGCGTCGAGCTCAAACCGGGCATCCGATTTGGATTCCGTCAGTTCTGACAAGTCACTTTCATCTCCCAGGTCGTGTTGGAATGATCAGCACGGCTATCCAACCCGTATTTCAGATTTTAGACCCCCGGACCCGACTTGGCAGTTCACTTAAACTAAGTGTATTTAGAAAATGAACTTTTGAGCGCCGAGCTCAAGCTGGGCATCCGATTTAGATTCTGTCAGTTCTGAAAAGTCACTTTCATCTCCCAGGTTGTGTTGGAACGATCGGCATGGCAATCTGACCGGTATTTCAGATTTTAGACCCCCGGACCCGACTTGGCATTTCACTTAAACTAAGTGTATTTAGAAAATGAACTTTTGAGGGCCGAGCTCAAACCGGGCATCCGATTTGGATTCTGTCAGTTCTGACATGTAACTTTCATCACCCAGGTCATGTTGTAATGATCAACATGGCCATCCGAATGGTATTTCAGATTTTTGACACCCGGACCCGACTTGGTAGTTCACTTAAACTAAGTGTATTTAGAAAATGAACTTTTGAGCGCCGAGCTCAAACCGTGAATCCGATTTGGATTCCGTCAATTCTGATAAGTCACTTTCATCTCCCAGGTCATGTTGAATGATTGGCATGACCATCTATCTGGTATTTCAGATTTTAGACCCCCGGACCCGACTTGGCTGTTCACTTAAAATAAGTGTATTTAGAAAATGAACTTTTGAGCGCCGAGCTCAAGCTGGGCATCCGATTTGGATTTCGTTAGTTCTGACAAGTCACTTTCATCTCCCACGTTGTGTTGGAATGATCGGCACGGCCATCCGACCAGTATTTCATATTTTTGACACCCGGACCCGACTTGGCAGTTCACTTAAACTAAGGTGGGCCTCAGGGATGTCAAACACTGGCCCGGGCTGTTGTTTCAGAAAGGAGCACTCAGCCACGTCCCAGAATGCACCTCTACTATCCCTGTAGAAGCTGGTTCGAATGTTCCACCATTTGATATATTCTGATGTTACCCGGGGAACACGGTTAGAAACTGTGGGAACTCTGAAAACTGCACCGTCTTGGCGATGGTAGAAATCCCACCACAACCGGACATCGCCGACAATGGTGGACCCATGCTTAGCCAGGCTATCCAGGGGAAATTGAGCAACCGTTGTGGGGATATGCTGGTCATAGCCAAAGTTCTACCCAAAGCGGAATGGATAGTATGGTTCCAGAAGGAGCAGGCCACCCTTTCTGAAAACTAAGACACTAGGACGGATGGCCATGGCCCATCTGACCAGCTCCGGCTCTAGGATTGGCCGGGCAGTGTTAACCCCTGAGACAGGATGGATATATGTCTCTACCTCTTCCAGCTTGCACTCTCTCTGAGGATCAATCAAAGGAGCTGAACCTGCTGCCAAGCTCCAGAAATGAATACTGCCAGGGGCATCCACCGGCACCTTTATCAGTCGACCCCTTATTTTTAACAGCTGATCATAGAAAGGACCAGGTTCAGCACTGGCAAACTCAATCATTCTGGGCAGTACTGTGTCTGCCTGCAAAGTTCTGGGAGCCAACTCAGGAAATAAACTACAGACCCAGGCGTTGAAGAAATGAAAAGGACCCACGGTCCTCAAAGAACGGGGAGTCCGGTGCTTGTACAGATCCCCCAAAGACTTGTATATCAGACATAGGGCCACTAGGCAGAGCGACAGCCTCATTCCCCAGGCCATCTGACAGGCCGAATATATAGCTTCTGGCTGGATGATTGTCTCGTCCCCTTGAGGGAGAGCGAAAGTGCACAGCCAGAATGTGAAATAAGCCGCACAATATGTGATGGGGTCTACGCCTGCTGGGTTGGGACCACCGCGGCCTGCACGGCGCAATGAAGATGGCAGCGCCGAATTATAACGGGGAGCCCTTACTTGCTTGCTAGCAGTCGGACCCACGGAAGGGAAGTCTGCATATTTCAGGGGGGCGTCAAAGAAGTACTGAATCCACTGCCCTACCCGGATCCGCAGCTTGCTGCCCTTCTCTCGGGGATGATAACCTTTGGAGGACCCTCTACTGTACGCCAGACAAATGGAGCGATATGCCTTCATCAGGTACCGGTATGAGAAGCCAATGGAATATCTGCCTTCACCATCGGAGCTATCCTTCTCAGAATCTGCCAAGCAGACTTCTTCATAAGGCTCGCCGTCAATAGGCAGTCCGGAAAGCTGTGACAGACTCCAGAGGTCAAGAGATGTCTCACCCTCTGCTGTATAGAATATGTTGAATAAGGGGCAGAAGACCTCGAACATCCCACAGCATAACCCTCGGGATATAGGATACCGAAATTGGGAAGC
The DNA here is from genome assembly GCA_022559845.1 of Amorphophallus konjac. Taxonomy (NCBI): domain Eukaryota; kingdom Viridiplantae; phylum Streptophyta; class Magnoliopsida; order Alismatales; family Araceae; genus Amorphophallus; species Amorphophallus konjac. The sequence continues at coordinate 340,873,049 of CM040121.1, read as the reverse complement.
AAAAACACTATGATATACCCCGGCTCTGATCAGCAGAGGGGCATATTCCTTCAGAACAAACTCAGTAAATTCCACGGCTCCTACCCGAAATAGGTGGGCGTCAGTGATCTTGGTATCCCCAAACCAACCAGCGACCAAATGATACTTGAACATAATGGCCGAACAATTCAGCACAAAAGGCTCTTCGCGGTACCCCCACTTTACTGGCGCCAGGAAGAGACCATAGCCGGGCTTCTCCCTATTGACTCGGCCACTGGCATTGTCCCACCGAGCAGGTGTGAACTCCGGGGCCCGGGTCAGCATTTTTTTTTCCGGCTCCAGCTCCGCTATGCCAAGGACTGCATCCCAGTCACGCTTCTCCCCGGGAAGATATATAGCCTTTCCGCGATACACTGAATCTTTCAGGCTATCTCTCTCAACGAGAATTGTGGCTTCAACTGTACGAGCTATTGGGTAGTTCCGCATTCCACCCATGGTGAAGGTTCGGATAAACGGCAGCAAGTGTTTGTCCTTCGGGAAATCCTGGTGATAATCAGTGCCCCGTCTGAAGCATGTTTCCATGGCAGTAGAGTATACCCGGGAGGTTGACACCGTATCGGTGTCAGAATCGGACGATTCATCAACGGAAGCAATCTTGTCGTATCCGAAGTCGAGGCTGTGCACGTTCAGCCAGTTTACTGTGGCCCGTGATATATCTGGCTGGGCCGACGAACTGGCCCCGACACCTCCAGGGGATGCCGCAGCAGAGCCTGAAGCCATTGCAGTGTCTGCAGTCAAAGAAGAAAAGTGAATTAAAAATCCTAGAACAATGGGCAGTCTTATAAAGATTGTAACATGAGACCCTATGAAAATTTCGGCAGCATCTCCCCTTATTTGGGGTCTGCCCAAGAAGAATAGGGAGTCACCAACCAAAAGGGGGTGATCCCGGAAACAAAAGGGATTAAATCCCAAAGATCATCATACCCAGGCGAAATCAAATAAGACGGGAAGAAGCCGGATGGTCGGAGGGGAGGAGCTCGCCGCCACCGTCGAGAGAGGAAAGAAAGTGAAGAGAGAGAAGGGGCTGAGAATAATGAGAAGCCAAGAGGCTTCAGCGCCTCAAATAGAAGGCCGAAGCGAAGGGCTCTCGGTGCGGTAGAATGCGCGTCGAGAACCCCCAGGCCGAGAGACCCCCCTCGGCCGAAAGGCGCGCCGAGAAGCCCTCCGCGCCGAGAAGCACCCCGCGCCGAGAAGCCCTCCGCGCCGAGAAGCACCCCGCGCCGAGAAGCCCTCCACGCCGGGAAGCTAGGCGCGCCGAGACCCCCTTTCCACACCAAGAGGTCTTCACGCGCCGAGAAGCCTATGGCCTCGTGCCGAGAAGCTCCAAAAAGCTGAAAATAAAGTCAAACAATATGAAGATAGAAAAGAAAGATACATGTGCAAAATATTGTTGCAACGAGATGATCAGGTCTAAGGACCGGATTGAAAAGCAAATTAAGGAAGATACCCTCGAATAATGAAAGTCACCTGCAGGCCCCGTGCCGCTTATTCTGCGCTTACGCCGCCCGCAGGTGGGGGGCATTTGTTGACACCTTGAAAATGAACAAGGGTGGAAGCAGATCATACCCACAGTGAAAGATCAATGATGAAGCTCGTCAACCATTTACCCGGCTGAAGCCTTTGTCGGCCGAGCTGATGTCCGGTGCCGATGTCACTCAGATGGCAGCACTAACGAAGCAGTAGTCGCTTGACTAATGAGACTTCTTAGCACACTTTAATAGGAACTGTGTTGCTGCCTCATCCAAGAATCTACAGATGACATGTCATGGAAAGTCAGATGTCGGCTTATTAACAGATGTGATGTAAGATAAAGATGAAGTCGGTACCGACAGATGAAGATTGCAAAGGCTTTTGCAAAGTCAGAACACAAGAAGAATCGTCTCCACAGATTATACACCCGGCTGAAGTATTCCCAGACTAAAGCTGATGTCCGATCTCGTCAACATTCAGGTGACGATATCGATAAAATGATGCCCGGTTTTGTCATCATTCAGATGGCAATACTGATGAAACCCCTGTCCGCGGACTGATGAAAACCCTGCTAATGATCTCAATACAAACTATATCACCAACGGAGGACCCTCTTGGGTACTGATGTACTTGAAGGGCCTATCAAAGGCCTGGTCAAAGAGACCTAAATGGGCCTTTAATGGTGGCACCGGGAGCCACTTTGTCAAAGCCCAAATGCTGCACAAGGTTGGAGTCCTGCGCGCCGGGAAGTCTTCAGCTGAGGCGCGCCGTGAGGTGTCTGCCGAGAAGGCAAGGAGGGACGGCTATAAAGCCCCTTCCCTTCGAAAGGCTGATGGTCGGGGGGTCAAAAATCAGAGATAGAAAAAAAGAAAGGAAGAATAGAAGCGAAAACCAGATAAAGAGCCAGAAGAGAGACCGAGAGGGAAAGAAAGAAGAAGTTGAGAGAAGAAGAAGAAAGGGAGACTCAGGTGGGTAGCCCGAGGAGGGAGAGGAGTCAATGCTCCGCCCTCCCCCCATGCTTTCCTCTTTTTATTTTCTTTTCTGATGTAATCTGGCGAGGCTTTCTCGATGTATCAATGTAGCCGGAGGATTCCGGTCTCGATTTCCATCTCTCTGTCTTTCGTTTACCTTCTACGATCTGTACAGGTTTGGGATGATGCAATAATATGAAAGATGAACATGGCTCGTTTGGGCATTCGATCGATTGAAATATCTGCTATATTTCTCCCCTTCTTGCATCGGCTGTTCTTCTGAATGTCGTTTTGCCTAGATGTTATAGCTTTCCGATTCATGTTTCGACCTCCCCTCCCTAGCCTGTCCTCTGGTGGAAGATGAAGATGGAGTCTTAACCCTCATCCAGTGGGTTATCAGGCTCTGTCCCTCCTCCTCCTCCCCCTCGGATCATGGTTTCCCCGGATATCACAGATGTCTGTCGAGCTCCCATCTCGTTCAGGGTCAGAGACATCAATCTCTTGACCGTCTGAGCAGCAGGTGAGTATAGAAAATGCCATACGTCCCATGAGGATTCGATAATGCATGATCTGCCCTTCGACTGATGCTAACCCCCGTGTAAACCCCTTCTGCAGTCCAGATCTTGACTCAATCCGAGCCAGAAATCCCAGAAATCGCCTGAGCAGAGTACCGCAGTTCAGCCATAAACCCTTTTAACCCCTTCCCGGCGTGGCCATTTCCCCGCCGAGAACTACTCTGCCGAGAGATCCCCCTTGCTTTAGCCCCTTCGGCAAGGCAAATAAAGCCTATCCCAATACAGCCTTCCCGGCCCGGGGGCCTCCCGGCGCGGTCATTACCACGCCGAGAACCCTTGCGCCGAGAGCATTCCCCCTTTGCCAATAAAACCCACGCCAAGAACCCTTGCGCCGAGAGCATTCCCCCTTGGCCAATAAAACCCACGCCGGGAACCATGCTTCCTGCCATCCCTGCTTTACGTTGTGAATCCTCCATTCCTTGAACCCTGGAGGAAAGCCTTCCTGCTACAGGCCAAGGAACCACACAGATGCCCTCTGAAGTCCGATCCACCAAGCCTTGCATCTTGTCGAAGGATACTCTAGATCATCATATGTGCCTAAGGGATAAACATCATTGGGGATAACTCCCCTACATAACCTTACGAGCCAGAGAAACTCTGCCACTGCATAAGTTTCAATGGCCTCAAAGGGATATTAAGTTGGTGCTGTGATCACATACATGGGCTAGGGGTCCCATACCCCCCTTATTCTGGCTTTCATCCCGGCACTCTGTGGGTGATCGTCTATTACTCCCTGGCATACGCTAGGTACGGGGGAGGTGCTGCTGAAATCCTCCCAGCCGATGAAAAATAATACTGAAGCTGTCCTCCGGGCTCCGTATGGTGATGGTGAAAAGGACCTCTGTGTGGGGCTCTTCCCCTCCAATCCCTCTCAGTTCTCGGCCTCCTTTGAAGCATATACAACTAAAACCAGTTGAACCCCATCTCTAGTCTCCAGAGCCAATCTACTCTGATATAATTCCCAGAAAACTCTCAAAATCCTAAAAATAGGGTACCGTAAAGTCCTAAACCCCTCACGGCGCCCAAACACCCCTTCTCGGCCAGCTACCTCTCGACGCCACCAGCTCCCGGCGTGGCCTTCAGCGCGCCGGGAACCTCCAGGCCGAGAGCTCTGTGGACGTCAAAAAATGTCGATGATGATCATACGGCATGCACGTCTCGACACTCGAGAGCAAGCCGAAGATGAAAATGCCAGATAAACTCCATGCCTCGCCCGATCAGGATGAGGACTCGCTTGGTGGTCCGCTAGCCGATGAGGGAGCCCCCCCCCCCCCCCCGGGGGGGGAAGATATGGCCACAACTCTACAGCCGGCCGTGCCGAGAGCTGAATCAAAGAAGAGTCGAGGACTCCGACACAGCCCGACGTGCATCGAAAGTCACGCAGAGTCTGGGACCGGGCCCCAAAGGCTGCGAATGGAACATTGTAGAGGTCATACATAGCAACCGGAACCTTCCGGGAATGTCGACATTCACGTAGAATGGCCGCGACTTTGAGAAGAATTCGTTTAGTGCATAAAACGGCACGAGGAGGCTTTAAAACGGCGCGCCTTAAAACGGCGCGCCCCCCCTTTAAAACGGCGCGCCCCCCTTTGGGTGTGGCGCCGTTTTAACCTCTTTTATTTTCATTGGCTACACGGCGCGCTCGAAGGGGCCTCCATTTTGGATGCTTAAAACGGCACGCCCCCCTTTGGATGTGGCGCCGTTTTAACCCCTTTCTCTGAAGCGCTTCCTGGCGAGCAACCGACCCATCCCGTCGGCATTACGGTCCCCTGTTTCCTGCGAACAGCACGTCGACGAACTTCTTAAAATGGCAAAAGGTATGCTTCGACCCGTTGGGCATCCAAGCATGTTCTTCAAATGGAAACCCTCGAGCCCTGCACCGTCGAACGCCCACTTCATCCATCGGCTGCCCATGCTCCTGCAAATGATGAAAGCCGCGTGTCTCGCGGTGGATATGCCAGCAGAGGAGGAGGCCATGCCTCTACCCCTCTCCCGATCACACTGTAGCCGCGGCGGAGGTGACATCCACGGCAATGGCACTCGACACGGCGACACGGCAGAGGCGTTGCAGGCGAAGCAAGATGGAAAGAAGAGGAAATAAAGAGAAATAAAGGGGGGGGCCTCTCCCTTCGATAGGGCCACTGGCCCCTATAAAAATCCCACCACGGGGAACTTTGATCGGTTGGAGAGAAGGGACAACTCTTGGAAGCTTGAAAGGTAGAAGCTTTCCTTCTGAGAGAAACCCCTTGAAGCCCGAAGCCTGTGCGAAGAAGAAGAGAGAAAGAGTGGGAGAGAAAGGGGAGGAAGAGTGAGAGCCAGCCGTGTGAGGGTGGGTCATTGTCTTTCCCCTCTTCCCTTGTATTCTTCTCGGCGACGTCCAGCCCCGATGTAGCTCTTCTGTTCAAATGGAAATGAAGCATGGGGCCTTCAACCCCGATCCTCACTTATCTCCCTCATGAAACTCGATTTTGATGCTCGCTCATCCCTTCCCTTTTGCAAGTCCATATGTTTCCGTCGGATCATATATGCATAGATATGTACATATGTATCTGTAGATAGATATATACGCATGCATGTGTTAACATCATTTTACTGCTGTCCCTTGGATCTCCCTTCCGCCGTGTTCTTGTGTCGACTTCGGCTCTCACGCGGTCTTCAGCCACGCGATCACGGCAACCCTTGGGTCGTCGGAGTTCCTTTGTAGGCTGGCCCTCAGGACCTCCGGCCCCGAACGGGGGGAGTCGATACGATCGCAACAACCCATGGGTCACCGGTTTCCCTTGTAGGCTAGCCCTCGGGATCTCTGGCCCCTGATGAGGTAATTTTACTGGTGTCGTTGCTTAGCACACACCGGGATGTTTCGGGGCCGTCGGAGTTCTCTCCGCATGGCGCGCCCCATATTTTTCCCCAGACCCTTCCGATCTAGGGGAGGTGCTGCCCGATTTTCGTCAGGGTCAAGAACACCAAGAATAATGAATAAATGTATCATAGAATTTGCCCACGGGTGAAAGAAAAGAAACACACAGTAAAACTCTGTGAACTGAACTCCCCTGAACGAACACTTAAGCATCCACGCTAATCCACCTGAACAAACACTTAAAACACTTAAATCTTCTTTCCACAAACATAATTCATCAATAAGATGAACAAACCAATCAATAAATCAACTTACAGTTGAAGGAAAGAAGAAACAGAGCACAAACGGGTTGAAAGAAGCTATACAATGCTTAATCCGGCGGGTTAATCCGGCGCGGGTTAATCCGGCGCGGTACCCCCCCCGCGCCGGTTTAACCCCACACTCAAAACCCATTTTTTTTCCTTGCAGCAATCCAGCGCGCCCCCTTGTACTAGTCCATTTAACCGGCGCGCCCCCCTTCCTGGACCTTAACCGGCGCGCCCCCCCTTGAACTCCCTTAAACCGGCGCGCCCCTTCAGCCCCCTTTAGTGTCCTTAAACCGGCGCGCCCTTCCCCTTGTGGCATCCTTAACCGGCGCGCCCCCCCTTCAATATCACTTAATCCGGCGTGCCTGGAAGAGAGAAGGTGATCAAGAAAATAAAAGAAAACATGCAATTCAAGCTAATAGAAAACTAATCAAAAGTCTCCCCTCCACTATAATCCAAATTTTGTTCTTATATGGTTTTGAACACCGTTTTGCATACCAATGCGGAGGGTTTAAATCATGTCAACCCAACTCGCATGCTTTAATGAAAAATGATCTCTAGGTCATTTGACCCCTTTTCTTGGCGATTAATCAGAGGTCTTCCCCTCTCCGAGGGGATGTAATTAACGTCGCGGCCTTTATGGCGCGGCGGGTCTCCAGTCCCGACCCGATATCCACAATCGTCTGATTAGTCAGATGGAGCGCACCCCGGGCTTCGGACCACTCCAGTCTCGAAGCCCGAACACATTGTCACCTAGGTGACTGGCACGCCCTCGCACTAGATAAACCGATAAAAAGAACACCGATATCCCATGATATTTCCGAACCACACGAAACTCAGTGCGTTCCACAAGCTAGCACGCCCGGTGGGACTGGACTACCTCTCATCTTTTCGCCAAGGTTAGGGGCCCAATGGCCTTTTCCCAAGTCTTAACTTCCGCATTTTTGAAATTGCAGGAGGGATCCATTTCTGAAGAACCGATGGCTGTCACTTTCGGTCCATTGGTTGTGGCGAGCCATGCCGAGCATGGCTACTGGGCAGTGCCGATCCAGTTCGGCGATTTTCCCCCGGTCGTTGGCTTCCCCAACTTCCTCGGGGTTATGTTCGTGGACCTCTTGGATGTCAAGGAGGTCGAGTCCGTCGCCCTCGTGGAGGCGACACCCGAAGCTGTGAAGATGGTGGGCTATTACGTCCACCACATTGAAGCGAATAAGAAGCGCACCTCGGCTGCCAGGAGGGCGGCAAGGAGAACCACTAGCACGCCGCAAGGCCGGCTTTCCCTCTCGGGCAAATCCGTAATGATCGGAGGAGTCCGAGTGTACCTGAATGGCCGTCAGGCCACGATCTCACCAGATAGGGTAATCCCAATGGTGCCGGTGCACAACCAATTCCAAGCACTGGCCCGGGAGCGAGAAGACCGCGTCAGGTCCATGCCAAAGCAAGAGTCGGCCCAGAAGCCGACTAAATTCAAGCAAGCATGGGTCCCCATCAGGCGGGCCCCAGCCTCAACTCAACTGGAGCTCGTCAGGACTGACCGGCTCAAGAAAAAGATGAAGGAAGATGAAGAAGAGAAGATTGAGGTGCCAGTTCAAGCGTCTCGAAGACCTGCCTTCCGTGCTCACGGTCGGCAGGCGAACATCTATTTGAAGGAAGGAAGATACAGCATGATGCACGAGCGGAGGCGTCTCGCCTATAGACCGCCAGTGCAAGCATCACCACCAACTGTCTGCCCCAGCCAGGGAGAAGATGACATCACTCAAGCCGTGAGGGGATATCTCCGCAGCCTTGGAAACACCCTCTTGGGAACTCAGCGGCTCCTAGAAGCCGTGAAAGATGCTGAAAGAAACCGGAAGCAACAAGTTAACCCGGAAGATATCGAAGATGCGGAGTCAGGGTGCTATGGGTCGCCCCACTGTAAAGAAGCTCCACCAAGAGTCTCGGTGTTTGATAGGCTAACCTTTCCTAGACAGACAACCAGGGAGGTGGTCCGAAGAAACAAAAAGATGCGGGTTTATACTTGCAATATGGCCGGGGTGGCCAACCAATATGGAGCCCTACCTGAAGGCCAAGAAGAGATGGCCAGGCTGGCTGGTAGGTCGGGTCCCCTCACCAGAAGAGGAGCAGCTGCAGCTGAGATAATACAAGCCCTCACTGGTGAAACAAGTTCAGATGCGGTCGCCATGGCGGCGAACGTGATTACCGCTGGGGATGAAGGAGAAAGGGTAGCACCTTCTCTAGATACTCTGACAGAAGGGGGAGGCCAAGCTCCTAGCCCTTCCACCTCCGACCCGGCGATGCTGATGCTGCTTCAAGCCTATCGACAGGAGATCGAAGCTCTGAAGCGACAGGTGGGCGAACTAACCATGCATGCTTCCACATCGAAGCAGGTCGAACCGTCTCCAGAAACATCCAGGCAAGGTGCTGGAGAATTTGAGGGTTCACCCCAGGTGACGGCCTCTCAGCCAATCCCCAACTATGCTGGGGGCACGGCCCCAATGACCCCTTCGGCTCCTCAACACCAAGGCACCACCACTATACCCCAGGCGACTGTGTTGACGACGCCACAGATGCAGTCAGCTCATTTCTACCCAGAAGCAGTGGATCCGGCAACGGCTAACAAGCTCATGATCGAGCAGATAGTCGAGATGAAGCTGGCCGATCGGGGAAGTGAAGAATATGCCTCATATGATGTGTACAAGGTACCCTACCCTGTCCATCATGCGGGGAAGAGATTGCCTCCTGGCGTCAGCAAGCCGCCAAAGTTTGACAAATTTAATGGCCAGGGGTCACCGAAGGAGCACATAGCCTATTACGTCAATGTGATGGGCGATCTGGCGACTGATGAATCATACCTACTGAAGTTCTTCGGGTCCTCGCTTACAGGGCTCGCCTTCGAATGGTACTCGAACTTGCCGGCGGGGTCTGTTAATGACTGGCCAGATTTGCAAAGAAAATTTTGGGAGCGGTTCCACGTCACCGAAAGAGAGGTCACAGTGGCCGAGCTCTATGCAACCAAGCAGAAGAATGATGAAACTGCTCTAGAATTCATCAAGAGATGGCGAAACCTCAGCATGAGGTGTAGACGCCCGCCACACCAAGAAGATGCGGTTCAAATCTGCAAGCAGAATTTGAAGCGTGAAGTTTTCAAGAAAATGATCGGGATGGAGATCAAGTCATTTGATCGATTAAATAATGTGGTGGTGGAAATTGAGTCCTACCTCTCCAAATACTCTTCTGCACCGGCCACCTCAGCCCAAAAAGGAAAATCAATTGAGAAGCGGTCCGGGCCCAAAGAAGTCAACACTATCGACTTCAAGGATTTCGAGAAGCAGAAGGACACTGATAAAGGAGTCACCTGTGCTCCTCCGGCCAAGCAGGCTGAACAACAAGAGGCCGCCTCCTTGCGGTCAAGAATGAAGAAACTTTACTCCTTCCCGAAGGAGAAAACCCGGGTCATCTTCGAGTGGGCCACCAAATATAACAAAATTACTCTCCCGGAACCGAAGAGACCCGGTGACATCAAGAGGAAAGATGATCCTCAATTTTGTCCGTACCATCAGATGCTCGGGCACACCCTCGAAGACTATTACGTCTTCAAAGACATCATTGAAGGCATGATCAGGAAGGGAGAGCTCCAGATGGGCGAACACAAGGTGGACCCACCCCGCCCGCATGAGTTGCCAGTGCTGGGGGCAACCGTAAATATGATATCCTTATACCAACAACTGCCTGAAGAAGTGTCAGATACTTGTACAAAGCACACCTATGAGGCATTTGTTCTCGCTCCCGCAGAGAGCCAGGGAGATTGGCAGATGGTGCCAAAGAAGACAAGAAGAAAGTCGACATCCCGCCCTACCCCGGGAGTCCGAATTCATGGCGTCACGCCTCAGCCACCACCACCGGTTGTAACCCCGGTCTGGTATGAAACTGCTCCTCAGTTGGTCCTTCGAAGAATGACTGACAACAGGAAGAAGCCACTCTTGTTGCGGATGCACATGCAAGTCAGCCCGACGGTTAAACGGCTGTAGGCGATCATTGACGGGTTAGAAGAATATGAACAACCTAAGATCCAGCCAGTGCGGCTGAAGGAATATGTCCCCTGGGAACATTTTGAATCCCTAAAATTGGCTGAAGAAGCTAAAGCCGAAACACAAGAAACCGGCATATGGGATGAACTTCCCCGAGAACAGCTTCCAGCTGTAAAAGAAGAGAAGAAGAAAAAGAAGAAGAAGCTGAAGAATAAAAGAAAATATAGCTTTTTGTCTTGCAATACCTTGTCGGCCTTGTTCAACATGGCCCAAAACTCTGAAGAGGAGGGAGAAGAAGAAATATGCTTCGCACCTACCGAAGCAAACCAAGTCGAGGCCTCTACTTCCCAACATGTCACCAGGTCTGGGAGAAGGTGGGGACGTTTGCCCCCGGCCAATCACAATATTATATTCAGGGGCGAGCGGCCATACCAAATCCCCGAACCTGAAGTGAAGGGCGCAGCAATCCCGCCTCCACCGGGCTTGTACCCTGAAGATGCAGCAGGCGAAGTGGTACCCTCGTTCGCCGAATTTTTGCTCGCAAAGAAGAGCAAACAACCATACCAACAGCCCGGGTCCAAGGCCAAGAGCACTATTGCCTCCACCTCAGGAATGCCCCCTCTGGCGAATAAAGATGATGAGGGCGCCACCCCTGTGGCCCAGCCCGTGCAAATGAAAGAACCAGCCGACCAAGCAAGCCGGAGTCGGGCGGCCCCCGAAGAAGATAAACTATCTTCCCCACCGACTCCTCCGGCACCAGAACATGGCAAGCATAGCAAAGCCGAAGAAGCAACGTTAGCTAACGTCCGGGCCGGCACTCGGATATTGAAACAATTGAAAAGAATCACAGCAAGATTCAGTGTCTGGGAGATACTCTCCCTGGATGAGGAAACCAGGCAGGCTGTCATTGCAGCTCTGTAAACCCCGGCGCATTATAAAAGCTGTTTTGCTGAGATGCAGTTGGGAACAACCATCACCTTCACCGAAGAAGACATGCCCTTTCCTTCGGTCAGCCACAACAGACCCTTGTACATGAGGGGACAGTTGAATGGCCAGCCTATAAACAGGATCTTGGTCGATACAGGGGCAGCAGTAAACATACTCTCCTACCAGGTTTACCAGAAACATTACTTCAATGTGCACCTGATCTAGGTCAGGGATATGAAGATAACTAGGTTCAACCAGGAGTCTGAAGTTCCCATGGGTGTAGCAGAGTTCGAGCTGTCACTAGGAGACTTCACCACCAAAGTGCAGTTCCACGTCATCAACTCCGATACCACATATAAAGCATTGCTCGGCCGACCGTGGCTGCATCAGAATCGGGTAGTGTCTTCGACCCTGCACCAGTGCATTAAGTACTTCCGGAATGGAAAAGAAGAAAGAATATTCGCAGACTTACACCCCTTCGAGGTGTTTGAATGCCACCTGATCGATGCTGCACTTTACATGGAGGAGCCGAAGCAGAATCCCCAGTCGACTCAAAGCAAAGAAAAGGAGATAGCAGAGGACGATGACTGGTTCCCTCCACCACCGCCCGACTATGTGGCACCGCAGGAAGTGTCACACATTTCTAAAGTTGAAGGCGTGGTTCGAGCCATCCCCTCTAATATTTACCTCGAGATAGGAGTGCCGAAGCTCGAGGATTTACCTGGGTATGTGAAGGTCCCTCCGGGGATCACAAAGCCACCCACAGATTTAGACTGTCAAACAGTCGAATTCTTGAAGGTCTGGGAGGTGCCCAACCCAGAGGGCCCACCTACGATGTTCTATGTGGCTGATGAACATCCAGTGAAAGGGGATGATGATTGTAAATTCCCCGAAGAAATTCGTGACCCGGTCGGCCCAATCATGGGACTTCCAGATATATCCGGTAGAGTGGTGAAAATGGCCAGAGGTCAACAGCTGCCCTTCTTTCAGATCGAAAGTCGAAATCAGATGTTTAAGAAGCTGTGGTATCCACCGAACCTGGATAGGGAACTCCTGAAGATTACACAGCACCCTGGTTTGGGTTTCTCAGCAGAAGAATTCTATGAAGCAAACATGATAGCTGTCTCAACTCTAGTTGGCGACAGTCCCCCAGAAGACACAGATGCACTAGAAACCAAGAGCAAAGAGCAGCATATGCCTTCAGCCGACAAAGCTCAAGATGAAGAAGTGTTCCTCCAGAACCCACCTCTAAGCAGGGATATAGAGGGGGTACCATCCACTTCTGAGGCACCACTCCCAGATAGTCACGGTGGCGGGGCGCTGCTACCTCCACTCGATGTCAGAATAGAAGATAGCAGTCCAAGCTACACTCCAGACTTCTCCCTTTGTGACCCTGTTATGCTCGCAATATGTTGTGAGCAGCAGCAGGAGATCGAGATGTTGAAGGCGCAGTTGGCCAAGATGATCGAACTACTGTCCGGTCTTACCGAGGGTATCCACCTCCGGGAGGGCAGATCCATGAACCCGGGGGGCTCCTATGCCACCACGGAAAGATGGGAGAATCAGTCCCTGACCACCAACTTTAGTGCTTTTATGCACTCAAGGAGGAAGGCAAAAGAAATAGCCGGCCCTTCAACTAGCCGGCCGGCGGAACGAGTCCTCACGTTGCAGGAGAAGATGAAGAAGCCTTATTCCTTCCCGAGGGATAAAACTCGGGAGATCTTTAAATGGGCTTGCCACTATAGCGGGGTTACCTTGCCAAAGTCCAAAAGGCCAGAGGATGCTACAAGGAGTGATGACCCTAGATTCTGCCTCTACCATCGAATCCTTGGCCACCCTATAGAAGATTGCTATGTCTTCAAGGATATCGCCCAGAACCTGATCAAGAGAGGAGAATTGAAGATGGAGGATTATGAGGTGAAGCCCCCACAACCCCATGAAGCAACTGTCTGTGAAAAGGGAGTCCATGTGGTTTCCCTCCTCGCAGAGGTCACAAGCCCGGCCGGTGAAAGATGTCCTGAAGCAGATTTCTCTCAGCCTGACTCCACCTTGCCCTCACTGCTCGGCGGGTTACATCAGGAAATTGAAAGGCTAGAGGAGCACCTAGCCGAAATAAGTATGCGCTGGTTTGACCCAGCAGGGGACATCCTCCCTCAAGAATGTAGTCACTCAAGCCCGGAGCACTTCCTCGTGACCAGGGCGGAACTCTACAGCCACAGGCAAGAAGATGATGAGCCCGTCCTGGACTACATCAGAAAGTGGAGAAGCCTATATGTGAGATGCATCTCCCCGTTAAGCCACGAGGTTGCCACTTGGGCTTGCGGGGAAAGTCTAAAGAAGGATATTCAGCAGCGGATGGTCGGCCTTAACGTCCACTCCCTTGATCACTTGGCCATGATAGCGGCTGATATTGAAGCCTTCCTGAAAAAATACCATCCTGCCATCACCCTGGCAAGACAAGAAGACAAACCCAGAGGTGTCAACTTCAGCACTTCTGGGCATTCGAAGGAGAAGACAAAGGAGGTAGCCAATCCTTCAACCAATCAACCGGCCTCATTGCGAGAGAAAATGAGGAGGCCTTATTCCTTCCCAAGACACAAAACTCAGAGGATTTTTGAATGGGCTTGTCGTTACGGCAAGATTACCTTGCCAGAATCCAAAAGGCCAGAGGATGTCGAACGAAGCGACGACCCCGAATTTTGTCCTTATCATCGGGTGCTGGGGCATCCTATTGAAAATTGTTATGTATTCAAAAATATCGCTCAAGGCCTAATCAGGAAGGGCGAACTAAGGCTGGGAAAATATGAAGTGTACCCACCGCGTCCGCATGACGTGGTCGCTTATAGAAGCGGGGTCCACATGATCTCTTTGCTCACGGAGGTCGCAAGCCCCGCCGATGGAAGATGCCCCGAAGCTAGTGAAGCACCCCTTTCAACCCCTCTGAAAGAAGATGACAAAGCCCTGCCACTAAGCGGGGTGGTACAAGAAGACATCTATGATGCCCTCGAGGCTGAAGAAGACGATGAAGGCTTCATCGACTTGCAACCGGCTCCCCCGGAGATAGAAGATGGTGGCCAAGCCACTGTTGATGAGCTGATCGAAGTGGATCTGGGTACAAAAGATGACCCCAGACCAACATTCCTCAGCGCCCTCCTTCTCCCAGAAGAGAGAGAGCGATACATCAAGCTCCTACAAGAGTTCCGAGACTGTTTTGCTTGGAACTACAAAGAAATGCCGGGCCTCAACCCGATGATTACTCAGCATATGTTGGCCATTGACCCCAAGGCCGAACCAGTGAAGCAGTCACCCCGGCGAATGAGGCCGGAACTGATAAGCCAAGTTTGCAAGGAAGTCGACAAGCTCATAGACATTGACTTCGTAGCAGAAAACCAGTATACCACCTGGCTGGCCAATATTGTGCCCGTCAAGAAGAAGAACGACCAGATCCGGATATGTGTGGACTTCTGGGACCTGAACAAGGCTTGTCCGAAAGATGATTTTCCGGTGCCCGTCACTGAAGTCATGATCGATGCCACCACTGGCCATGAAGCCTTATCTTTCATGGACGGGTCGTCCGGATACAACCAGATGTGGATAGCCGAGCATGATAGAATTCATACGGCTTTCCGATCACCCAAGGGGATATTCCACTATAAAAGGATGCCTTTTGGCCTCAAGAATGCTGGCGCCACTTATCAAAGGGCGATGACCAAGATATTTGATGAATTGCTCTATGACAAGGTCGAATGCTACATCGACGACTTGGTTGTCAAGACCCAAAAGAAAGAAGATCACCTGAGTGACCTCAGGGTTCTATTTCAAAGGCTCCGACAATACGAGCTGAAGATGAACCCGCTGAAGTGCGCCTTCGGCGTTTCCAGTGGGAAGTTTCTGGGCTTCATTGTCCGATATAGGGGGATTGAAATAGACCCCTCCAAGATAAAGGCCATTCGGGAGCTGCCGCCTCCGAAGAACCTGACGAAACTGCGATCACTGCAGGGTCGATTGGCCTATATCCGCAGGTTCATCTCCAACCTGTCCGGCCGATGTCAACCATTTCATAAGTTGATGATGAAAGATGCGCCATTCGACTGGAATCAAGAATGCCAGAAGGCTTTTGATAAGCTAAAGGAATACTTGAAGACCCCACCAGTGCTGGGGGCACCTGTCAAAGGGCGGCCGCTAATTCTCTACATAGCCGCCACCGAATGTTCACTCAGGGCAATGTTGGCTCAAAACAACGACGAGGGAAAGGAGCAGGTACTTTATTACCTCAGTCGAAGACTGGTCGGGGCAGAAGCAAAGTATACCCCGATCGAGAAAGTTTGTCTTGCCTTGGTCTTTGCGGCCAAGAAAATGAGGCATTACATGCTCTCACATGAAATACAGCTGATATCAAGGGCCGATCCAGCCAAACATCTCTTGTCCCAGCCGGCGCTGAAAGGGCGACTGGGGAAGTGGGCCGTCATTTTGATGGAATTTGATATTACATATGTGCCGCAAAAGGCTATTAAAGGCCAGGCGATAGCAGATTTCTTTGCAGCACACCCTGTGCCTAAGAATTCCCCGCTTGTCACGGAACTTCCGGAAGATGAAACACTGGAAGTGGACCAAGTCCGTCAAGCCATATGGCAGTTATACTTCGACGGAGCATCCAGAACTGAAACATCTCAATCAGGGCATGCGAGGATAAGGGCTGGAGCAGGCATCGTCCTCAAATCCCCAGAAGGAGAAGTGTTGCATACATCGTGTTCGATCAACAAACCGTGCACGAACAATGAACCAGAATATGAGGCCTTGATTATCGGTCTTCAGATAGCCCTCCACATGGAGATCCGAATGATGCAGGTGTTTGGTGATTCTATGCTGATTGTCAAGCAGATACAAGGAGAGTTCGACGTCCGGAAGCCCGGGTTACTTCCGTATTGCGCCAAGGCGAAGAAGCTCATGGGGCGGTTCTACTTCATTGAAGTAGGCCATGTCGTCCGAAGCCAGAATGCCCAGGCTGATGCACTAGCAAAATTAGCAAGCTCACTGGCGGCCCTGCCAGGCGAATCCCTCAACATAACAGTCATAAACAGGCGCCAGGTCCCCAGCATGATAGAGGATCCAGGTGACGAAGAAGAATATGAAGCTGCGACAGCAGAAACAACTAACTCTCCTGATTGGAGGGAACCCCTAATGAAATGGTTTGAACACCAAGAATTGCCCAAGCAGAGGGAAGAAAGGATCAGATTGATCAGAACAAAAGATTCTTACGAAGTCAGAAATGGAACTCTGTTCCGAACCATGGCTGATGCCGGAAGAAAGGTGCTCCTCCGATGTATATCCATGGAGGAGGCTTGGACGGTCATGAAGGAAGTGCATGCCGGGTGGGCTGGTGCTCATCAAGCTGGGCCGAAAATGAAGATTGAAGTCAAGAAGCTGGGATATTACTGGCCGACTATGTTCGATGACTGCTGCAAGTATGCCAAGTCATGTCATAAATGCCAGCAGCATGCTGCGATCCCAAGAAGACCTCCAGCTCATTTGCACCCAACGGTGCCCAGTTGGCCTTTTGCTCAATGGGGTACTGATGTTGTGGGCCCGCTCCCCGCGTCTTCAGCGGGATGCAAATACATTCTAGCAGCAACAGATTACTTCTCTCGCTGGGCTGAAGCTGTGGCTCTAAGAGAAGTGACGGGAGAAATCGTAGCCAGATTCGTCCGTCGAAATATCATATTCCGATTCGGCATGCCCGATCGAATTGTCTCCGACAACGGAAGCCACTTCCGAAACCAAAAGGTCTACAGATTGGCCGACAAATTCAAGATTGATTGGAGGACATCCACTCCGTATAATCCGCAGGCAAACGGGTTAGCGGAAGCCTTCAACAAGACACTATGCACACTTCTTGCCAAGACGGTCAGCTCTAGCAAGAAGGATTGGGAAGACAGGATGTATGAAGCACTATGGGCATACCGCACCGTGTACAAGACCCCCACGGGTTGCTCACCATTCTCCTTGGTGTACGGCTCAGAAGCGGTCGTCCCGATAGAGTTGGAGATACCCTCACTACGAGTGGCGATCCAGCACGAATTAGTCAAAGATGGCCAAGCCAATATAGAAAGAAGACTGGAGGAGCTCTCCGATCTAGAAGGACGACGGCTCAAAGCCCAGCAGAACATACAAGTCTACCAGGCCCGCATGACCCGTGCCTTTGACAAACTCGTCAAAGAACGTGAATTCAAGAAGGGAGACCTAGTCATGGTCAAGCGAAGAGAAGTCATGGCGGCCAACCCCAAAGGCAAACTGAATGAAAACTGGACAGGACCTTATGTGGTCCAGAAAGTCTATGAAGGCGGTGCTTATGTCATCGTCAACCACCGGGGGGAAATTCAATTCCCACCACTCAACGGGAAACACTTGAAACTATACCATGCGCCGCTTCCCCAGCTCAGTGATCAACTGAAACCAATACCCCACAATAAAGAGGATTCCGTCATGGAGCTTTTTACATAAAGCACCCGAAAACTCAACTCGGCACCCGTGGCCCTCCGAGGCCTCAACCGAGTAACATGGCTTAGACCTTCCGCCTAAGCCGGTTAAACCTGATTCCATTGCGTTGATATGAACCCAATGTCGACAATACTATCATACCTTTGTGATCCGGTCCCACCGTGATCATCAAAAAAAAAAGAAAAGAAAAGAAAAAAAGAAAAAAAAAGAAAAAAAGAAAAAAGAAAAAAGAAAAAAAAAGAAAAAAGAAAAAAAAAGAAGAAGGAAAAGAAAAAGAATAAGAAAGAAGTTGTTCCTTAGTGCGGCTGAAGGAATTGAATTTCCCCCCGGTGGGCCTCGGAGGGCTGAAGGAATTGAATTTCCTTAATCGGAGCTTCCGACCCGAATAAGAAGAAGAATATGAACAACCCAAGATCCAGCCAGTGCGGCTGAAGGAATATGTCCCCTGGGAACATTTTGAATCCCTAATTTTGGCTGAAGAAGCTGAAGCCGAAACACAAGAAACCGGCATATGGGATGAACTTCCCCGAGAACAGCTTCCAGCTGTAAAAGAAGAGAAGAAGAAAAAGAAGAAGAAGCTGAAGAATAAAAGAAAATGCAGCTTTTTGTCTTGCAATACCTTGTCGGCCTTGTTCAACATGGCCCAAAACTCTGAAGAGGAGGGAGAAGAAGAAATATGCTTCGCACCTACCGAGGCAAACCAAGTCGAGGCCTCTACTTCCCAACATGTCACCAGGTCTGGGAGAAGGTGGGGACGTTTTCCCCCGGCCAATCACAATATTATATTCAGGGGCAAGCGGCCATACCAAATCCCCGAACCTGAAGTGAAGGGCGCAGCAATCCCGCCTCCATCGGGCTTGTACCCTGAAGATGCAGCAGGCGAAGTGGTACCCTCGTTCGCCAAATTTTTGCTCGCAAAGAAGAGCAAACAACCATACCAACAGCCCGGGTCCAAGGCCAAGAGCACTCTTGCCTCCACCTCGGGAATGCCCCCTCTGGCGAATAAAGATGATGAGGGCGCCACCCCTGTGGCCCAGCCCGTGCAAATGAAAGAACCAGCCGACCAAGCAAGCCGGAGTCGGGCGGCCCCCGAAGAAGATAAACTATCTTCCCCACCGACTCCTCCGGCACCAGAACATGGCAAGCATAGCAAAGCCGAAGAAGCAACGTTAGCTAACGTCCGGGCCAGCACTCGGATATTGAAACAATTGAAAAGAATCCCAGCAAGATTCAGTGTCTGGGAGATACTCTCCCTGGATGAGGAAACCAGGCAGGCTGTCATTGCAGCTCTGCAAACCCCGGTGCATTATGAAAGCTGTTTTGCTGAGATGCAGTTGGGAACAACCATCACCTTCACCGAAGAAGACATGCTCTTTCCTTCGGTCAGCCACAACAGACCCTTGTACATGAGGGGACAGTTGAATGGCCAGCCTATAAATAGTTGAATGCTTCAGTAAACAACACGAAGACAATCAACAAACATAGTTGGAATAACACGACGTATAAAAGGACAACACGAAGTGTAGTAAACACAAACAACACGAAGTATGAAAGGAATAGTACGGACATACAAGGTACTACCTCATAGCAGTTTTCCTATTAATCATGGAAATTTCAAATGCATAACATTACACAAGATATCTGATTAAAATGAGAATACTTAACATAGTGATGCTCATCATCAAAACACTAGGGAAGTCACAAACAAGAAAGTTGTGAACAACAAGGCATGTTGTACAGACTTCAAACAATATGCATCAGACAACTGTGTATGGACTTGAAGACCCTTAGCCAATGTATAGACTTCAGGTGGAGACCAATGTGTAGACTTCTCGTGAAACCCCAATGTGCAGACTTGACGCTGTACAGACTTTCCAAAGAGAACGTAACGCTGTACAGACTTGAACTAAAGACCAATGTATGGACTTCAAAATAGATGCTAAGACCAAGAGGAGTGTATAGACTTTCACGATGTATGGACTTGGTCTCAAGAAATGTAAGCGATGTACACACTTAGCCAATGTGTAGACTTTGCCTTAGACGCTAAATGAGACGCAAAAGTCTGTATAGACTTGAAGAACCTGAAACAAAGTGCATACTCACAGCGTTGACGCTGCAGACTTGAGACTTGAGAATGCTCACAGCGTTGACGCTGCAAGAGACGTAGGATGTACAGACTTAGCCTAAGACAATACATGAACATATCAGCAGAGAAGCAATGCACAGAACAGAAATCAAGCCAATATATCACAGCATGACTCAAGCATACACATGCATTCTTCATAATTCAGACATCGCACACTTATGCAATCTCCCACAGAAAAGGTCAGACATATTCAAGATAATGTGATGACTCATTCATGTTGCTATCATTAAAACATCACATCATCAACAAAGCACAAGGGGCACAACAACTTAAACTAAGGGGATTTAGAAAATGAACTTTTGAGCGCCGAGCTCAAACCGGGAATCCGATTTGGATTCCGTTATTTCTGACAAGTAACTTTCATCTCCCAAGTCATGTTGGAATGATCGGCACGGCCATCCGACCAGTATTCCAGATTTTAGACCCCCGGACCCGACTTGGCAGTTCATTTAAACTAAGTGTATTTAGAAAATGAACTTTTGAGCACCGAGGTCAAACCGGGCATCCGATTTGGATTCCGTCAGTTCTGACAAGTCACTTTCATCTCACAGGTCGTGTTGGAATGATTAGCACGGCCATCCGTCTGGTATTTCATATTTTAAACCCCCGGACCCGACTTGGCAGTTCACTTAAACTTAGTGTATTTAGAAAATGAACTTTTGAGCGCCGAGCTCAAGCTGGGCATCCGATTTAGATTTTGTTAGTTCTGACAAGTCACTTTCATCTCCCAGGTTGTGTTGGAATGATCGGCACGGCGATCCGACCGGTAATTCATATTTTAGACCCCCGGACCCGACTTGGCAGTTCACTTAAACTAAGGGTATTTAGAAAATGAACTTTTGAGCACCGAGCTCAAACCGGGAATCCGATTTGGATTCTGTCAATTCTGACAAGTAACTTTCATCTCTCAGGTCGTGTTGGAATGATCGGCACGGCCATCCGACCAGTATTCCAGATTTTAGACCCCCGGACCTGACTTGGCAGTTCATTTAAACTAAGTGTATTTAGAAAATGAACTTTTGAGCGCCGAGCTCAAACCGGGCATCCGATTTGGATTCCGTCAGTTCTGAAAGGTTACTTTCACCTCCCAGGTTGTGTTGGAATGATCAGCATGGCCATCCGACCGGTATTTCAGATTTTAGATCCCCGGACCCGACTTGGCAGTTCACTTAAACTAAGTGTATTTAGAAAATGAACTTTTGAGCGCCGAGCTCAAACCGGGCATCCGATTTGGATTCAGTCAGTTCTGACAAGTAACTTTCATCTCCCAGGTCGTGTTGGAATGATCTTCATGGCGATCCAACCGATATTTCAGATTTTAGACCCCCGGACCCGACTTGATAGTTCATTTAAACTAAGTGTATTTAGAAAATGAACTTTTGAGCGCCGAGCTCAAACCAGGCATCCGACTTAGATTCCGTCAGTTCTGACAAGTCACTTTCATCTCCTAGGTCGTGTTGGAATGATCGGCACGGCCATCCGACCAGTATTTTAGATTTTAGACACCTGGACCCGACTTGGCAGTTCACTTAAACTAAGTGTATTTAGAAAATGAACTTTTGAGCGCCGAGCTCAAACCGGGCATCCGATTTGGATTCCGTCAGTTCTGAAAAGTCACTTTCATCTCCCAGGTCATGTTGGAATGATCGGCACAGCCATCCGACTGGTATTTCAGAATTTAGACCACCGGACCCGACTTGGCAATTCACTTAAACTAAGTGTACTTAGAAAATGAACTTTTGAGCGCCGAGCTCAAGCTGGGCATCCGATTTATATTTTGTCAGTTCTGACAAGTCACTGTCATCTCCTAGGTTGTGTTGGAATGATCGACATAATGATCTGACCGATATTTCAGATTTTAGACCCCCGGACCCGACTTGGCAGTTCACTTAAACTAAGTGTATTTAGAAAATGAACTTTTGAGCGTCGAGCTCAAACCGGGCATCCGATTTGGATTCAGTCAGTTCTGACAAGTAACTTTCAACTCCCAGGTCATGTTGGAATGATCGTCATGGTGATCCGATCGGTATTTCAGATTTTAGACCCTCGGACCCGACTTGGCAGTTCATTTAAACTAAGTGTATTTAGAAAATGAACTTTTGAGCGCCGAGCTCAAACCGGGCATCCGATTTGGATTCCGTCAGTTCTGACTGTTGGGTTCGGTGCAGTATTCAAAGGGGGGGTGAATGAATATGCCCCTTAAAAACCTTCGCCCAAGTTAAGATCAGAATGCTAACAAGACGATTTAGACAAAAAATTGCTCAACTAGAATTTCGCTCTCTTGACAGATTAAAAACACTCTAAGAAAACTGATCAACTCTTCTGCTCAACCAGAAACCAAATACTTAGAGCGCCACTATGCAATCAGCTAGCGGCAGCAAAAACATATAGAAAAATCAAACCACTGCACAGCTAATTTTTAGGTGGTTCGGTCCTCCAGACCTACATCCACCCCTCACTCCCAACCGGAGTGAGGCTTCCACTAGCACAAGCTAGAACGCAGACTCAATCTGCAACAGGTGCTGCCAAACAGCTTGACCAGGGGAACAACCTCCCCTCTTCCTCCAACCGGAGGGACACCCCAAGTGACTCCCAGCCACTTGGAAACTAGAGGTCGAAGACCTCTCTTCTTCCAGACCAGGAGGGACCCCTGGACTTGCAACCCACAAGCCCAGAACCGGAGACAAGTCTCCCTTCTCCTAAGTCCACAGGAGGAACCCGACCTCTATCTAGAGAATCGGAAGAACAAGGATAACCAAATGAAAAAGGAAAAATAAGAAATGGAAAATACACAGCGATCGGAATGCTGTAAATGAAGAACAAGAATGTAGCTCTCAATGGAGTAGATCTGGCTTTGACTTGATCCAAACGCCAGAGGACAGATCTTCAAGCTTTTCTCATTTCTTCTCTACGAAATCATTCACTCTCTCTCTCTCTTCTCTGCTCTCTTCTTTCTTCTTCTGCTCTCTTCTCTCTTTTTCTTTCTCGATCTCTCATGGGCTCTCTCTTTCTCTCTTTCTCTTCTTCTTCTGCTCTTCTTTCACTCTATGCTCTTCTCTCCCTTTTTTCTTTTTCTCTCTGTCTGGATCGTGGCTCTCTGTATGGACTTCACCTCTTGCCAACTCGATCAGTCTTCATCTGTTGGACGAAGGCTTCCTTTTATAAGCAGTCACAGCAGGAGCAGCACTGGGCGCGTGTGGCTTCCACATTTCCCGCCCAGAACTTTTGGACCACGTGGCAGCATCCAGACTTACTTCAGCTCACGTGTCATCACCTGATCAGGGTACCTTATCCTCCTTGGATCACGTGCCTTCATTAGCCTCTGTGAAGAGTGCCTGTCAGACAGATAAGAACTTATCAGGTTAAGTGTAAACCCTGTACAGTCTCTGAAGAATGCAACACATTGTATAGACTTCAGTTTTAAAGCCAACGTGCAGACATTACTGTATGGACTTTACAAGATAAACATCACTGCATAGACTCTTCAATCGACAGGCAGACAATGTATATACTTGCTCAGTGTATGGACTTGATTGAACGAACATGCAATGTATATACTTGCTCAGCCTGAGGCAATGTCTAGACTTGATGATGCAGCGAACATGCAATGTACAGACTCTACATTGCAGGCAGACAACAATGTATAGAGTTGCTACGTGCAGGCTGGCAGCGCAGTGTACAGACTCTACGTGCAGGAATTGGGGCGATGTATAGACTTGCTAGGTACGTGCAAGCTAAAGGAGCAAACAGATGTATAGACTCGGCAGCAGATGCACACAATGTATAGACTTGGTTCGGCACAAAGGCAACTCATTGATGTACAGACTTTGGCTTGAACGATGCACAATGTATGGACTTAGTGTTGTGCGAGCAAGACTGCAGGCAGTGTATAGACTTGATGATGTGCAGTGCATGAACAACCAATGTATGGACTTGGCTATGCGAGCAAGCTACACGATGTGTAGACTTAATGAGATGCAATGTAATGTGTAGACTTTGAAATGCCTGCAGCTGTGCAATGTGAAACCAGTGTATGGACTTGTCGTGCCTACACAGGGCGTTGTACACACTTGCTACCTGATGCTAATGTGCAGACTTTGATGCCCAACAGTGATATATAGACTTGCAAGTGAGACGCTTAGTGAGACAGTGAGCAGTGTATAGACTTAGCCTTTGAGGAACAATGTATAGACTCTGAATCGTGAAAGCATACTGTATGGACTTGGAGTGTTTGAAGGACCATTGTACAGAGTTGGAAAGTTTGAGCCAATGTATAGACTTCTGCAGGGCTGCCAGTGTATGGACTTGCACAGTGCAGCGAGTGTATAGTCTTCAATAGTTAGCCAACGAGTGTACACACTTTGTTTTGAAGAGGATGCACAATAGAATGAAAGTATGAATGTTGTGCGATGTACAGACTTGCTCTGCCTAAAGCAATGTATAGGCTTTAGCCCAAAGCCAATGTATGGACTTGGCGTTTTGAAGCATCCAAGCTGAATAGGCTTTAAGGTTACTGAGTGTACAGACTTCAAAGTGCAACGTAGGATAAAAAAAAAGGCTGCCAATGTACAGACTTCAAACGTGAGTGACACGCTGTACAGACTTTGCTCAAACAGTCCGATGTATGGACTTGGAATTCCAACAGAAGGATGTATGGACTTTGATAAGAGAATGACTGTACAGACTTCAGGTGAAGACCAATGTATAGACTTCCAATATGAAGACCAATGTACAGACTTCGAATATGAAGACCGCTGTATGGACTTCGAATATGAAGACCAATGTATAGACTTCAATTGAGTGCATTGGCTGTACAGACTTGGAAATCTTTGAGCGATGAACAAACTAGGAGTTAATGCATGAAGACCCAGCAATGTGTAGACTTGACAGTGAATGCATGAACAGTAATGTGTAGACTTCAGAAATGCATCTGAGGGGGGTCGACCCATCTGAGAAGGGGGTCGACCCACAGAACCAGCACACTCATGCACAGAACAGATCAGATAGAACTTAATCAAGCATTCTCCATAAATCAAGCATACTCAAGCAATCTCCACGGAATATATCAATTATAAACATCTCATCCATTCTCCACAGAACATAATGAGTGATATGCATTCAAATCAACATGCCATCATCATATAAAAAACATAATATCAAATGCACTCAGAACATCATTCCATCATCATTCATGTTGCTATCATATGCAGAATGCTCAGGGATCTCAAGGATAAAGGATGCACAGAAATGCACTCACTTTGTTGCTATCATCAAAATAAAATAGCATTGCTATCATCAAATCAACATAGCACATGCTTGTGCCTAAGGGGCACAACATTCTCCGCCTTTTTGATGATGGCAACACAAGGTGATAGTGAGTCACACAGAATTTTCTCCCCCTTTGACAGGATCAAAAAGAGAAAAACAGTATGAACATGTGTGCAACATGGCAGTATGCATGAAAATACCCTTAGAGCACCTCATTCTCCCCCTGAATGTATGACTCCCCCTGAATTGGTTCTCCCCTTAAATAATTGCTCCCCCTTTGAGAAGGAATATGAACATATAAACGAAGGTAGAGAAGGTAGGAGGGTCACTTGACAACAGCTGAATCATTGGTTCAGAAAGTAAGCATGATTATAAACAACAGTTAAAGTATAAGAATTAGCAACATATAGTTTTGATAAAAATTCAGGTTTAACAGTGATAAATCTAGAGTAAAACACCTGACCCCTGAAAAAGAGTTTATAGACTCCATTTATAGCAATGAATCTAAGGCACATGGTATTAATAGATAAGTCAGAAATAATACCCTTTTGTGATTAAACATGGAGGTTCAAGAAAGACAACTTGAATATGTATTGAGAAAAACAATTTTCACTCATTGACTTTTGATTTCAAAGGGTTACAGCAGTTTGATTTTCATTTTGGAATTTTCAGAAACTGAGCTAAGTGAATAGACCAATGGCATTTATGCTTTTGACATTAGGTGTACACCTTGATCAGAGGCAGGTACCCCCAGTTACTAGGCATAAACTACTAGATCTATTTCAGATCAAGACCTACAAGGAACAGTTTTCCCTTTGACATTAAGGGCACACCTTGATCAGAGGCCAGTACCCCCAGTTACTTGGTGAAAACTCCCCCTATAGATATGACCCTATGAACAGAGATAGTCTAAAGCACTTCATGACATACGAATTCTCCTGCTTCTTTGGGGGAGTTCATAGTTTCTCAATGCAATCAGCCATTGCTCTGTCACAATGTTCAGTTCTTTACTTGAAGATCTTATTTACTGCTGCCCTTATTTCTTTTAGAGTGAATGTTTGAAAAACAGTACACACTCTTGTTCACCTGTTCTAGACATTTCCAGATTAACACATTCAGGTATAAAAAAAACTTCTTCCATTCTTACCATAAGACAAAGATTAAGAGCTATAGAAGTTTTCTTTTATCTAAAATTCTGAAGTGCAGACACTTAACTCTTCAATTTATAAAGGTTAAACATTTAATTCCTTTCAATTTGTAAGAGTGATTCTTATAACTGAACACTTGAAATAATCACAACTCAATATACTAAACTAGAAATAATTGCTGTTGCTCAGTGAAAATGATGGGGAAAAGATAGCAATGAGCATTATGGTCCAATAGCATCTGATTGTCAAGGAATATGAATGAATTCAATGGGGACAGTGAGAAATAACAAGGATTCAATATGATGAACTAAACTCTCAGCTCCCCCTGACACCATGATGCAAAAGATATGCTATGCAGCACACTGCTCTATATGCAAACTATGCAACAATGAAACATGAGACAAGTATGATGTAATGCCCCGGATTTTTCGGATCCTTGTTCGTGGGTCCCAGATCTGGTTTTTCGGAGTGTCTGACTCTGTTGTGTCTGAAATTTCATTTCGGACATCTTTCGTGTTCGGATCGGTGCGATCCAGAGTTGTTTCGGAGGCCCGGAAGCGTTCCGTGACTTTTCTGCGTGTGTTTTCCGATTCCCGGTGTGTGTTTCGGTAATTCCTTCGGAACCTCATTGCGGGTGAACCGGGCCGTTCACCAGGGCGCGAGTGGTACCGTTGCGATCGGTGCGTTCTGAAGATCGCGGAAACATGATTTTCTATTTTTCGGTATTTTTGATAATTTCCGGATTTTCTTATATATAACCTTTTCTCTCTCTCCCCTCTCATTTCTCTCTTCTCTCCCTCTCTCCTCTCACGCTCTCTCCTCTCTCCCTCTCTCTCCGGCGGCCGACGGGGTGGAGTGTGGGCGAGGCGGGGACGGCGCGGGTGAGGCACGGGCGAGGATGGATGAGGATTGAGGCGGTGGAGGCGTGGTGAAGCTCGGCCGTGGGTTCGTGGAACGGCGAGGCTTCAACGGTGTTTTCTTCGTGGACCGGCATCCACGGCGCGTCGTTTCTTCGGTGGAGGTAGGGAGATGGACCCTCAACCCGCGTACTTCATTTCCTGCGAGTTTTGTAGGCCGTGGTGAGCCGAGCGGGCTAAACGGGGCGATTTGGGGAAAATACATGTTTTTGGGTGTGTGAGCCGGATCTCTCGTTTTACGGTGTTTTTGGCCGTTCCAGGGGTTTATATGCATGCCTAGGGGCTTGGGGATGGTTTCCCCTTTTGTTTCCCCTTCACCTGGGGGTGGACGGTGCGTGGAATGGTTTTCCCGCGGTTTCCACCGTTTTCGGGCGCGGACTGAGAACGCGCTATGCTCCAGTAGCGCGTTCTTGATGGTCGCGCTGCCCCGACGGGGCGCGTTCATCGGAGAAGATGAACAGTAAGGCGGTTCGGGTCGCGCCTTACACCCCCAGCGCGTTCTTGTTGTCGCGCTATAGGATCATTGCGCGACCTGGTCTGGTCGCGCTATGGACCTGTAGCGCGTTCTTGTTGAACGCGCTAAGGGCGTATAGCGCGTTCTGCCTGAACACGCTATGCACCTATAGCGCGTTCTGGGAGGTGACCAGCCGGGCTGCCCGGGGCGGGCGGTCTGCGGCTGATTGTGCTCCCCTTGGGCCATGTGTGTCCGGACGCCTCATGGACTTCCGTGACCGTGTCTTTGGGCGTCCGGAGGTCCGTTTACTTTGATTAGTGTCCCCGTGAGTTTAAGGGTCTGGGTGACCTTCTAGCGTTCCGATTGTGTTGTGTTGGTCTACCGGTCGACCCGGTTGTGACCCAGTGGTCGATCTTTGGCCTCGTGAGTGTCCCGAACACCCCGTGGGTTTCGTTGCCGTATTTTTGGGTGTCTGGAAGTACCGTGTTACCTCGATAAGCGTGCCCTTGGGCTTGGCGGGTCCGGGTGACCCCAGGTGTTCCGAGCTTCCGGGTTCTTGCTAGATCGAGTCATCGTGTATCGGTGTGAGTGCGGCGAGGTTTCCCCACACGTCGTGGTTTCTCCGGGAGTTGGTTTTGAGTGGGCCATGTGTGTGGCCTTGGTCTGCGAGTCCAGTTGCCCAGCCTGGTGCTGGTGGGTTCTCGCTTTTCCCAGGGTTAGAATATCGGTGTGGCAGCTTGCGGGCTACCTTGGGAATCGTGCTTCCGTGGTTTCCGCGTAGGCCGTGCCTATGGCCTGTGAACCGTGAGTCCATGTCCTAACTTGGGACTGGAGGTCTCCTGAGTTCCCAGGTGGTGGAATGGTCTCGGCGATTGCGATTCGCCTCGTGAGTCATCGCATTGTGGTTTTGGACCTAGGGATTAGGCCAGATTGACGGCTCAGTGCTGTCGTGTGTAACGGTCTTGACCCCAAGTCTTGTGACTCAAAGGCCGTTGGGTTTCGTAGGTCTAGCGGACCATCTGTAGTCTGGTGGCGTCGTGCCACCTGTTACTCCATGTTACTCGCAATGGGTGCGTGCGTGGTTTTCTGTGTCCACGTTCTGTGACACGTCCACTAGTCGTAGTTTTCCCACGGCATGCGTGTGCTGGCTCGCCTGGGCGTGGCTGAGCGGCGTACCCGAGAGAGGTGGTGAGTAGGCTGGTTACCGCAGGGCCCCCGCGTACTTCCGAGTCCGGGTTTAGGGGGAAATACCAGCTAGAGGACAGGCCTAGGGCGTACGGTCTGAGTGTGCACACGAGGTTGGGGGCATCGGACGGCGCCGGCAGGCGCGACCCCAACTAGTCCTTGTTTTGTGGTACTGGTTACTGAGTGTGTCTGAGTCTCACGCCTGGGGCGTCGTAGCTAGACACTTGTGACGCGGTGTAAGACGTCAAGGGACGCATCCGGTCGTTCTTCTAGTGGGTGGTGCTCCTGTCACGCGACGTGAGGTATGGTGTACCGGGTTCTATTTCCGTCCGCGAGACGGGACTTCGTGAGTGGTTTCGGGAGTGTTCTCGGAGTCGAGGTCTGGGGTTTCCGGTGAGCTTCACCGAGGGCCTTTCCCCAGACAGTGTTGTGTTCACGACGGTGAGGTTGTGACCGTGTTCCCTGACCGTGTGGTTTTGGCTTGGGCCCTTTTGGTGAGGGCAGGCCTCCGCTACGGAGGTATCGTGGCGTTTTCCTAGTAGCGTGGCTAGGGCGGCTCGTGTTTAGTGGTCCCTGATCGTGGAATCGGGTGGTTGGGTGCATGGCTTGGTTGTCCCCCGACGGGAGACTAGGTTGTGTTTTCTGGTACAGTAGGAGTAGCTGTAGAGCCGAGGTTTTGTCGGCCACCGTAGTTACTTTCCTGCTTTCGTGGTTACTTCTTTCCATTGCCGTCTTGCTAGCGTAGCTTTCCTTCTGCCGTTGTTTCTCAGTTGGGGTTCCGCGGGATCCCTACTGGGCCAGTGACAGGAGGCTCACCCTTGCGTTTCAGGTGCAGCGGTTCTGCCTCGAGGTTCGAGGGTGCTGTGCGGAGGTTCTTAGTTGCCAGCTTGCCGGCTGAGTGTTCACTTGGCATGTGGTACGTTTTATTGCTTTAGACTGTACTTTCTGTTGGACTGGACTCTGTCGTAGTTGTTTATTTATTTCTATTAATTGTTGAATTGTCCTGCTTTATTCTCTATTCCTTTGTGCCTCCACACTCCTTTTTAGCCCTTCCGAGCCCTCCCGGCTCGTGGGCGGCGGTTCGAGTCTCGGGTCGTCACATATGCAATCATTTAAATTTTATGCGCCCAAGTCATTTCTTTTTAGATTTTTTAAAATTTAGTTATATGCAGGACACTGCTCTACATGAAGACAGGACCCATGGTACTAGGCGGAGAACCCGGTCTCAAAGACCATCTCACACATGGTAGAAACCTCCGGGCAGATTTCCCTGCCTTTTAGTAACTTACTATTTGATATACCAGGGTTATGCAAGACAATGCAACATAAAGCAGTCCTACATGCATTGAACAGCATCATTGACAGTCATGCAAATGATGTATGTGGACATAAGACACATGCATTGACTGTGTACACTAAATAACCACTCAAATTCAGTTCAGCAATTGGCAAGAGAAGAGCACCAGATATATGCAGAGTAAAAACTCAGTAGCTGAGTCTGGAATGCAGACTGATCAGCTAGACAAGAGAAGATCATACATCAAACAAGCAAATCAACATGAAATTCACACTTTTCATATTCACAAATTCAGATGATGGAATTTAAACATAGAGTTTTGGAACTGACCTGAATTGTGCTATCATGGGATTTTCATTCTTGAGTGCCTTGGTTAACCCCTTTTATTTCTCCCACCAAGGCACACCTGCAAGATAAAATCAAGTTGATCCTGCAGGAACCCAAGCAGCCTTGGGTCCTGTATTATCCCTAACAGGTGTTCTAAACAGTTTCTTAGCAGCATGGTCATCAACTTTCATCAGAAAATAATTGTCCATGGAGTGGCCAAATTTACCATAATAATAACATGAAGTCACAGAATTTTTGTTTTTATTTTTCATGTTAACAGAAACATGATACCCATGTGCATGCATATGAGTATGAAAATTATGTGCATGAGCATGAGTATTTCTTTTATTGACATGAAAATTTTTCTTTCCATACTCAGCCAGCCGACAGTTGGCAGCTTTGTGGCCTAACTTCCCACATTCAAAACAAGAATCATAGAGAGCAGGGATTTTTACAGACTTAGAGTTCAATCTATTTCCCTGAGCATGCCAGTAGTCCTTGACTGTATGGCCATGCTTTCCACATTCGAAGCATGCTGGGGTTCTTTTACCAGAAGCAATTTTATTTGCAGGGAAATTTACAGGTTTTAAATTGACTTTCTTTCCCTGGGCATGCCAGCAATGAGCTGCAGTGTGGCCCATCTTGCCACAATGAAAACACTCTATTTTCCTTCTTTAAAAACATGATTTCTAGCAGGAATTTTCTGTGCAATAGTAGCAGCTAGGTCATCTAATTCAAACATCTTACACTCATGCATCATATGACCTATCTTATTACAATAGAAACACTGCACATTCTTTTCCTTTTTAAACTGAATTTTATGAGAAGATTTTTCACAGCAATTTTCCTTTTTCTTTTGTTCAGCCCTGTGCTTATTGTTCTGAGATTTCTTAGATGAATTATATTTTGAGGTACTAGCACATTCTGAACTTTTCACATTGGAGCCAAGCAGTTTATGCAAATTGTTTTTACCTTTGACAAATTTAGACAGAGTGTTTTTCAGATTTTCAATTTCAGAATTCAATGAAGCAATACTCACTTCATACTTGGATAGCTCAGATTCACATGCAATTAGCTGCTGTTGCAAAGCATCATTCAGGTTCTTCAGAGTTTCATTTTCTTGTTGAACCATTATTTCAATGTTGTTCTCATTTTCCTTCACAACTGATTTTCCTTTTTCAATTGACAGCCATTTCTCAGAGAAGACAGTATTAAGAGCCATTAGCTTTTTATTTTGTTCTTTCAAGTAGACATTTTCTTCTTTTAGAGATTTGATTTGTTCTTTTTGAAAACTGTCATCAGAATCAAAATCATTAATCATGTCTTCGAGAATGGCACAAACTTTGCAAGGATTGTTTTCACCGATGAGTTTGTTTCTAATATTCTCATTTTCAGATTTCAACCTGTTCAACTCATCTTTTTCTTTAATCATTTCAGATTTCAAATTATTCATTTCTTTTCTTAAATTTTTATTTTCAGATTTTAATTTCTTGGACACTTTAAACAGATTTTCATACATCACTATCAATTCATCAAAAGAAACTCCATCTGATCCGGAGCTTACCTGAGATGAGGTTTCCTCATCATCACTTCCCCGGTTGGCCATTAAGCAAATGGACTTTTCTCCTTCTTCATCACTGTCCGAGGTGTTCCCTTTGAATTTTGAGAATTTTGGACAATCAATCTTCACATGGCCAGCCTTCCTGCATTTGTAGCAGACGTTAGTGTCAACAATCTTGTCAGGGTTAGATCTGTACCTTATTTGCTTTCGGCCATCACCATATTTTCCTTCTCTTTTTCTCATAAATTTCCTGAATTCACTGGTCAGCATTTCAATGTGGTCTCCATCAATTTCAGACCCCGAGAAGTTGCTTTTCTCACTTAATGATCCACTATGGCTGAATCTGTTTGCTTTGCTGGAGCCAGCCTTCAGCACGATTGGTTCCATTACAAATAATCTGAAGACACAGAAAAGCTGAAGCACCTAGACCAAATGAGCAAGGCAAGGCACTAAGTCGGTGAAACAAAACAGTGAGCACAGAAAACACACTCTGGAATGCACCAAACAGAAATGCAGTAAACCAGATGATCAACGTAAAGCACTAAAACAGTAAATCAAAAAACGATTCCAAACGACCCACTCTGAAATGCACCAACAGTTAGCAGGATCCTCTACAGATTGTTAGATCTGTTCAGTCAGAAACCCGCTCTGATACCAAGTGTTGGGTTCGGTGCAGTATTCAAAGGGGGGGGTGAATGAATATGCCCCTTAAAAACCTTTGCCCAAGTTAAGATCAGAATGCTAACAAGATGATTTAGACAAAATATAGCTCAACTAGAATTTCGCTCTCTTGACAGATTAAAAACACTCTAAGAAAACTGAGCAAATCTTTTGCTCAACCAGAAACCAAATACTTAGAGCGCCCCTATGCAATCATCTAGCGGCAGCAAAAATATATAGTGAAATCAAACCACTGCACAGCTAATTTTTAGGTGGTTCGGTCCTCCAGACCTACATCCACCCCTCACTCCCAACTGGAGTGAGGCTTCCACTAGAACAAGCTAGAACGCAGACTCAGTCTGCAACAGGTGCTGCCAAATAGCTTGACCAGGGGAATAACCTCCCCTCTTACTCCAACCGGAGGGACACCCCAAGTGACTCCCAGCCACTTGGAAACTAGAGGTCGAAGACCTCTCTTCCTCCAGACCAGGAGGGACCCCTAGAGTTGCAACCCACAAGCCCATAACCGGAGACAAGTCTCCCTTCTCCTGAGTCCACAGGAGGAACCCGACCTCTATCCAGAGAATCGGAAGAACAAGAATAACCAAATGAAAAAGAAAAAATAAGAAATGGAAGATACACAGCGATCGGAATGCTGTAAATGAAGAACAAGAATGTAGCTCTCAAAGGAGTAGATCTAGCTTGGACTTGATCCAAACGTCAGAGGACAGATCTTCAAGCTTTTCTCATTTCTTCTCTACGAAATCTTTCACTCTCTCTCTCTTCTCTGCTCTCTTCTTTCTTCTTCTGCTCTCTTCTCTCTTTTTCTTTCTCGATCTCTCATGAGCTCTCTCTTTCTCTTCTTTCTCTTCTTCTTCTGCTCTTTTTTCACTCTATGCTCTTCTCTCCCTTTTTTCTTTTTCTCTCTGTCTGGATCGTGGCTCTCTGTATGGACTTCACCTCTTGCCAACTCGATCAGTCTTCATCTGTTGGACGAAGGCTTCCTTTTATAAGCAGTCACAGCAGGAGCAGCACTGGGCGCGTGTGGCTTCCACATTTCCCGCCCAGAAATTTTGGACCACGTGGCAGCATCCAGACTTACTTCAGCTCACGTGTCATCACCTGATCAGGGTACCTTATCCTCCTTGGATCACGTGCCTTCATTAGCCTCTGCGAAGAGTGCCTGTCAGACAGATAAGAACTTATCAGGTTAAGTGTAAACCCTATACAGTCTCTGAAGAATGCAACACATTGTATAGACTTCAGTTTTAAAGCCAACGTGCAGACATTACTATATGGACTTTACAAGACAAACAGCATTGTGTAGACTCTTCAATCGACACGCAGACAATGTATATACTTGCTCAGTGTATGGACTTGATTGAACGAACATGCAATGTATATACTTGCTCAGCCTGAGGCAATGTCTAGACTTGATGATGCAGCGAGCATGCAATGTACAGACTCTACATTGCAGGCAGACAACAATGTATAGAGTTGCTACGTGCAGGCTGGCCGCGCAGTGTACAGACTCTGCGTGCAGGCATTGGGGTGATGTACAGACTTGCTAGGTACGTGCAAGCTAAAGGAGTAAACGGATGTATAGACTCAGCAGCAGGTGCACACAATGTATAGACTTGGTTCGGCACAAAGGTAACTCATTGATGTACAGACTTTGGCTTGAACAATGCACAATGTATGGACTTAGTGTTGTGCGAGAAAGGCTGTAGGCAGTGTATAGACTTGATGATGTGCAGTGCATGAACAACCGATGTATAGACTTGGCTATGGGAGCAAGCTACACGATGTGTAGACTTAATGAGATGCAATGCAATGTGTAGACTTTGAAATGCCTGCAGCTGTGCAATGTGCAACCAGTGTATGGACTTGTTGTGCCTACATAGGGCGTTGTACACACTTGCTGCCTGATGCTAATGTGCAGACTTTGATGCCCAATAGCGATGTATAGACTTGCAAGTGAGACGCTTAGTGAGACGGTGAGCAGTGTATAGACTTAGCCTTTGAGGAACAACGTATAGACTCTGAATCGTGAAAGCAGACTGTATGGACTTGGAGTGTTTGAAGGACCATTGTACAGAGTTGGAAAGTTTGAGCCAATGTATAGACTTCTGTAGGGCTGCCAGTGTATTGACTTGCACAGTGCAGCGAGTGTAAAGTCTTCAACAGTTAGCCAACGAGTGTACAGACTTCGTTTTGAAGAGGATGCACAATAGAATGAAAGTATGAATGTTGTGCGATGTACAGACTTGCTCTGCCTAAAGCAATGTATAGACTTCAGCCCAAAGCCAATGTATGGACTTGGCGTTTTGAAGCATGCAGGCTGAATAGGCTTGATGGTTAACTGAGTGTACAGACTTCAAAGTGCAACGTAGGAAAAAAAAAAGGCTGCCAATGTACAGACTTCCAACGTGAGTGACACGCTGTACAGACTTTGCCCAAACAGTCCGATGTATGGACTTGGAATTCCAACAGAAGGATGTATGGACTTTGATAAGAGAATGGCTATACAGACTTCAGGTGAAGACCAATGTATAGACTTCCAATATGAAGACCAATGTACAGACTTCGAATATGAAGACCGCTGTATGGACTTTGAATATGAAGACCAATGTATAGACTTCAATTGAGTGCATTGGCTGTAAAGACTTGGAAATCTTTGAGCGATGAACAGACTAGGAGTTAATGCATGAAGACCCAGCAATGTGTAGACTTGACAGTGAATGCATGAACAATAATGTGTAGACTTCAGAAATGCATCTGAGGGGGGTCGACCCATCTGAGAAGGGGGTCGACCCACAGAACCAGCACACTCATGCACAGAACAGATCAGATAGAACTTACTCAAGCATTCTCCATAAATCAAGCACACTCAAGCAATCTCCACGGAATATATCAGTTATAAACATCTCATCCATTCTCCACAGAACATAATGAGTGATATGCATTCAAATCAACATGCCATCATCATATAAAAAACATAATATCAAATGCACTCAGAACATCATTTCATCATCAT
This sequence comes from Amorphophallus konjac, assembly GCA_022559845.1. Classification (NCBI taxonomy): domain Eukaryota; kingdom Viridiplantae; phylum Streptophyta; class Magnoliopsida; order Alismatales; family Araceae; genus Amorphophallus; species Amorphophallus konjac. The sequence goes on along the minus strand of CM040121.1, from coordinate 340,837,379 downwards.
TCATGTTGCTATCATATGCAGAATGCTCAGGGATCTCAAGGATAAAGGATGCACAGAAATGCACTCACTTTGTTGCTATCATCAAAACAAAATAGCATTGCTATCATCAAATCAACATAGCACATGCTTGTGCCTAAGGGGCACAACACGGACAAGTCACTTTTGTGACGACCCGAGAATCCGATTACCGGGAAGGCCCGATAACCCGAGACTCGAACCGCCGCCTACGAGTCGGGAGAGCTCGGAAGGGCTAAAAGGAGTGTGGAGGCACAAAGAAATAGGAAATAAAGCAGGACAACAATTAAACAATTAACAGAATTAAACAACTACAGCTGCAACAGAGTCCGGTCCAACAGAGAGTACAGTCTAAAGCAGTAAAATGTACCACGTGCCAAGTGAACACTCGGCCCGACAAGCTGGCAACTAAGAACCTCTGCACAGCACCCTCGAACCTCGAGGCAGAACCGCCGCACCTGAAACGCAGGGGTGAGCCTCCTGTCACTGGCCCAGTAGGGATCCCGCAGAACCCCAACTGAGAAACAACAGCAGAAGGAAAGCTACGCTAGCAAGACAGCAACGGAAAGAAGTAACTACGAAAGCAGGAAAGCAACTACGGTGGCCGGCAAAACCTCGGCACTACAGCTACTCCTACTGTACCAGAACACACCCCAGACTCATGGCCAAGGGCTACCAAACTACACTAGAACCAGTCCCACAGTACAAAAATTGACACACGTGCCACGGCGAGACAACCGAAACTCAACGGTCAACGCGACCAAAAACCCGAAGGTCGAAGTCACGCGACTGACAGTCTGTCACTCTCTGTCCAGAACAAGAGTACCTCCCACTAGAAGAACGACCGGATGCGTCCCCTGACGTCTTACACCGCTTCACAAGTGTCTAGCTACGACGCCCTAGGCGTGAGACTCAGACACACACACAATAACCAGTACCACAACAAGGACTAGCTGGGGTCACGCTCATCAGCATGTGTCCTAAGCCCCCAACTACGTGTGCACACACAGACCATCTGCTCTAGGTCGGGTCCTCTAGCTGGTTTTCCCCCCCACCGGACTCTGGTGGCAAAGCCAAGGGGCCGACGGAAACCAGCCTAAAAATCGCGTCTCACCGGGTCGCGCTCTCCACCACTCCCAGGTGGGTCCGCACACGTGTGCGCAGGAAGCTACGACTAGTGGAGGATCACTGAGAGAGTAGACTCTCAAGACAACGAAAAACAACGTCCGAACCTGACAAAGTACGGGGGCCGTCCCACGTACCAGCACCATCACACGGTGACCATGGTCGTAGAAGAAACGGACACACCGCCCACAGCCAAACACATGACCCACTCGGGGATCATCTTCCAGGAAGACTCACGACATGCGGGGGAACTCCACCGCACACACGCCGATACACGGTGACTCGATCGAGCGAGAACACGAAAACCCGAAACGCCTGGGGTCACCCGGACCCACCAAGCCCACGAGCATGCTAATCAAGGTGAACGGAACCCCCGGACACCCAAAGACACGGTCACGGAACTCCACGGGGTGTCCGGGGCACACACGGCCCAAGGGGAGCACGATCAGCCGCAGACCGCCCGCCCCGGGAAGCCCGGCTGGTCACCTCCAAGAACGCGCTATAGGTCCATAGCACGTTCAAGTAGAACGCGCTATACACCTATAGCGCGACAAGACAGATCGCGCTATAGGCCCATAGCGCGACTGCACAGGTCGCGCTAGGACCTCCTAGTGCGACAAAACAGAACACGCTAGGGACCCCTAGCGTGACAAGGCAGAACGCGCTAGGACCCCATAGCGCGATAGCAACCACCTTACTATTCATCTTCTCCGATGAACGCGCCCCGTCGGGGCAGCGCGACCATCAAGAACTCGCTACTGGAGCATAGCGCGTTCTCAGTCCGCGCCCGAAAACGGTGGAAACCGCGGGAAAAACCATTCCACGCCCCGTTCACCCCCAGGTGAAGGGGAAACAAAAGGGGAAACCTTCCCCAAGCCCCTAGTCATGCATCTAAACCCCTGGATCGCCCAAAAACATGGTAAAACGAGAGATCCGGCTCACACCTCAAAACATGCATTTTCTCCAAATCGCCCCGTTTAGCCCGCTCGGCTCACCACGGACTACAAAACTCGCGGGAAATGAAGTACGTGGGTTGAGGGTCCATCTCCCTACCTCCACCGAAGATTCGACGCACCGTGGACACCGATCCACGAAGAAAACGCCGTTTAAACCCTCGCCGGTTCACGATCCCACAAACCGCCTCCACCATCACGATCCTCGTCCCGAGCCCGTCGCCCCACATCCCACGAACCACGCCGCCCCGCCCTCGCCGCCTCCGTCAGCCGCCCGGAGTGAGAGGAGGAGAGGAGAGAACGTGAGAGAAGAGAGAGGGAGGGAAGAGAGAAAAGGTTATATATAGAAAATCTGGAAATTCTCAAAAATACCAAAAAATAGAAAATCACGTTTCTGCGATCCTCGGAACACACCGATCGCAACAGTACCACTCGCGCCCTGGTGAATAGCCCGGTTCACCCATAACGAGGTTCCGAAGGAATTACCGAAACACACACCGGGAATCGGAAAACACACGCAGAAAAGCCGCGGAACGCATCCGGGCCTCCGAAACAACTCTGGATCGCGTCGATCCGAACACGAAAGATGTCCGAAACGAAATTTCAGACACAACGGAGTCGGACACGCCAAGAAACCAGATCCGGGACCCATGAACAAGGATCCGAAAAAATCCAGGGCATTACAACTTTCATCTCCCAAGTCGTGTTGGAGTGATCGGCACGGCCATCCGACCAGTATTTCAGATTTTAGACCCCCGGACCCGACTTGGCAGTTCACTTAAACTAAGTGTATTTAGAAAATGAACTTTTGAGCGCCGAGCTCAAGCTGGGCATCCGATTTGGATTCCGTCAATTCTGACAAGTCACTTTCATCTCCCTGGTCGTGTTAGAATGATCAGGACGACGATCCGACTGGTATTTCAGATTTTAGACCCCCGGACCCGACTTGAGAGTTCACTTAAACTAAGTGTATTTAGAAAATGAACTTTTGAGCGCCGAGCTCAAACCGGGCATCCGATTTGGATTCCGTCAGTTCTGACAATTAACTTTCATCTCCCAGGTCATGTTGGAATGATCGGCATGGCCATCCGACAGGTATTTCAGATTTTAGACCCCCGGACCCGACTTGGCAGTTCATTTAAACTAAGTGTATTGAGAAAATGAACTTTTGAGCACCGAGCTCAAACCGGGCATCCGATTTGGATTCAGTCAGTTCTGACAAGTAACTTTCATCTCCCAGGTCGTGTTGGAATGATCTTCATGGCGATCCAACCGATATTTCAGAATTTAGACCCTCGGACCCGACTTGGCAGTTCATTTAAACTAAGTGTATTTAGAAAATGAACTTTTGAGTGCCGAGCTCAAACCGGGCATCTGATTTGGATTCCGTCAGTTCTGACAAGTCACTTTCATCTCCTAAGTTGTGTTGGAACAATCAAAACGGCCATCCGACCAGTATTTCAGATTTTAGACCCTCGGACCCGACTTGGCAGTTCACTAAAACTAAGTGTATTTAGAAAATAAACTTTTGAGCGCCGAGCTCAAACCGGGCATCCGATTTGGATTCTGTCAGTTCTGACATGTAACTTTCATCTCCCAGGTCATGTTGGAATGATCAACATGGCCATCCGACTGGTATTTCAGATTTTAGACCCCCGGACCCGACTTCGCAGTTCACTTAAACAAAGTGTATTCAGAAAATGAACTTTTGAGCGCCGAGCTCAAACCGGGCATCCGATTTGGATTCCGTCAGTTCTGACAAGTCACTTTCATCTCCCATGTCATGTTAGAATGATTGGCATGGCCATCTGACCAGTATTTCATATTTTTGACACCCGGACCCGACTTGGCAGTTCACTTAAACTAAGTGTATTTAGAAAATAAACTTTTGAGCGCCGAGCTCAAACCGGGCATCCAATTTGGATTCCGACAGTTTTGACAAGTCACTTTCATCTCCTAGGTCGTGTTGGAATGATCAGCACGGCCATCCGTCTGGTATTTTAGATTTTAGACCCCCGGACCCGACTTGGCAGTTCACTTAAACTTAGTGTATTTAGAAAATGAACTTTTGAGCGCCGATCTCAAACCGGGCATCCGATTTGGATTCTGTCAGTTCTGACAAGTCACTTTCATCTCCCAAGTCAAGTTGGAATGACCGGCATGGCCATCCGACCAGTATTTCAGATTTTAGACCTCCGGACCTGACTTGGCAGTTCACTTAAACTAAGTGTATTTAGAAAATGAACTTTTGAGCGCCGAGCTCAAGCTGGGCATCCGATTTGGATTTCGTAAGTTTTGAAAAGTCACTTTCATCTCCCACGTTGTGTGGGAATGATCGGCACGGTGATCCGACCGGTATTTCAGATTTTAGACCCCCGGACCCAACTTGGCAGTTCACTTAAACTAAGTGTATTTAGAAAATGAACTTTTGAGTGCCGAGCACAAACCGGGCATCCGATTTGGATTCCGTCAGTTCTAACAAGTAAATTTCATCTCCCAGGTCGTGTTTGAATGATCGGCATGGCGCTCCGACCGGTATTTCAGATTTAATACCCCCGGACCCGACTTGGCAGTTCATTTAAACTAAGTGTATTTAGAAAATGAACTTTTGAGCGCCGAGCTCAAACCGGGCATCCGATTTGGATTCCGTCAGTTCTAACAAGTAAATTTCATCTCCCAGGTCGTGTTTGAATGATCGGCATGGCGCTCCGACCGGTATTTCAGATTTAATACCCCCGGACCCGACTTGGCAGTTCATTTAAACTAAGTGTATTTAGAAAATGAACTTTTGAGCGCTGAGCTCAAACCGGGCATCCGATTTGGATTCAGTCAGTTCTGACAAGTAACTTTCATCTCCCAGGTCGTGTTGGAATGATCGTCCTGGCGATCCAACCGGTATTTCAGATTTTAGACCCTCGGACCCGACTTGGCAGTTCATTTAAACTAAGTGTATTTACATAATGAACTTTTGAGCGCCGAGCTCAAACCGGGCATCCGATTTAGATTCCGTCAGTTCTGACAAGTCACTTTCATCTCCCAGGTCATGTTGGAATGATCGGCATGGCGATCTGACCGGTATTTCAGATTTTATACTCCCGGACCCGACTTGGCAGTTCACTTAGACTAAGTGTATTTAGAAAATGAACTTTTGAGCGCCGAGCTCAAACCGGGCATCCGATTTGGATTCCATCAGTTCTGACAAGTCACTTTCATCTCCTAGGTCATGTTGGAATGACCGACATGGCCATCCGACCTGTATTTCATATTTTAGACCCCTGGACCCGACTTGGCAGTACACTTAAACTAAGTGTATTTAGAAAATGAACTTTTGAGCGCCGAGCTCAAGCTAGGCATCCGATTTGGATTTTGTAAGTTCTGACAAGTCACTTTCATCTCCCAGGTTGTGTTGGAATGATCGGCACGGTGATCCGACCGGTATTTCAGATTTTAGACCCCCGGACCCGACATGACAGTTCACTTAAAGTAAATGTATTTAGAAAATGAACTTTTGAGCGCCGAGCTCAAACAGGGCATCCGATTTGGATTCCGTCAGTTCTGACAAGTAACTTTCATCTCCCAGGTCGTGTTGGAATGATTGGCATGGCGATCCGACCGGTATTTCAGATTTAATACACCCAGACCTGACTTGGCAGTTCATTTAAACTAAGTGTATTTAGAAAATGAACTTTTGAGCGCCGAGCTCAAACCAGGCAACCGATTTGGATTCCGTCAGTTCTGACAAGTCACATTCACCTCCCAGGTTGTATTGGAATGATCGGCATGGCCATCCGACCAGTATTTCAGGTTTAATACCCCCGGACCCGACTTGGCAGTTCACTTAAACTAAGTGTATTTAGAAAATGAACTTTTGAGCGCCGAGCTCAAACCGGGCATCCGATTTAGATTCCGACAATTCTGAAAGGTCACTTTCACCTCCCAGGTAGTGTTGGATTGATCAGCATGGCTATCCGACCGGTATTTCAGATTTTAGACCCCCAGACCCGACTTGGCAGTTCACTTAAACTAAGTGTATTTAGAAAATGAACTTTTGAGTGCCGAGCTCAAACCGGGCATCCAATTTGGATTCCGTCAATTCTGACAAGTCACTTTCAACTCCTAGGTCATGATGGAATGACCGGCATGGCCATCCGACCTGTATTTCAGATTTTAGACCCCTGGACCCGACTTGGCAGTTCACTTAAACTAAGTGTATTTAGAAAATGAACTTTTGAGCGCTGAGCTCAAGCTGGGCATCCGATTTGGATTTCATCAGTTCTGACAAGTCACTTTCATCTCCCAGGTTGTGTTGGAATGATCGACATGGTGATCTGACCGGTATTTCAGATTTTAGACCCCCGAACCCGACTTGGCAGTTCACTTAAAGTAAGTGTATTTAGAAAATGAACTTTTGAGCGCCGAGCTCAAACAGGGCATCCGATTTGGATTCCGTCAGTTCTGACAAGTAACTTTCATCTCCCAGGTCGTGTTGGAATGATCGGCATGGCGATTCGACCGGTATTTCAGATTTTAGACCCCCGGACCTGACTTGGCAGTTCATTTAAACTAAGTGTATTTAAAAAATGAACTTTTGAGCGCCGAGCTCAAACCGGGCATCCGATTTGGATTCCGTCAGTTCTGACAAGTCACTTTCATCTCCCAGGTCATGTTGGAATGATCGGCATGGCGATCTGACCGGTATTTCAGATTTTATACTCCCGGACCCGACTTGGCAGTTCACTTAGACTAAGTGTATTTAGAAAATGAACTTTTGAGCGCCGAGCTCAAGCTGGGCATCCGATTTAGATCATGTCAGTTCTGACAAGTCACTTTCATCTCTCACGTTGTGTTGGAATCATAGGCATGGCGATCTGACCGGTATTTCAGATTTTAGACCCCCGGACTTGACTTGGTAGTTCACTTAAACTAAGTGTATTTAGAAAATGAACTTTTGAGCGCCGAGCTCAAACCGGGCATCCGATTTGGATTCTGTTAGTTATGACATGTAACTTTCATCTCCCAGGTCGTGTTGGAATGATCAACATGGCCATCCGACTGGTATTTCAGATTTTAGATCCCCGGACCCGACTTGGCAGTTCAGTTAAACAAAGTGTATTTACAAAATGAACTTTTGAGCGCCGAGCTCAAACCGGGCATCCGATTTAGATTCTGTCAGTTCTGACAAGTCACTTTCATCTCCCATGTCATGTTGGAATGATCGGCAAGGCTGTCCGACCAGTATTTCATATTTTTGACACCCGGACCCGACTTGGCAGTTCACTTAAACTAAGTGTATTTAGAAAGTGAACTTTTGGGTGCCGAGCTCAAACCGGGCATCCGATTTTTATTCCGTCTGTTCTGACAAGTCACTTTCATCTCCCAAGTCGTGTTGGAATGATAGGCACGGACATCCATATGGTATTTCAGATTTTAGACCCCCGGACCTGACTTGGCAGTTCACTTAAACTAAGTGTATTTAGAAAATGAACTTTTGAGCGCCGATCTCAAACCGGACATCCGATTTGGATTCCGTCAGTTCTGACAAGTCACTTACATCTCCCAGGTCATGTTGGAATGGCTGGCATGGCCATCCGACCAGTGTTTTAGACTTTAGACCCCCGGACCCGACTTGACAGTTCACTTAAACTAAGTGTATTTAGAAAATGAACTTTTGAGCGCCGAGCTCAAGCTGGGCATCCGATTTGGATTTCGTAAGTTCTGAAAAGTCACTTTCATCCCCCACGTTGTGTTGGAATGATCGGCACGGAGATCCGATCGATATTTCAGATTTTAGAACCCCAGACTCGACTTGGCAGTTCACTTAAACTAAGTGTATTTAGAAAATGAACTTTTGAGCGCCGAGCTCAAACCGGGCATCCGATTTGGATTCAGTCAGTTCTGACAAGTAACTTTCATCTCCCAGGTCGTGTTGGAATGATCATCATGGCGATCCAACCGGTATTTCAGATTTTAGACCCTCGGACCCGACTTGGCAGTTCATTTAAACTAAGTGTATTTAGAAAATGAACTTTTGAGCGCCGAGCTCAAACCGGGCATCCGATTTGGATTCCGTCAGTTCTAACAAGTCATTTTCATCTCCCAGGTCAGGTTGGAATGATCAGCATGGCGATCTGACCTGTATTTCAGATTTTATACTCCCGGACCCGACTTGGCAGTTCACTTAAACTAAGTGTATTTAGAAAATGAACTTTTGAGCGCCGAGCTCAAACCGGGCATCCGATTTGGATTTCGTCAGTTCTGACAAGTCACTTTCATCACCTAGGTCATGTTGGAATGACCGGCATGGCCATCTGACCTGTATTTCATATTTTAGACCCCTGGACCCGACTTGGCAGTTCACTTAAACTAAGTGTATTTAGAAAATGAACTTTTGAGCGCCGAGCTGAAGCTGGGCATCCGATTTGAATTTTGTCAGTTCTGACAAGTCACTTTCATCTCCCAGGTTGTGTTGGAATGATCGGCATGGTGATCTGACCGGTATTTCAGATTTTAGACCCCTGGACCCGACTTGGCAATTCACTTAAAGTAAGTGTATTTAGAAATTCAACTTTTGAGCGCCGAGCTCAAACAGGGCATCCGATTTGGATTCCGTCAGTTCTGACAAGTAACTTTCATCTCCCAGTTCGTGTTGGAATGATTGGCATGGCGATCCGACCGGTATTTCAGATTTAATACACCCAGACCTGACTTGGCAGTTCATTTAAACTAAGTGTATTTAGAAAATGAACTTTTGAGCGCCGAGCTCAAACCAGGCAACCGATTTGGATTTCGTCAGTTCTGAAAAGTCACATTCACCTCCCAGGTCGTATTTGAATGATCGGCACGGCCATCCGACCAGTATTTCAGGTTTAATACCCCCGGACCCGACTTGGCAGTTCACTTAAACTAAGTGTATTTAGAAAATGAACTTTTGATCGCGGAGCTCAAACCGGGCATCCGATTTGGATTCCGTCAGTTTTGACAGGTCACTTTCACCTCCCAGGTCATGTTGGAATGATCAGCATGGCCATCCGACCGGTATTTCAGATTTTAGACCCCCGGACTCGACTTGGCAGTTCACTTAAACTAAGTGTATTTAGAAAATGAACTTTTGAGCGCCGAGCTCAAACCGGGCATCCAATTTGGATTCCGTCAATTCTGAAAAGTCACTTTCATCTCCTAGGTCATGTTGGAATGACCGGCATGGCCATCCGACCTGTATTTCAGATTTTAGACCCCTGGACCCGACTTGGCAGTTCACTTAAACTAAGTGTATTTAGAAAATGAACTTTTGAGCGCCGAGCTCAAGCTGGGCATCCGATTTGGATTTCGTCAGTTCTGACAAGTCACTTTCATCTCCCAGGTTGTGTTGGAATGATCGACATGGTGATCCGACCGGTATTTCAGATTTTAGACCCCCGGACCCGACTTGGCAGTTCACTTAAAGTAAGTGTATTTAGAAAATGAACTTTTGAGCGCCGAGCTCAAACAGGGCATCCGATTTGGATTCCGTCAGTTCTGACAAGTAACTTTCATCTCCCAGGTCGTGTTGGAATGATCGGCATGGCGATTCGACCGATATTTCAGATTTTAGACCCCCGGACCTGACTTGGCAGTTCATTTAAACTAAGTGTATTTAGAAAATGAACTTTTGAGCGCCGAGCTCAAACCGGGCATCCGATTTGGATTCCGTCAGTTCTGACAAGTCACTTTCATCTCCCAGGTCAGGTTGGAATGATCGGCATGGCGATCTGACCTGTATTTCAGATTTTATACTCCCGGACCCGACTTGGCAGTTCACTTAAACTAAGTGTATTTAGAAAATGAACTTTTGAGCGCCGAGCTCAAGCTGGGCATCCGATTTTGATTCTGTCAGTTCAGACAAGTCACTTTGATCTCCCAAAGTTGTGTTGAAAGGATCGGTGCGGCGATCCGACTGGTATTTCAGATTTTAGACCCCCGGACCCGACTTGGCAGTTCACTTAAACTAAATGTATTTAGAAAATGAACTTTTGAGCGCCGAGCTCAAACCGGGAATCCGATTTGGATTTCGTCAGTTCTGACAAGTCACTTTCATCTCCCAGGTCATGTTGGAATGATCGGCACGGCCATCCAACTGGTATTCTAGATTTTAGACCCGCGGACCCGACTTGGTAGTTCACTTAAACTAAGTGTATTTAGAAAATAAACTTTTGAGCGCCGAGCTCAAGCTGGGCATCCGATTTGGATTTCGTTAGTTCTGACAAGTCACTTTCATTTCTCAGGCTATGTTGGAATGATCGGCACGGTGATCCGACTGGTATTTCATATTTAAGACCCCCGGACCCGACTTGGCAGTTCACTTAAACTAAGGGTATTTAGAAAATGAACTTTTGAGCGCCGAGCTCAAACCGGGAATCCGATTTGGATTCCGTCAGTTCTGACAAATAACTTTCATCTCCCAGGTCATGTTGGAATGATTGGCATGACCATCCGACCAGTATTCCAGATTTTAGTCCCCCAAACCCTACTTGGCAGTTCATTTAAACTAAGTGTATTTAGAAAATGAAATTTTGAGCGCCGAGCTCCAACCGGGCATCCGATTTGGATTCCATCAGTTCTGACAAGTCACTTTCATCTCCCAGGTCATGTTGGAATGATCGGCACGGCCATCCGACTAGTATTTCAGATTTTAGACCCCCGGACCCGACTTGGCAGTTCACTTAAACTAAGTGTATTTAGAAAATAAACTTTTGAGCGCCGAGCTCAAGCTGGGCATCCGATTTGGATTCTGTTAGTTATGACATGTAACTTTCATCTCCCAGGTCGTGTTGGAATGATCAACATGGCCATCCGACTGGTATTTCAGATTTTAGATCCCCGGACCCGACTTGGCAGTTCAGTTAAACAAAGTGTATTTACAAAATGAACTTTTGAGCGCCGAGCTCAAACCGGGCATCCGATTTAGATTCTGTCAGTTCTGACAAGTCACTTTCATCTCCCATGTCATGTTGGAATGATCGGCAAGGCTGTCCGACCAGTATTTCATATTTTTGACACCCGGACCCGACTTGGCAGTTCACTTAAACTAAGTGTATTTAGAAAATGAACTTTTGGGTGCCGAGCTCAAACCGGGCATCCGATTTTTATTCCGTCAGTTCTGACAAGTCACTTTCATCTCCCAAGTCGTGTTGGAATGATAGGCATGGACATCCATATGGTATTTCAGATTTTAGACCCCCGGACCTGACTTGGCAGTTCACTTAAACTAAGTGTATTTAGAAAATGAACTTTTGAGCGCCGATCTCAAACCGGACATCCGATTTGGATTCCGTCAGTTCTGACAAGTCACTTACATCTCCCAGGTCATGTTGGAATGGCTGGCATGGCCATCCGACCAGTGTTTTAGACTTTAGACCCCCGGACCCGACTTGACAGTTCACTTAAACTAAGTGTATTTAGAAAATGAACTTTTGAGCGCCGAGCTCAAGCTGGGCATCCGATTTGGATTTCGTAAGTTCTGAAAAGTCACTTTCATCCCCCACGTTGTGTTGGAATGATCGGCATGGCGATCCGATCGATATTTCAGATTTTAGAACCCCAGACTCGACTTGGCAGTTCACTTAAACTAAGTGTATTTAGAAAATGAACTTTTGAGCGCCGAGCTCAAACCGGGCATCCGATTTGGATTCAGTCAGTTCTGACAAGTAACTTTCATCTCCCAGGTCGTGTTGGAATGATCATCATGGCGATCCAACCGGTATTTCAGATTTTAGACCCTCGGACCCGACTTGGCAGTTCATTTAAACTAAGTGTATTTAGAAAATGAACTTTTGAGCGCCGAGCTCAAACCGGGCATCCGATTTGGATTCCGTCAGTTCTGACAAGTCATTTTCATCTCCCAGGTCAGGTTGGAATGATCAGCATGGCGATCTGACCTGTATTTCAGATTTTATACTCCCGGACCCGACTTGGCAGTTCACTTAAACTAAGTGTATTTAGAAAATGAACTTTTGAGCGCCGAGCTCAAACCGGGCATCCGATTTGGATTTCGTCAGTTCTGACAAGTCACTTTCATCGCCTAGGTCATGTTGGAATGACCGGCATGGCCATCTGACCTGTATTTCATATTTTAGACCCCTGGACCCGACTTGGCAGTTCACTTAAACTAAGTGTATTTAGAAAATGAACTTTTGAGCGCCGAGCTGAAGCTGGGCATCCGATTTGAATTTTGTCAGTTCTGACAAGTCACTTTCATCTCCCAGGTTGTGTTGGAATGATCGGCATGGTGATCTGACCGGTATTTCAGATTTTAGACCCCTGGACCCGACTTGGCAATTCACTTAAAGTAAGTGTATTTAGAAAATCAACTTTTGAGCGCCGAGCTCAAACAGGGCATCCGATTTGGATTCCGTCAGTTCTGACAAGTAACTTTCATCTCCTAGTTCGTGTTGGAATGATTGGCATGGCGATCCGACCGGTATTTCAGATTTAATACACCCAGACCTGACTTGGCAGTTCATTTAAACTAAGTGTATTTAGAAAATGAACTTTTGAGCGCCGAGCTCAAACCAGGCAACCGATTTGGATTTCGTCAGTTCTGAAAAGTCACATTCACCTCCCAGGTCGTATTTGAATGATCGGCACGGCCATCCGACCAGTATTTCAGGTTTAATACCCCCGGACCCGACTTGGCAGTTCACTTAAACTAAGTGTATTTAGAAAATGAACTTTTGATCGCGGAGCTCAAACCGGGCATCCGATTTGGATTCCGTCAGTTTTGACAGGTCACTTTCACCTCCCAGGTCATGTTGGAATGATCAGCATGGCCATCCGACCGGTATTTCAGATTTTAGACCCCCGGACTCGACTTGGCAGTTCACTTAAACTAAGTGTATTTAGAAAATGAACTTTTGAGCGCCGAGCTCAAACCGGGCATCCAATTTGGATTCCGTCAATTCTGAAAAGTCACTTTCATCTCCTAGGTCATGTTGGAATGACCGGCATGGCCATCCGACCTGTATTTCAGATTTTAGACCCCTGGACCCGACTTGGCAGTTCACTTAAACTAAGTGTATTTAGAAAATGAACTTTTGAGCGCCGAGCTCAAGCTGGGCATCCGATTTGGATTTCGTCAGTTCTGACAAGTCACTTTCATCTCCCAGGTTGTGTTGGAATGATCGACATGGTGATCCGACCGGTATTTCAGATTTTAGACCCCCGGACCCGACTTGGCAGTTCACTTAAAGTAAGTGTATTGAGAAAATGAACTTTTGAGCGCCGAGCTCAAACAGGGCATCCGATTTGGATTCCGTCAGTTCTGACAAGTAACTTTCATCTCCCAGGTCGTGTTGGAATGATCGGCATGGCGATTCGACCGATATTTCAGATTTTAGAACCCCGGACCTGACTTGGCAGTTCATTTAAACTAAGTGTATTTAGAAAATGAACTTTTGAGCGCCGAGCTCAAACCGGGCATCCGATTTGGATTCCGTCAGTTCTGACAAGTCACTTTCATCTCCCAGGTCAGGTTGGAATGATCGGCATGGCGATCTGACCTGTATTTCAGATTTTATACTCCCGGACCCGACTTGGCAGTTCACTTAAACTAAGTGTATTTAGAAAATGAACTTTTGAGCGCCGAGCTCAAGCTGGGCATCCGATTTTGATTCTGTCAGTTCAGACAAGTCACTTTGATCTCCCAAAGTTGTGTTGAAAGGATCGGTGCGGCGATCCGACTGGTATTTCAGATTTTAGACCCCCGGACCCGACTTGGCAGTTCACTTAAACTAAATGTATTTAGAAAATGAACTTTTGAGCGCCGAGCTCAAACCGGGAATCCGATTTGGATTTCGTCAGTTCTGACAAGTCACTTTCATCTCCCAGGTCATGTTGGAATGATCGGCACGGCCATCCAACTGGTATTCTAGATTTTAGACCCGCGGACCCGACTTGGTAGTTCACTTAAACTAAGTGTATTTAGAAAATAAACTTTTGAGCGCCGAGCTCAAGCTGGGCATCCGATTTGGATTTCGTTAGTTCTGACAAGTCACTTTCATTTCTCAGGCTATGTTGGAATGATCGGCACGGTGATCCGACTGGTATTTCATATTTAAGACCCCCGGACCCGACTTGGCAGTTCACTTAAACTAAGGGTATTTAGAAAATGAACTTTTGAGCGCCGAGCTCAAACCGGGAATCCGATTTGGATTCCGTCAGTTCTGACAAATAACTTTCATCTCCCAGGTCATGTTGGAATGATTGGCATGACCATCCGACCAGTATTCCAGATTTTAGTCCCCCAAACCCTACTTGGCAGTTCATTTAAACTAAGTGTATTTAGAAAATGAAATTTTGAGCGCCGAGCTCAAACCGGGCATCCGATTTGGATTCCATCAGTTCTGACAAGTCACTTTCATCTCCTAGGTCATGTTGGAATGATCGGCACGGCCATCCGACTAGTATTTCAGATTTTAGACCCCCGGACCCGACTTGGCAGTTCACTTAAACTAAGTGTATTTAGAAAATAAACTTTTGAGTGCCGAGCTCAAGCTGGGCATCCGATTTAGATTTCGTCTGTTCTGAAAAGTCACTTTCATCTCCCAGGCCGTGTTGGAATGATCGGCATGGCCATCCGACCGGTATTTCAGATTTTAGACCCCCGGACCCGACTTGGCACTTCACTTAAACTAAGTGTATTTAGAAAATAAACTTTTGGGCGCCGAGCTCAAACCGAGCATACGATTTACATTCCGTCAGTTCTGACAAGTCACTTTCATCTCCCAGGTCGTGTTGGAATGATCGGCATGGCCATTCGACCGGTATTTCAGATTTTAGACCCCCGGACCCGAATTGGCAGTTCATTTAAACTAAGTGTATTTAGAAAATGAACTTTTGAGCGCCAAGCTCAAACCGGGCATCCGATTTGGATTCCTTCAGTTCTGACAAGTAACTGTCATCTCCCAAGTCATGTTGGAATGATCAATATGGCCATCCGACCGGTATTTTAGATTTTAGACCCCCGGACCCGACTTGGCACTTTATTTAAACTACGTGTATTTAGAAAATGAACTTTTGAGCGCCGAGCTCAAACTGGGCATCCGATTTGGATTCCGTCAGTTCTGACAAGTCACTTTCATCTCCCAGGTCGTGTTGGAATGATCGGCATGGCCATCCGACAAGTATTTCTAATTTTAGACCCCCGGACCCGACTTTGCAGTTAACTTAAACTAAGTGTATTAAGAAAATGAACTTTTGAGCGCCGAGCTCAAACCGGGCATCCGATTTGTATTCCGTCAGTTCTGAAAAGTCACTTTCATCTCCTAGGATGTGTTGGAATGATCGGCACAGCCATCTGACTAGTATTTCAGATTTTAGACCCCCGGACCCGACTTGGCAGTTCACTTAAACTAAGTGTATTTAGAAAATGAACTTTTGAGCGCCGAGCTCAAACCGGGCATCCGATTTGGATTCCGTCAGTTCTGACAAGTCACTTTCATCTCCTAGGTCATGTTGGAATGACCGGCATGGCCATCCGACCTGTATTTCAGATTTTAGACCCCTGGACCCGACTTGGCAGTTCACTTAAACTAAGTGTATTTAGAAAATGAACTTTTGTGCGCCGAGCTCAAGCTGGGCATCCGATTTGGATTTTGTCAGTTCTGACAAGTCACTTTCATCTCCCAGGTTGTGTTGGAATGATCAGCACGGTGATCCGACCGGTATTTCAGATTTTAGGCCCCCGGACCTGACTTGGCAGTTCACTTAAAGTAAGTGTATTTAGAAAATGAACTTTTGAGCGCCGAGCTCAAACATGGCATCCGATTTGGATTCCGTCAGTTCTGACAAGTAACTATCATCTCCTAGGTCGTGTTGGAATTGTTGGTTTATGCCAGCGTCTCCTTGGATTTGGTATGTACACGTGGGGTATGGGACCCACGTGGACCATCGGTGCTTGGCAGCCCAACCCGCCGCATGGATTATGGGGTCCATGTGCGAAGCCCCTCATACCCGCCCACAGCACATAGACGTGGGGCCCTACGCTGCCATAAGGAAATACAGTCTAACCTTCGCTACCAGCTCGAGCTTTTAGCGCAACGGTAGGGGCTTGATCCTGTAAACTGGTATCAGAGCGAGATAGCGGGTTCAAATCCCAAGTGCCGCTGGGGGGGAGATTGTTGGTTTATGCCAGCGTCTCCTTGGATTTGGTGTGTACACGTGGGGTATGGGACCCACGTGGACCATCGGTGCTTGGCAACCCAACCCGCCGCATGGATTATGGGGTCCATGTGCGAAGCCCCTCATGCCCGCCCACAGCACATAGACATGGGGCCCTCCGCTGCCATAAGGAAATACGGTCTAACCTTCTCTACCAGCTCGAGCTTTTAGCGCAACGGTAGGGGCTTGATCCTGTAAACACAGATCCAGAGGGGGGGTGAATGGATCGTTCAAAGAATTCTACCCAATTTAAAATTCGCATGAGATGATAACAACTAGATCAGTGGACAATTGATCAAACAAGATATGCAAACTCAATTAAATTCGAGGATATAGATAATCAATTAAATCACGGTCCTAGCATGCATCTAGCGGAAGCAGGCGATCAAACAAACCACTGCACGATGATTTTAGGTGGTTCGGTCAACAGACCTACATCCACCCCTCACTCCCAACTAGAGTGAGGCTTCTATTAGGGTACTAGGCCCGGATACAGAGGGGGGTGAATGTATCCTTCAATGAATAAAGGCCAATTAAAAACTCAGATGCTAGATGCAAACACAGAATGAAACAAATTCAATTAAACGTAAGAGCAAACACCAGGAGCGCGCCTATCCAAGCATCTAGCGGAAGCAAGCACACAAAGCAAACCACTGCTCAATAGATTTTTAGGTGGTTCGGTCCTCCAGACCTACATCCACCCCTCACTCCCAACCGGAGTGCGGCTTCACTAGCCAATGCTAGACAAGCAGACTCAGTCTGCAAACAGTTACTGCCACACAGCTTGACCAGGGGAACAGCCTCCCCTCTTCCTCCCAACCGGAGGGACCCCTGGACTTGCAACCCGCAAGCCCAGAATCGGAGACAAGTCTCCCTTCCTCTGACCAGAGGGAACCCACAAGTAGCTCCCAACTACTTGCAACCGGAGATCAGATCTCCCTTCTCCTGATCCACAGGAGGAACCTGACCTCACTACTGAGAATCGAAAGAACAAGAAAAACCAAATAAGAAGAAAAACAGAAACACGAAATGAAAGATAACTTCAGCAAACAGACGCTGAAAAGCGAAATGCACAATGTGGCTCTCAACGGAGCTGACTGGCCTGAATCTGATCCACGGTCCAGTTGACAGATCTTCAGGTAGGCTTCTCTTCCTCTTCTCTTCTCTCTCACTTTCTTTTTCTCTTCACCCTTACGAGCTCTCTAACTCTCTCTTTCTCTTCTTTTCCTTCTGCTCTTCTTCTCTTTCTTTACTTCTAGATCGAACTCTCTTCACTTCTCCTCTTTTGCTTTTTTTTTTCGATCAACCTTCATCTGTGGACGAAGGCTTCCCTATATAGCCGCAGCAGCAGGTGGGTAAGGTGCAGAATGCGTGTGCCTCCCACGCTTCATCCAGAACCTTCTTGCCACGTGCCCTTATAGCATTGGTTCCTTTAGTATCGGATCACGTGCAGCCCAGACACAGGTGAATGTTCTTCCTCGGACCTGCAAGGAGATAAAAACCATTAACACTGAGGGCCACAAGAACTAAAACTGCATGAGGTATGTGATAGCAATACGAGATGCACTTTACTGAGAACGACACGAGATACACAAGATTATTACAGTACGTGACAAGGAGAGAATGACACGAGGTCAGATGCAAACAGCACGAAGTAAAAAGAGAACGACACGAAGTATCACTGTAACAAAAACAAACACTACGAAGAGAACGACACGAAGTATCACTGTAACAAAAACAAACACTACGAAGAGAACGACACGAAGTCAGAAGAGAACAGCACGAGGTGAGAAGGAAGTCTCACGGAGTGAAAAAGGTAGACAGACACGCGATCAGAAGGAAACAGGACGAAGATAGAAATAAACAATCACGAGGACATAAACATAAGAATAACACGAAGACACGAATACAAAAGCAACACGAAGACATGAATACAAAAACAACACGACATAACAAACTCGCTCGAACTTACAAACGACTCGAAGACGAGGACGACACGAAAACAACATGGAACAATTCAAAGACACGAGGTCTAGGAGAAGCAACACGAAGACAGACATAACAAAGGAACGACTCGAACTAAGAACGACATGGAGACAACCAACAAGCATTGTTGGAACAACACGATGTTGAAAAAGACATCACGAAGTGAAGTGAACACAACCAACACGAAGAATGAAAGGAACAGTACGGACATACAGGGTATTTAACTCATAGCAGTTTTTCTTATTAATCATGGAAAGTTCGAATGCATAACATTACTCATGATATCTGATTAAAAATAACAATATTTAACATAGTGATGCACATCATCAAAACACTAGGGAGGTCACAAAAGTCCAACAATCTCCCCCTTTTTGATGATGGCAACACTATATTAAATAACAGAGATGAAGTGCATGAAGATAAGCTGTGAAAAATAAGCAATGCAGACACACAACACACTCGCCTGCTTTGACGACTCCCAAGAGCTCCCCCTGAACACAACATCCACTTTCCTCTGACTAGAAAACTCAGGACACTTATCTTTCGCTCCCCCTCAGCAAAGCTCAAAAGCACAAGCAAGACACTCTCCCCCTTTGACATCATCAAAAACTAGGGGCAGGTCTGAAGATATCACGAAAAGACAATTGCTGACAGTGGAGAGAAAACAATAGAGTATGGCTGATAAAGGAGAGATATTGAGATGTTTAAGTAATTAAGAACGCCATTAATTTTATGTGAGGATTTTGAGGATCAGTTAGTCAGACTGTGCAAAATGGTGAATGAAGATTTGCTCCATACACAGAACCAGATTCTAAGCAAGTAAGGTACAAGATACCAGTATGGTCAGAGTAAGTCTTTACTCAGAGAGTATAAAGCAAGGAAGTCAGGAAAAACAAAGACCTGTGGTATTGAAAACAAACAAACCAAGACCTAAATGCCAAGTGAACAGAATCTGGATACCAAGAGAAAGAAAATTTTTCAAAGATGGTAAAGATCAAAGATAAATCTGTCAAGTACACCTTTGACATTAGGGAGACACCTTGTTTAGTGGCAGGAATCCCCAGTTACTTGGTGGCAAGATCACATTACCCCTTCTAACAAGAGGACAGAGATAGTATTCTAACTGGTGTTGACATTAAGGTGACACCTTTACCAGAGGCCAGACACCCCAGTTACTAACCAGATATATACCATAGCTCTGTATGATCAAGATAGCTAATTAAGCCTGATTTACTGCCATCTCATGACATGGAATTCTTTCACTTCATTGATGAAAGTCCCAGTTACTCAATGAACAGATAACAAGATTTGTAAAACTTCTTTCATGAATTTTTTTTTTTCATTAAACTGCACTTTAAGCTTTGAAAATTAGTCTTGACTCAGTTTGAGAACAATACACCAGTTCCAAAGTTTTTCAGATAAAAACACTATATACCTCATTTCGGACTCAACTTAGACTAAGTAGGTATGTTGTACTGGCTAGATCAGAAGTCAGTTACAGTGTAGGAAGATAGTCTTGAATTCAGATTTTGATCTCAGTGGGACTAACAGCCGAAATTCCAACAAGAAATTAGATGAACAGTCTTAACGGATAAAACATTCAAAAAATTCTTTTATCCACTTACTCAAACCGATTCTCTTATGAGGTCAGTAAAAGTCCGTTCAGAGTATGTTCAGATTTGGCCAAAAGAGCATGACACCAATTATTAATCTAGCTCCCCCTGAGACCTTGACACCAACTCAGACTTAACCAAGACAACCCTCAAAACACCTCAAGGAAAATAAGGTGGTATCAATCAGTACGAGTGAATCATCAAATACCCATAATGAGGTTATTTTCAACAACTGATAATGAGAAAAGATGAACATAAGAGCACATAACAGATTATTTAGAGATCAATTATTCAATCATGAAATTCTATAAATACCTAATTCTCTGCGCAATGTGCTAAATTTTTCAGTATCCAGTGGCTTAGTGAAAATATCTGTAATTTGTGAGTTAGTGCCAACATGGATCAATTCAAAGGTCTTCCTAGCTACTTCATCACGAATAAAATGATGCCTGATTTCGATGTGTTTAGTTCGAGAATGAAGTACAGGATTCTTTGCAATGTTTATTGCACTAGTATTGTCACAAAAAATGGAAGTGCAACCTGGCTCAACTGAGTAATCCAGAAGCTGGTGTTTTATCTATATAACCTGTGTGCCACAGCTCCCTGCTACCACATACTCAGCTTCAGCAGTAGAAAGAGCCACAGAGTGTTGCTTCTTGGATCCCCAAGAGACTAGGCATCCTCCTAAAAATTCACAGTGACCACTAGTACTTTTCTTGTCCAATTTATATCCTGCATAATCTGCATCTGTATATGCAATGAGATCTAAACTACATGATGCAGGATACCAAAGACCTAGATCATGGGTAGCAGATAAGTATCTAAAGATTCTTTTTACAGCTGCCCAATGTAATTCAATAGGCCTAGACTGGTATCTGGCACACATCCCTACACTAAATTGAATGTCAGGCCTGGATGCTGTTAAGTAGAGGAGTGAACCGATCATACCTCTATATAATTTAGCATCCACTTCTTTACCTTTTTCGTCTGAATCCAGTGAGGAGTTGGTGCCCATGGGTGTTGAGATAGTCTTGAGGTTGGTCATTCCAAACCTTTTCAGCATCTCCAGAGTGTACTTGGTTTGATTTATGAAACAACCATCCTCCATCTGTTTGACCTGCAGCCCAAGAAAATACTTTAGTTCGCCAACTAAACTCATTTCAAATTCATGAGACATAGATTCAGAAAATTCTTTACACAATGTTGAATTGTTAGATCCGAAGATGATATCATCAACATATACCTGGACCACTATTAAATCCTTTCCGAGATTTTTGGTGAAGAGGGTTTGGTCAACCTTACCTCGAGTGTAGCCCTTGCTCAAGAGAAATTCAGAAAGTCTCTCATACCAGGCTCGGGGAGCCTGCTTCAATCCATAGAGGGCTTTATTCAACCTAAAAACCATGTTAGGATGAACAGATAAATTAAAACCTGGAGGTTGTTCAACATATACCTCTTCCTTCAATATCCCATTTAAGAATGTGCTTTTGACATCCATCTGCTGCAGTCGAAGGTTCCTAGAGCATGCAAATGCAAGCAGAATTCGTATAGCTTCCATCCTAGCCACTAGGGCATAGGATTCATCAAAATCCACACCAAATTCCTGACTGTAGCCTTGAGCTACAAGTCTTGCTTTGTTTCTAGAGATAGCTCCGTTCTCATCAACTTTATTCTTGAAAATCCATTTAGTGCCAATGACATGAGTGTTATCAGGTCTGGGAACTAGTTCCCATACAATATTTTTCTCAAATTGATTTAATTCCTCACTCATGGCGGATACCCAAGAATCATGTTTTAAGGCTTCTTCCACAGATTTGGGTTCCACCTGAGATACTAATGCAGCTAAGTCCTGTTCTTGGACAATTCTAAAATGAGACCTAGTCCTAGGAGGATCATGCAAATTTCCTATGGCATTTTCACTAGGGTGGTCTTTGTGAAATATTATCTCACCTGAGGGTTCACCTACCTCAGCTGCTCCTTCTTGCTGTGAGTTTTCTGGTTGAGCAGCTGGCTGCATTTCTTCTTCTTCAATTCTCTCCAAGAAATCTCCCTCATTAGATGGCTCCCTCTCATCATCCATCACTTTGTTAGAGAAACCATTTTCATCAAACACTACATGCGGTGTTTCTTCAACAGTTTGGTCAGCTTTATTGAAAACTCTGTAAGCCCTTGAAGTTTCTGAATATCCGAGAAAAATTCCAGGAGAGCTCCTTGCTTCAAATTTGTCCAACCCATTCTTACCATTATTGTGAATAAAACATTTCGAGCCAAAAACTTTAAAGTAAGAAATGTTTGGCTGCTTACCCTTGAGAAGTTCATAAGGAGTTTTCCTATGAGTAGGTCTTACCAAGGCTCGGTTCAGAATGTAACATGCAGTGTTCGCAGCTTCAGCCCAAAATCTCCTTGGAAGTCCACTCTCAATCTGCATAGTCCTGGCCATTTCAATTATTGACCTGTTTCTTCTCTCAACAATTCCGTTCTGCTCCGGTGTCCTGGGAGAAGAGAATCTGTGAGTCACTCCCTCTTTTGAGCAAAATTCAGAAAATGAAGAGTTTTCAAACTCTCCTCCGTGGTCAGACTGAATAGTAATGATATTATGTTCACCTTGCAGTTTGATTTTATTGAAAAGTTCTTCAAAGTGAACAAAAGCATCATTTTTATTTGCTCAACAAAACAACCAAGAGAATCTAGTGTAGTCATCCACTATGACTAATCCATATCTCTTACCTGACAAACTTTGTATGCGAGTAGGACCAAAGAGATCCATGTGCAAGTGCTGCAGCGGTTTAGATGAAAGATTCTCAGTTCTCAACTTAAAAACTGCACGAGTCTGTTTACCTAGTGCACAAGCATCACATAGCTTGGATCCTAACTGAAATCTTATTCGGGGCAAACCTCTAACTAGGTTATGCTTAGATAGTTTATTTAATGTAGACAAACTAGCATGGCCTAGACGCCTATGCCAGTCAAACGCAACCTGTTCAGAATTAGCAGACATACACAAGTGAGTTTCAGGATTATCATCCAGGTCTACGATGTATACATTGTTTACTCTATGACCTTTGAACATGACATTATCAGAATTCAGCTCAAAAATAGTACAGGAATTATTGTCAAAGAGTACCTTGTGTCCTTTGTCGCAGAGTTGACTAATACTTATCAAGTTGTGCTGAAGTCCTTCTACAAGATACACATCTTCAATGGAGTTAGTAGAGGACTTACCAATTGTACCAACTCCAATTATTCTTCCTCTGTTATTTCCACCGAATTTGACCAGGCCCCTAAACTTCATTTTCAATTTGCTAAATTTGGACCGGTCTCCTGTCATGTGCCTGCTATAGCCGCTGTCAAGATACCACTTGTTATGCTCGGCTGCCAGGCTAACCTGCGAAAGTTCAGACAAAGTAATGTGGGACCCAATTCAAATTGGGTCCAAAGACATTTTTCAATTTATCCAAATCACACTTAGGAACCCACATTTGTTTTACTGTTCTTTTCAGAGGTTTCATATAAATTGATTCTTCCTTCTTGGCATTTCTCAGTGGGTGTTGAATGAGCCTATTCCTATTAAAATTATGTTGTTTCCGTGCAGAGAAATTATTGTTTGGCCTCTTAGAGGAAACACGTGTGTGCTGAGCATAATTCATGTAGCCATTTTTATTCAAATGAGAATTGTGCTGAAGGTGATGCATGTTCGCATGCTTTCCTTGATAACTATCATGCTGAATTTTCTTAGCGAAACTGTTCACCTTTCTAGTGACATCAATAGGAATGGTTGTGTGAGAACCCTTGTTCCACACCTGTTGCACAGGAACAGTTCTAGTCTCAGGATTTTCTGACTTAGTCTGCTAACCAGTGGGTTGAGTAGATTTGCTGGTCGAAACCTTCAATGTGGAGACAGATTTGGAGCTGGATGGGGTTTCCAATTTTTCTTTGCCCTTGGCGGGGCAGAACGTGACAGCTCTGAATTCAAAGGGTTTTTTACTTGTGGGGCTGTATCCTAATCCTTCCCTATTGAAGTTTACTCTCGACCCTAGAAGGGCATCCAGATTGTTTCTCCCCTCTGTAAATTTTTCTAGCATTTTTCTTTTGTCCTCAATCTCCTTCTGAAGCTCATTACATTGGTCCAGGAGTTCTTGATTGACTTTTCTAACCGCCTCATATTTTTCTGTAATCAGTCTAAACTCCTTTTTACTCTCTTCAGTTTTACTCTTCAGCTCATTCATCCTAGCTAGATTTTCCTCTCTTTCCATTCTAAACTTCTCGATCTCACTTCTAGCCTGATCTAGCTCAATGGCCATCTCCTTGATTTTCATGTTGTCCGTAACAACAATAGAGTGTTCCTCAGAAACAGAGTGAAACTTTCGTTTAAGCATTCTATGCTCCTTGGTTAGAAAATTATATTTAGCTAACAGGTCGCCATAAGCGTCCTCCCAATCATCCAAAGTAAAATTCTCAAATAAGTTCGTTACCTCTTCCTCATGGTTGGCCAGGAGGCAAGTCTTCTCTTCACCTTCACTGGACAAGGTGGCTTCTGGATCCTCCTCCTCGTCACTCCATGTGCACAGCATGGCTTTCTTCTTCTTGTGCACCATCTTCTTTTGGTATCCGGGAGCCCTAGCTTGCAGCTCTGGACATTCACTTTTCATGTGACTAGGTTTCTGACAATGGTAGCATGTAACCTTCTTAACAAACCGGTTCTTCTCAAGTTCTTGTTCAAGAGACTTCCTTGCAGCATTGAATCTCTTTCTCCTGTAGAATTTCCCTTTAGTCCTCAGGAATTTTCTGAATTGCCTGGTGAGCATGGCCTGCTCGCTCTTGTCCAGGTCTGAGAATCCGTCAGAGTCTTCGCTGCTACCACCACTGTTGCTGCTGCTGCTGCTCTTTTTAGTATGTCGTGAGACCTTCAGAGCAACATTCTTTCCCTTTTTGTCATGTCCATCATTCCCTTGTCTGAAGTTCATTTCGTGGGTCATGAGAGACCCAATCAGCTGGGTTACTGACATGGCGGATAAATCTCTTGATTCCTCTATGACGGTCACCTTAGTATCCCAGATGGGAGTTAGGGACCTAAGGATCTTCCTGACAATGTCTTCTTGCTGAATCTCCTTTCCAAATCCTCTCAGACTATTGATGATCATAGACAATCTAGCATACATTTCTGTGATCGACTCCTCTGGCTTCATTTTAAACAACTCATACTGAGTTGTAAGCATATTGATCTTGGTAGCTTTTACTTGAGATGTGCCCTCATATATTAACTGTAATTCATCCCACATTTTCTTTGCAGTCTTGCACGCTGAAATCCTCAAGTACTCTTCAGGGTGGACGGCGCACTGTATGATGCTAAGAGCTGTCCAATTCAGTGCAGAGAGTTTTACCTGTTCCCTTGTCCATATGTCTTCATTCGGTGGAAGTTGGTACGGACCATCTGTAATTACTCTTCAGAGCTTGTGGCTTTGGGCCCTGATAAAGACTTCCATCCTATTCTTCCAGAAAAAATAGTTATTACCATCGAAGAAAGGGGGACGGGTGATTGACTGCCCTTCAGCAATGTAGCTGCGAGGACCAGCGGATCCGTTTCCCTGGCCGTTGGACCACATATTGGGAAATACCCGCTCTGATACCAAGTGTTAGGGTATTAGGCCCAGATAAAGAGGGGGGTGAATGTATCCTTCAATGAATAAAGGCCAATTAAAAACTCAGATGCTAGATGTAGACACGCCAAAATTGACGTTACTGTGAGTACATCTCATATCGCCTTGTAATGCCCCAATTTGACCCTCAAATTAGTTCTATTTGAGTGGTTTTTCTCACTTTTCTTGGATTTCTCCCCTTTTTCACCCTTTTATTATTTTTTTTCTTATTTTTCCCTTTTTTTTGGATTTTTCTGGATTTTTTTAGATTTTCTGGGTATTTTTCTCTATTTTTCCGAATTAACGACTTGACGTGGGGCGTCTTTTAAATAACGACTTATACATGGGCGTTTTTTAAAAAATTAACGACTATATTGGAGGGCGTCCATTCTTTCAAATTCCTATTTTTCTAGATTTTTCTGGGAATTTTTCGGAATTTTTCAAGAATTAACGACTTAAAAGGGGGCGTTATTTTGAATCTAAAAATAATAAAAATTAAACAAAATGAATTCACGCCTTAAACAAAGGCGTGACTTTCAAATTGAATATTTTAATATTATTTTTCAACCCCTTCCAGAGGTGATTTGGTGGCCTTCCGGGTGTCAGAAAAATTCGCAAAAATAGTCGTTGGAATCAGGGCAACGAGATGCACCTTCACCTAAAAAATGGGAAAATAATATTGAGAAATAAAAAATGGCCCTATTTTGAATATTTTGAATTAACGTCCTTTGTTAGGGCGTGTCTTAATTAACGCCTTTGAATCAGACGTGTTTCACAATTTTTCAAATAAATTCTAAAATTTGATTTTTGAATTAACGCCCTTATATAAGTCGTGTTTTAATTAACGCCTTTTCGAAAGGTCGTCAATTCTTTAAGTAATGCCTTCTCCTAAGGCGTGTTTTAGAATTTTCAAATAAAAGATAGACTTATTTCCAAAAGTGATCCAGGAAGAGACGCCTTAGCCTAAGGCGTGTTTTTAAGAAACGCCCTCTGGGAAGGTCGTCAATTCTTGAATTGACGCCCTGCTCCAAGTCGTGTTTCAGTTTTATGTTCCGAACGAACGCAGCCTTTCCCCAGAGAATCCCTGCTTCGTTTGGGCTCTTGCCCAGTCTTATCTTCCCCTCTTTGGGCTCTTGCCCCTTCTTATCTTTTCCTCCGTAGGACTCTTTCCTTCTTATCTCTTCATTCGAGTCTATTTTAATAGAGCATACCGCTCTGTTAATAGGTTGGATCCCCTTCGATTTCTGTCATCTTCTCCTCTTCTTCTTCCGTCTTCTTCTTCTTCCCAGTTTTTCTTCTTTCTTCTATCTTCCGTTTTCTTCACCTTCCCCTTCTTCTTCTTCTTCTTCTTCTTCTTCTTCTATTCTTCTTCTTTCTCCTCCTTCTTTCGATTATCTTCTTCTGTTCTTTCTCTTTTTCTGTTTTCTTCTTTTCTACAGGAACCGAAGGAAGGCTTTTTGGCTAAGGAGGATTTCTACATCAACATCTTCATCCTTTTTGAAGATTTTCTCCCCATCAAGCATCAAAACCAAAGAGCACAATCAGATTTTTATTCTATCTCCTCTTATTTTCATTAGTTCATAGTGCATGCATCATTATTATTATATTGATTTTTTTTTTTTCATACTCAATCACATTGA
The DNA here is from genome assembly GCA_022559845.1 of Amorphophallus konjac. Lineage (NCBI taxonomy): Eukaryota > Viridiplantae > Streptophyta > Magnoliopsida > Alismatales > Araceae > Amorphophallus > Amorphophallus konjac. The sequence goes on along the minus strand of CM040121.1, from coordinate 340,810,218 downwards.
GATCTCCCCTTAGTGCACTCTTGCACTCTTTCCCCTTTTCCTATTCATATTTTTGCATCTTCACGCATTCATTCATCTCCCACACCCTTTTTGCATAGGGGTTTAAGGGCAACCACCCTTAAGGTGTGTTCTTCACCATGATTTCATGCTCATCTTTATTTAGGATTTGATGCTACACTCACCACATATCTAATGCAATTTCTTTATTGGTGTTGTCTTTGTTGTTTGCAAGGGTAATCAAAGGAAGAACTCTCTTCATCGGCCGGCCGATTTGAAGAGAAAGGAGCACTCACAATCCCCGCACTTAAAGGTATTTTTCGCGATCTCTCCCATGCTTTTTATTTGTTAAATCTTTTGAGACCCTCGCGTCTCTGGCGATCACACACACTCCACATTAGCACCTCGTGCTATTTTTATTGCACCCATATATTTATTGCTTTTTATATTTTTAAGTGTGGATTTTAATCCGAATCTACAAATTGGCGATCACGGTGGGACCCTTTGTGTTCTTCATCTATTATCCGTTTCCCCTTAGGCACCCGCGTGTGCCATCTCCCTTATTTGCACCCTCGGTGCGTCCCCCTTTTGTGCCCCTCGGGCACCCTCCATTGGTTTTGTCCTTTTCCCTAAGTGATTTGTCAATTTATTGATTTTTCTTTAAAATCTCCACTTATTTGAAATTTTGATGAGCATGCTTATATCTTATATTTGTTGATTGCCTGCGACTGTGAGTGGTTGTTACTGTTGGCCGTGGATTGAGAATTAACGCCTCTGTCGGAGGCGCCTTTTGATTTCACGCCCTAACCCAGGGCGTGTTGTTTGAAGTTAACGCCTTCTGACAGGGCGTTTGCTAGCTGTCTCCAATTATCTCTGCTTGCTTGGTGAATTCACGCCCGTTGCAAGGGCGTCTTTATCTTTATTAGCGCCTCCCTTAAAGGCGTTTTCTTGGATTTGACGTCCGCTGGATAGGGCGTCCTTTTATTTATAGCGCCTCACACTAAGGCGTGTTTTACCCTACCCCTTGGCCCCTCACGTTGATTCACGACGGTCACACCGTCGTGTCCTTGTTTAGTAGCGTCCCCTTCCAGGGCGTGTTTTTACTGTGGGTTTCCAGAACCCCCCGGTTGTGATTTTTCATGATATTTCATGCTTATCTTTTTTGATTGATCATATTATTGTGGTTGGCCTGTTTACCCTGTTTCATTCATATTTGCATTGGTTTGGGAGCCCCCTCCTCTTCATTAGGATCCACACACCCCCTTGGTGAAGGAACGACCCTCCATTGAGCATTCCGTCTCTTTGGATTGGAAATTCCTAAACCAAGCCTCCGTAAGTCCCCGCACCCGTGGATTCCCTCACGGACGCCGGGCAGGTTGTACCCTTTTGGAGTCCCGATATAGTTGGCCTAATACGTGGTGAGTGAGAGTTCCTAGTTGGCATTGGAGTTCAAATCTCATTTGAAACTAGGACTCTCCTTGTGTGAATCTTTCCAAACTTTATTAAAATCCTTAATTCACCAAGGATAAAACAATCAAAAATCACGGTAACCATTCCAACTTGTGTGCTTATTTGCATAATTATTGGGAATTTTTGACTATATAATGGCTTACCATGATAGAAACATGTTCAATTCGATTCATGAGGATGCACAGCCTAGCACTTCATATCCTCAATTTCAACATGTTAATCAGCATTCTCACCATTCTTTCAAGGGACCACGCCCTTATTCTCATGGTCATGCCCGACCCATGGGTAATGTCCATCTTCATGGTCTCCCTCCTCAATTTCGAGCCACTATTCCTACAGGACCGTCTCATCCTAATGACGGGAAAGTCTCTCAAATCTTGCATGCATTAGATCATCTTACCCCTCAACAGATCCAAGCCCTTAAGGCTGCCGTTGAGGGTACATCTCATGCATCTCTCCCTCCTTCCAATTCTATTCGGGTGGCCCATCACCCATCTCCCTCCAATTCTACACGGGTGGCCTATCACCCACCTCCTCCTTCCAATCATATTCGGGTAGCCCATTACCCATCTCCCCCTATTCATTCTACTCGGGTGGTCCGACACCCACCTCCTTCTATTCCTCCTCCAACACGGCCCCGAGGCCCTTTTACTCCTTGCAATCCGGCCCGTCCGGGTTCTTTTACGGGTCATCCCGTCAACTCCCCTCCACGGCCTTTTTATGCGGCCCCTCCTCCTTCAAGGCCCTGCCAACCTCCTGTTGTTCATGTTACACCCCTCCAGTAAACTCTGCTCGATAAGATTACTTTGATGGAGGAACAAATAAAGAGGGTCACGGCTCCTCCTACTCCAGTCAATCCTCTCCATGCCGCTTTAGACGAAATTACAAAGATGGAGAATGAATGGAAAGACAGGATGGATGATTATGACTTCGGCATTCCAAGCGAGGAAGAGCCGGCAATTGAAGAATCTGAGGCAGCGTACGATGATGATGAAGCTCCGCAGGCACCCCTTTCGAGTTTCCTTAATTTCCCGCTCCCTCCACTTTCATTCGATGAACCTCCTGCTCAGGATGAAACCATCCCCGATCCAATCCCTATTTATGAGACTAATTGGTGTTACGATGATGGGTCGATACTTCAATCACCCACACCGGCACATTGTAAGTCTCCTCCTATCCTTGACACCGGATACATTACACCTCCTCCTATTACACCATTAACCCCCGCAACACTGGCCTCCCCCAAGCCTTCCACCATTAAACCTCCACCCGTTAAGCCATCTACCTCCACACCATTAGCCTCCGTCGAACCCATCATTAAACCTTCCCTAATCAGCCTCCCACTAGCCTCCACCTCGGCCTCCACTTACCCAATTTCACCACCATTACCCTCCATTATGCCTTTAACCCCAAAACCCATGCCTCCACCACATAGCCTTTCGCCTTTACCTATGGTTAATTCTGAGCAGGATCCACCACTTTTTGCACCCGAGCCAATCCCGACCGCTTGCAAGCAAAGGGAGAAACTCGATGTGTTTGAACCTCCGCCTCCACTTACGCCAACACCTTCCATTATAACTCCACCATTCATGGAGCCTTCCGCCTCCGCTTCACCTCCCTCTACTACTCGGAATGGGGGGCCTTCTGCAAGCACAGGTGCCGAAGATAATCAAGAGCCGGGCAGCAAGGATTTGGCCGTGCCATTCAAGATGCAAGAATTCATTTGCCGGATGCCAATCCGGGTTATTGTGCCAAGCACGGTCGAAGAAGCCAAGTCGCCGCCATGCCGGGCGTTGATGCCGTCTAAGGGCCGGGCAGGGCACCCCTTGTTCCAATTTCCGAATTCCGAATTCATTATTCCTTACAAGGGGCGAATGCCCATTTTATTCAACATTCCATATTCATCACCATCAATGGGCATGGCGATGCTTCATGTTCCAACTCTACGACTCCCTCACCTTATTGATCTTCGCTTTCCAAGGGGGTGGTCATTTATTGAAGCTTCCTTTATTGGGCCAATTGGTCGTACATGTTCACTGCCGTGGAGGGGCAATTGTCTTAAGGGGTCGTCCCCTATTTCTTCCACTCTTGTTCATTCAACTTCATCCATATCCATTTCAATCACCTTTTCTTCATGGGCCACTCCAAGGGAAAAGAGGAGGATCTCACCTTCTCACTCTTCACATTCTTTATCTTCTTCGAATTTCATGCATTTTTCATTCATTCATTCATTCCATTCTTTGCATTCATTGCATCCATCATTTTGCATACATTTGCACCTCCTGCTTCCCGGGTTTCCAAACCCGTATCTTCCCCGCCTTCCGGCACCGCCGGATATTCCGCATTTCCCATCTTATTCATATTCATCCTTTTATCCACTCTCCTTGGGGCATCGCGTCCCCCTTCCTGCCATTTCCCTGGAACCTCCAGGAATTTTATCCCTCCTCTTTGGGCATCTCGCCCTTTCTGATTCTATTTCTCCGGAACCTCCGGACCTTTCTCTCGGGCACGACGCACCTTTCCATCTTCTCCTTACTGATTTCATTCCTCCGGAACCTCCGGATTCTTCATCTGATTCTCTCTATCTTTTCCCCGGGCATCGCGCCCCTTTCTATTTGCTTCCTCCGGAACCTCCGGACTTTCCCCTCGGGCATCGCGCCCCCTTCCACCTCATTTCACCGGAACCTCCGGACCATCCAGCTTCCTTCCGATTCATCTTTCTACTCCTCCGGGATATCACATCCATCATTTTCTTCTTCCTTTTTTATCATCTTTTTCCATATTTCTTCCGAGGGCATCGCGTCCCTTCTTTTGTCATTCCTCCGGAGCCTCCGGATGAGTCCTCCTATCATGATTCTCCTCCGGACCCTCCAGATCCACCTCTTTCTATCTACCAATTTCTTCTTCTGATTCCTCCCGATCCTGGGTCCGACCCAACTTCTTCTACATCCATTGCTCTGGGCATCTGCCCTTTCTCCCATTGTTTTAGGGGCTTTAGTCCTTACTCCACCTCCTAATTTTTCGCTTCTTTTGTAGACTGTTCCATGTAATCAGGGTCTCTGTGCCTTAGTGAGGGAGTTCTAGCCCTCGCCTCTCTTCCTTTTTCTCCTTATTCGTCTGAGTCTGGTCTTGGCACCACTCCCTCTTGTTAAGCCACTTTCAAATCCTTTGCTTCCAATCCTTTTGACTGCCAAAGAGGACAAATACCATGATGATCAACCTCTCGCAGCAGCTGCTTCTACAAAGGTTGCAAGGTAACATATTGGCGTAAGTAAGCATTTTTATGATATCATTTCCTCATTACTTCACGCATGATATTCAAAATGAAGTGCTTCTTAACAAGATTCAAAAGTGGTGTTTTAAACCTTTATCTTAAACTTTTGAATTCTCATTAAAAAAAAAAAAAAAGAAAAAAGAAAGAGTCTTTAGGCTTGCTATGCAGCACCTTTGGTTAATAAGAACCCCGCGCTGGGAATTCGACATTCTCTCCCCGCTTGTTAAGAGCAACCCTTAGCTGGGCATTCCACACACTTCACGGCGTCCTTAGCCGGCTTCTTTGGTTAAACACCGTTGCTACCTTGGCCATGCCATGAGTATATCTGAAAGTCTTTTCTCTTCTCTACTCGGCCGCGTGCAGGGGCAAGAGGTTGACGGATGAGATGACCCAACCTAGGTAATCCCCAATACGAGAGGAGTCTCAAATAGGGGCAGTCTTGACCCAAAATCAACATTAATATGAGTTTTCATATGAGTTTCATGATATACATCTCGCCAAAAGGGCTATTATGAAAATCAAGTCAAAATTTCGATAAATTCAAAATTGTGAATTATGGCATGTCAAGAGTGGCAAAGTCCCCGCAGGAAAAACCCTGGTCGTATGCATGTCAAGGGTCTAAAAATCAAAGGCATAAAGCCCCGGCACAACAGACTATCTCTTTGAAGGGAACACCTTGGAAGGAATTCAAGTCTTGATATCTCTCATCCTGCATAAAGCTTATCTCCAATTATTCTTCTCTTCTCCCTCCAAGACTGAATGTTTCTCGGGTATGGCCTTGGTAGGGGCACCGTTGATCAAAGACGGTCGGTTATAGGGCGCCACCTTGCAATGCACGCCCAGCTTTGGGCAGTTTTAAGCAAAAAGGGAAGGAACAAGGACCCCTAGCCAGTGGTTTAAAACACTCTTTGATGCTGCTTTAGCAATGTCTAACCAAAATCAAACAAAAAAATTGAATATTTCTTGTCCAAAATCCATAAAAATTTGAATACCTTTCTCAAAACTTCATAAAAATTTGAATATTTTTCAAAACCCACAAAAATTTGCATATTGATCAAAACTCATAAAAATTTGAATATCTTTTTCAAAACTCATAAAAATTTGCATATTTCAAAACTCCAAAAATTTTGCATTGTATTTTCTGATGGTGCCTTTTGCAGGAACAACAAACTTTCCAAGGACCGAGAGCCCGGGATGAGTCCTCCCTCCACTCATTATTATCAATCTATTGATTCTCTCCCGATATTTTCATAAAATGCCGCCCAGGGGCATTTTGATTGTCATCTCCACCACGTTTCTTGATGATTATTTATCTCCAAATCTTTTTAATCAACTCCTGCTAATTTCATCTGATCACTCCGCCGATGGGCATTATATCAGATCTTGATCATTCATCTCCAAATCTTGATTAGCCAGATTATCTCCTCATGATAAAACAACAAACAATGCTATGAGTTGACTTATGCTATTCATGCTGTTCATGCCATATGCATGCTATAATTGAGGTTTTGATGATTGCTATGCTTTGAGTCATGCCTTATTCATTATTTGTTATCTTTTATATCTTGGCTGATGAATTTTTGAGCGCAGGATAAGAAGCTCTTGGTCACGCCGGCTGGGCATCATCATCAAAGCCCCACGGTGCTTGCAGCTCATTCCCAGTTCCCATACTTATTGCTCCACCATCTCTCCCTGTATGCATTCTACTATATGTTATTACGCTACTAGATTATATCAAGGACCTTGTGGCTTTGGTAAATCTGGAATTTGAGTTCCCCTTCATCAAAAACAATGATGATTCCAGAGGAGTCTTAGTCACACGGATAGGCCGTTGAGCCATCCAAGACTGGGGACGATGGTTCCCTTTTACGAGTTGGTGCGTGGATAAACGGGCTTCGGCTTAGTATCAGCTCGCGAAATTGGTTTCTTGACCCAGTCTTGGCAGTTTAACAATATTATCCTTGATTATTCTATATTTTCATTTGATTTATTTTTTCCCTTTGAACCCAGCATGCATTCATGTAGGAATTTGAAACAATTGTTGAAAAATCATTCTGATAAGCTGTTTTTGTGGGTCAAATTGATCTTGATCTTCAATGTGAGATATTCCATGCCGAATTGAGTCCTCAGTTCGTTTTGTCGCTGTTTTGGGTCATTTTCTCGAAAGCTCCTTGTTTGGATTTCTATCATCTTATTTTATCTCCTTTCTTTGATCCACCTTGGCTGCAGCACGTCCACTGGCTGGTAACCGCTCCCCAATGGTGAAACTTGCAGGTTTGTGACCTGAGGTACTTCCACCGCGCTGGAAGTTGATCATTTTATTTTATCTCCTTCGTGCACCGCGTGCACACCTCCCCCTTTATCCAAACATTGTTGATTTCGTTGGATTTCCCGAGATTGCTTCATCTCGTGCTTTTGATTTCAATTCTCATCAAGTGATGTCGATTGCGTGTCTCATCACACCTTGGCATCTACTTTTCAGTTTGCTCTGCTCCCTTGCAAAGCAGACGCCAAGGCGGGGCAGCTGTAGACACGCCAAAATTGACGTTACTGTGAGTACATCTCATATCGCCTTGTAATGCCCCAATTTGACCCTCAAATTAGTTCTATTTGAGTGGTTTTTCTCACTTTTCTTGGATTTCTCCCCTTTTTCACCCTTTTATTATTTTTTTTCTTATTTTTCCCTTTTTTTTGGATTTTTCTGGATTTTTTTAGATTTTCTGGGTATTTTTCTCTATTTTTCCGAATTAACGACTTGACGTGGGGCGTCTTTTAAATAACGACTTATACATGGGCGTTTTTTAAAAAATTAACGACTATATTGGAGGGCGTCCATTCTTTCAAATTCCTATTTTTCTAGATTTTTCTGGGAATTTTTCGGAATTTTTCAAGAATTAACGACTTAAAAGGGGGCGTTATTTTGAATCTAAAAATAATAAAAATTAAACAAAATGAATTCACGCCTTAAACAAAGGCGTGACTTTCAAATTGAATATTTTAATATTATTTTTCAACCCCTTCCAGAGGTGATTTGGTGGCCTTCCGGGTGTCAGAAAAATTCGCAAAAATAGTCGTTGGAATCAGGGCAACGAGATGCACCTTCACCTAAAAAATGGGAAAATAATATTGAGAAATAAAAAATGGCCCTATTTTGAATATTTTGAATTAACGTCCTTTGTTAGGGCGTGTCTTAATTAACGCCTTTGAATCAGACGTGTTTCACAATTTTTCAAATAAATTCTAAAATTTGATTTTTGAATTAACGCCCTTATATAAGTCGTGTTTTAATTAACGCCTTTTCGAAAGGTCGTCAATTCTTTAAGTAATGCCTTCTCCTAAGGCGTGTTTTAGAATTTTCAAATAAAAGATAGACTTATTTCCAAAAGTGATCCAGGAAGAGACGCCTTAGCCTAAGGCGTGTTTTTAAGAAACGCCCTCTGGGAAGGTCGTCAATTCTTGAATTGACGCCCTGCTCCAAGTCGTGTTTCAGTTTTATGTTCCGAACGAACGCAGCCTTTCCCCAGAGAATCCCTGCTTCGTTTGGGCTCTTGCCCAGTCTTATCTTCCCCTCTTTGGGCTCTTGCCCCTTCTTATCTTTTCCTCCGTAGGACTCTTTCCTTCTTATCTCTTCATTCGAGTCTATTTTAATAGAGCATACCGCTCTGTTAATAGGTTGGATCCCCTTCGATTTCTGTCATCTTCTCCTCTTCTTCTTCCGTCTTCTTCTTCTTCCCAGTTTTTCTTCTTTCTTCTATCTTCCGTTTTCTTCACCTTCCCCTTCTTCTTCTTCTTCTTCTTCTTCTTCTTCTATTCTTCTTCTTTCTCCTCCTTCTTTCGATTATCTTCTTCTGTTCTTTCTCTTTTTCTGTTTTCTTCTTTTCTACAGGAACCGAAGGAAGGCTTTTTGGCTAAGGAGGATTTCTACATCAACATCTTCATCCTTTTTGAAGATTTTCTCCCCATCAAGCATCAAAACCAAAGAGCACAATCAGATTTTTATTCTATCTCCTCTTATTTTCATTAGTTCATAGTGCATGCATCATTATTATTATATTGATTTTTTTTTTTCATACTCAATCACATTGAGATCTCCCCTTAGTGCACTCTTGCACTCTTTCCCCTTTTCCTATTCATATTTTTGCATCTTCACGCATTCATTCATCTCCCACACCCTTTTTGCATAGGGGTTTAAGGGCAACCACCCTTAAGGTGTGTTCTTCACCATGATTTCATGCTCATCTTTATTTAGGATTTGATGCTACACTCACCACATATCTAATGCAATTTCTTTATTGGTGTTGTCTTTGTTGTTTGCAAGGGTAATCAAAGGAAGAACTCTCTTCATCGGCCGGCCGATTTGAAGAGAAAGGAGCACTCACAATCCCCGCACTTAAAGGTATTTTTCGCGATCTCTCCCATGCTTTTTATTTGTTAAATCTTTTGAGACCCTCGCGTCTCTGGCGATCACACACACTCCACATTAGCACCTCGTGCTATTTTTATTGCACCCATATATTTATTGCTTTTTATATTTTTAAGTGTGGATTTTAATCCGAATCTACACTAGACGCAAACACAGAATGAAACAAATTCAATTAAACGTAAGAGCAAACACCAGGAGCGCGCCTATCCAAGCATCTAGCGGAAGCAAGCACACAAAGCAAACCACTGCTCAATAGTTTTTAGGTGGTCCGGTCCTCCAGACCTACATCCACCCCTCACTCCCAACCGGAGTGAGGCTTCACTAGCCAATGCTAGACAAGCAGACTCAGTCTGCAAACAGTTGCTGCCACACAGCTTGACCAGGGGAGCAGCCTCCCCTCTTCCTCCCAACCGGAGGGACCCCTGGACTTGCAACCCGCAAGCCCAGAACCGGAGACAAGTCTCCCTTCCTCTGACCAGAGGGAACCCACAAGTAGCTCCCAGCTACTTGCAATCGGAGATCAGATCTCCCTTCTCCTGATCCACAGGAGGAACCCGACCTCACTACTAAGAATCGAAAGAACAAGGAAAACCAAATAAGAAGAAAAACAGAAACACGAAATGAAAGATAACTTCAGCAAACAGACGCTGAAAAGTGAAATGCACAATGTGGCTCTCAACGGAGCTGACTGGCCTGAATCTGATCCACGGTCCAGTTGACAGATCTTCAGGTAGGCTTCTCTTCCTCTTCTCTTCTCTCTCACTTTCTTTTTCTCTTCACCCTTACGAGCTCTCTAACTCTCTCTTTCTCTTCTTTTCCTTCTGCTCTTCTTCTCTTTCTTTTCTGCTAGATCGAACTCTCTTCACTTCTCCTCTTTTGCTTTTTTTTTTTTCGATCAACCTTCATCTGTGGACGAAGGCTTCCTTATATAGCCGCAGCAGCAGGTGGGTAAGGTGCAGAATGCGTGTGCCTCCCACGCTTCATCCAGAACCTTCTTGCCACGTGCCCTTATAGCATTGGTTCCTTTAGTATCGGATCACGTGCAGCCCAGACACAGGTGAATGTTCTTCCTCGGACCTGCAAGGAGATAAAAACCATTAACACTGAGGGCCACAAGAACTAAAACTGCATGAGGTATGTGATAGCAATACGAGATGCACTTTACTGAGAACGACACGAGATACACAAGATTATTACAGTAGGTGACAAGGAGAGAATGACACGAGGTCAGATGCAAACAGCACGAAGTAAAAAGAGAACGACACGAAGTATCATTGTAACAAAAATAAACACTACGAAGAGAACGACACGAAGTATCACTGTAACAAAAACAAACACTACGAAGAGAACGACACGAAGTCAGAAGAGAACAGCACGAGGTGAGAAGGAAGTCTCACGGAGTGAAAAAGGTAGACAGACACGCGATCAGAAGGAAACAGGATGAAGATAGAAATAAACAATCACGAGGACATAAACATAAGAATAACACGAAGACACGAATACAAAAGCAACACGAAGACATGAATACAAAAACAACACGACATAACAAACTCGCTCGAACTTACAAACGACTCGAAGACGAGGACGACACGAAAACAACATGGAACAATTCAAAGACACAAGGTCTAGGAGAAGCAACACGAAGACAGACATAACAAAGAAACGACTCGAACTAAGAACGACATGGAGACAACCAACAAGCATTGTTGGAACAACACGATGTTGAAAAAGACATCACGAAGTGAAGTGAACACAACCAACACAAAGAATGAAAGGAACAGTACGGACATACAGGGTATTTAACTCATAGCAGTTTTTCTTATTAATCATGGAAAGTCCGAATGCATAACATTACTCATGATATCTGATTAAAAATAACAATATTTAACATAGTGATGCACATCATCAAAACACTAGGGAGGTCACAAAAGTCCAACAGCTTCCACTAGTAACACTAGCACAGCTGACTCAGTCTGCAACAAATGCTGCCACACAGCTTGACCAGGGAAACAACCTCCCCTCTTCCTCCCAACCGGAGGGACACCCCAAGTGACTCCCAGCCACTTGAAAAACAGAGACACACGGTCTCTCTTCCTGCAGACCCGGAGGGAACCCCTGGACTTGCTACCCACAAGCCCAGAACCGGAGGACCAAACCTCCCTTCCTCCAAACCGGAGGGGAACCTAGAGACCCAAGTCTCTCTTCCTCTGAACCCCAGAGGGAAGCACAAGTGACTTTAAGTCACCTGCAAACCAGAGGTCTCGGACCTCTGTTCCTCCCAACCGGAGGGACCCCTGGACTTGAAACCTACAAGCCTAGAACCGGAGGACGAGCCTCCCTTCCTCTAACCAGAGGGAACCCACAAGTAGCACCCAGCTACTTGCAACCGGAGATAGCAATCTCCCTTCTCCTGAACCAACAGGAGAGACCCCGACCTCTCTACAGAGAATCGGAAATACAGCAGGTGAATAGTTCAAAAGAAAAACAAAACCCTGCAACAGAAAGCTGAAAAGATAAAAATAAATGTGGCTCTCGCAGGAGCTGGCTGGCCTGGATTTGATCCACGGTCCAGCAGGAACTTCTTCTACTGCTTCTTTCTTTCTCCCAGCACGAACTCTCTTTTCTTCTTCTTCTTCTTCTTCTTCTTCTTTCTTACTTCTTCTTCTTCTTATTGCTTCTACCTTCTCCTTCTTCTCACTCTCTCTATCTCACTGTCTCTCTTTCTTTTTCTTCTTCTGCTCTCTCGATCTAGCTCTCAGCTTTCTCTATCTCTTCTTTCTCTTCTTCACTTCTTCTCTTAGCTCTGGCTGCTTCTACTTCAGTCACTCTCTACCCTCACCTGCTCTTCAGAGGAAGAAGACACATATTTATAGCAGCAGCAGATTAGGGCAGCGTGTGCTCTCCACGATTCCCGCCCAAATGCTTCAGTCCACGTGGAGGCTCCTCTGCATCTCGGATCACGTGCCAGATGCCACCCTCGTATCACGTGCCCCACTCTGCATAGGCTCCACGAACAGTACCTGTCACACAGTCATAGGAGATTAATCAGAAGGATAGAATGTATAGACTTTGAAGACTTAGCCAACGAGTGTATTGACTTGAAAAGCTAGCCACGAGTGTATAGACTTAAGATGTGATAACAAGTGTGTAGACTTGAACTTAGAAATGAATGTATAGACATTAGAACAACAAAAGGTGCACTATACTGAAAACGACACGAGGTACATAAGATGACTACAGCACGAGATAAACAGAGAACGACACGAGGTACATACAGTATCAAAGCTAACACTACAAAGATAACGACACGAAGTCAGATGAGAACAGCACGAGGTAAGAGAGAACGACACGAGGTAACACGGTAGTAAAACACGCGATCAGAGAAAACCTGGACGAAGATAGAAAGAAGTAACACGAAGACATAAAAATAACACTAAGACATAAACAAAGAATTAACATGTAGACTCAAACACAAAAATAACACAAAAACATAAAAATAGCATGAAGTGTAATCACAAAGCAAGAAAGACATGGGGTCTTGGAAGAAACAACACGAATACAGAAGACTCGAAGACATAGGGGTGACACAGATGGAGCGACACGAGGTGGCACAGAAAGCAGCACGAGGTGCTGCAGTGTTCAGCACGCGATGGAACAAATAACGACACTAAAGCTCATAGTGTTGTCAACCTCAAAGCATGTAAAGACTCAACAATTGAAAGTCTGAAGGTGATGTACAGACTTTATGAGAAGGTAACTGAACACTGTACACACTTCCAATGTACAAACTTCATATGAACAGACCAATGTGCATACTTTTCTTCGATGCATCTACAGTGCAATGTATTGGTTTGACAAACATTATGCAATGTATGGACTTTGATGAATGGCCCAATGTATGGACTTCACGAACAAGATGCAATGCTGACCGATGTATACACTTGGCAAAGAGAGTGATGCATGAACTACCCTGTACAGACTTTAAGACTTAATGAGCAACAAAAAGTAGACAAAGCAGCATGGCGTCAACCCAGCTGATCCACTGCGTCAACGCAGCTAGTGAACAGACAGCCAATGCGTCAACCCAATCTCCAACTTCGTCAACACACTCATTGCACAGAACCCATATTAATGAAAGATAGACATGCAGACATGGTGAGTGTATAATCTATGCCATGCTCACAGTTAAACTATTTTGTGTACCAAGTTCTGAATGAAGTAAACACATATGACATGAGATGGACGCTGTACATACTTGATGCATGTGAACAGTGAGATGGATGTATAGACTTGATGAACTACAACATGAACATTATCCGCAGAGAAGCAATGCACAGAACAGAAATCAAGCACAAACCAATTTATCACAGGCATTCTTCACAATTCAGACATGGCACACTCATGCAATCTCCCACAGAATAGATCAGACATATTCAAGACAAAGTGCTGACTCAATTATGTTGCTATCATTAAAACACCACATCATCTGACTCAATTATGTTGCTATCATTAAAACACCACATCATCAACAAAGCACAAGGGGCACAACAATCTCTCCCTTTTTGATGAGGGCAACATAATGAGTCACAATGACTCATCAAACTATTCTCCCCCTTTGACATAATCAAAAAGAAGGGAAATGGTTTGATAGTAAAATGTAGCACATAAATGCAGCACACAAAGACAGCACATAAATGTAGAGAATGTGTCATGGTTCTTAAAAATGAAGATCTCCCTTATGACAATGAAACAGCTCTCCCCTTATCAACATGCATGATTGACTACTCTCCCCTTAGATGTAAATAAACCATAACTCCCCCTGAAGCACAGGAATGGACTCTGGTTATCCAATAAATCAATCTGAAATCAGCCATTACAAAGAATCTGAATTCTGGTGAAAATACCACAGAATCAGAACTTATTGCAGAACAAGATGGAAGATTCCAACAGTGTGGAGAGAAATGCATCTCAGGAATCAATCTGAAATCCACCACCATAAGGATTCTGAAGTTCAGAGGGCTGCAAGTGAACAAGGTAATAATGGGAGTGGCACCTCACATTTGTATGGTCAGAAAAATGCAGATGGAATCAGTCAACTGATAAGAGAGAAGTTCACTTTGTTGATCATGCAAGAATCTGATCATGAGGGATTTGAATGCATACATCACTTCAATAAGTCTTAAAAGATGTAGACTCTTCTATCATAAGGAGTTATGAAGTGGCAACTTAACCAATCTGATTTAATTTTGATGTATACCAACTTTGCCAAATTAAACTCAATGCTCATATCTGAATCCAAGTTTTAATAAAAGTGAACCAAATAGTCAGAAAAATACTCAAAAACAATCATCTTTTATCTTACACATATGATCTCAATTGCACCTTTGAAAGATACACAGGTTAGTACTGAAGTTAAACACTTTTTCAAGAACATGAGTTGACAGATTTTTTCAAGATAATTTTATTTGAAGCACATTATATTTTTTCCTGAGCAATTTAAGTTGATCAACACCTTTTTACATGAGGCACAACAAGTCTTAGTTGAAGTGACCCAGTTACTCAGTGTGATAACTGGCATTGCCTCTCACTTTGAGAGCAGAGTTAGCAATATGAGTGTCTTTTTACATGAGAAGACACCTTTATCAGAGGCCAGACTCCCCAGCTACTCAACACAAATAAGCTATTGCTCTGTCAGGTTTTGTTTCACTAAATTTTTATCAGAGATAACTGTGGCACCTCATGACATGAGTTACTTTATTTCATTGATAAGGAACTCAGTTTCTCAGTGACCGAGTCATTGCTCTGAATTCATATTTTTTTCATTTAGTCAACTTTTTCAAGTTAATGTTTAACCACAACACTCACTCTATGTATCTCTACCAAAGTAGCCTAGATTTCAAATTTTCAAATATCAGATGAGAGACTTTAAGGATTACATGACACAAGAGGTTAAACTTTATTAAACCTTATCAATAGATATATTCAATTCATTTAATTACAAGGTAGAGAATACATTAATCTTATATCAGTCTGATTCAGTGATAATTCTTAAACCCATATGATAGGAGTTTCTACCAAAATCTCAGACTGAATTGCATGAGATGCAGCTTAAGTTCCTCAGATCAGAACAATAAATTTAGCTGACCAACAACTCAATAATGCAGCCAACATAGTCACACCAGCTAAGAGGTATAGGAAGGAAGAGTACAGGCTGGTGGAAGAGTCAATTAGCAAGAGAGAATCAGGTTTAAAACCACTAGCAGTGACAATCACTCAATACAGGTTTAAAGTCATTTCAGTCAGACAAAATGAGACACTCCTTCTTCAACAGATAGAGGATTAGCAGCCAAATTTTCATATTCAAGAAGGTATGAACTCAAAATAGTCAATTGATGATTTGAAAGAGTGTAGAATGTGAATTTCAAATAGTGACAACAATATAATAAAGCTCCCCCTTGACTATATGCAGTGACTCACATAAGACTCCACAAGCTCCCCCTGAATTGATGCAGTTTATGCAAGTTAGACAGATGAGAATTACTATAAGCATGATTGTTCAATTCATATTTCAGAAAACTTCAGTTTAGCACCAACAGATCAACATGATATGCAATACAGTGCTCTATTTGACTTGACCCATGGTACTGAGCAGAGGACTTGGTCCAAGGACCACCTCACACATGGCAGTAGCATCCAGACACACTCCAACTGCCCTCCAGCAATGTTCCATTTCATATACCATGATGGTCATGCAAATGACATATGCAGTGCAAAGCAATCTCATTTATTTAGTGCAAACAACAGCATGAGAAGAACATCAAAAATCAACCAAGCAAAACAATAATTTCAGATAATGAAATTGAAACAGATTTCAGAACTGACCTGAATTGAGTCCTGGGGTTTTCCTTTTTGAGTGCCTTGGTTAACCCCTTTTATTTCTCCCTCCAAGGCACACCTGTAAAGTAATTGATCATCTTGATCCTGTAGGGACCCAAGCAGCTTTGGGTCCTGCGTTAGCCCTGACAGGTTTTCTAAACATTTTCATAGCAACATTATCATCAAATTTCATCAGTGAGCAGTCATCCATAGAATGTCCAAATTTTCCATAGTATCTACATGAAATGGCTGGTGTTTGATTCTTATGATGCATATTAACAGCAGGGTGATGTTTATAAACATGTTCATAAGATTTTCTGTTATATGCATGAGCAGTTTGATGCTTGTTCTTAACCATCCAACATTCGGCAGATTTATGACCTGGGTTCCCACAGTTATAGCATGAAATTTTCACAAAAGATTTTGCAGGGAATTTGACAAAATGGGGTTTAACATAGTTCTTTTGAACATACCAACAGTCCTTGACTGTGTGCCCCTTTTTCCCACAGTGGGACCAAGCAAAAGAATTTCTTCTATGAAAAACAGTTTTACCCCAAGTAGATCTAAACCAGCACTCAACAGCCTTGTGCCCAGGCTTATTGCAGTTGAAGCACACAATGTGCTGACGAGGATTGTGGTTAGATCCATATGGACCATGAACATGAATGGGGAACTTGGCATGCTGTTTATTGTCTTCTTTCATGATAAAACATTCACTCATGAGATGACCATACTTCCCACAATAATAACATGAACCCTTTTTAATGTGAGTGTGTGAGAGACCATGTGAATTGTGTGTAGCCTTCTTTATAGTAGCAGGAGTGTCTTTATCCTTCTTCTGTGAAGTTTCACCCTTTTTCAATTTTTGATTTTGTTCCACAGTTTTGGGTTTCACAGTGGATTTTTGTGCAGTGAATTTGAAGACAGAAGGAGCAGAGGTTGTGTTCTGATTGGTGGCTTTGACAAAAACAGTAGATGTTTCATTCCCATTACTCCTGTTATTTGTTGGACTATAGCCCAGTCCCTTTCTCTCAAAGTTGTCACTCTTTCCAAGAAGCTTATTCAGATTGTCCTTACCTTTGACAAATTTTGATAGAGAATTTTTCAAATCTTTAATCTCAAAATTCAAATCAACAATTTTAGCTTCATATTTGGACAGATCTGTTTCACAGGAAATGACTTGTTGATGCAAGGCATCATTCAGACTCTTGAGTTTTTCAACTTCCTATTTTAGTTTTGTTTCATTGTCGGCTTCAGATAGGGACTTATAAAGATCATCAACTTCTTGTTGAAGGGATGTGATAGTAAGCTCATATCCAGCTATTTTTCGTTCACTACAACTGACATTTCCATTTAACATTAAGTTGATGGTTTTCAGACTCTCAATTTCTTGTTCAGCATTCATCAACCTATCAGAATTATCCACACTCACACACTTGCCTTTTTCCATTGTTATTAGCCTATCTGTCAACTGGGTGTTTAGATGTTTCAACTCATTGATTTCCTCTTGCAGTTTACCATTCTGCTCTAGGAGATCAGCATCAACCACCCATTCATCTGAGAGAGACTGACATTCATGAAACATTTCCTGTTATTTTTCAGAATCTTTCTGTAATTCTATGTTTACAGATTTTATGGCATTAAGCTTTTCAATCAGCAATTTGTTCTCCTATCTAAGTTTCTCTGATTTTTCATCGTTTTTATTGGAGAACTCTTTAAGAGAATCATTTTCAGATTTCAGCTTGTTTAATTCAGACTTAACACATTCAATTTCTTTCAGCAAATCCTTGCTCTGAATAGAATCATGACTAGCTAGACTAAGCTTCTTTTCAAGTTCAGAGATTTCTTTCACATGATCTTGATTCTCAGTTTTCAATAAGGAAATTTGTTTCTTCAACATTAGAGAATCAGACATACAGGCATCATGAATATTTTTCAATTCAACACACTTTCTACAAGGAGAACTTGAACTATCTAAACCAGTACCCTTCTTTAATTTTTTATACTGTTTTCTTAACAGTTCATGAGATTCAAATAATTCAGCATATGCATTCTCCCAATCTTCTAGAGAGAAATTCTCGAAGACATTTACCTCATCATCATCATCTACAGTCTGACTGCTGCCTTGATTGCTGCCAATTGGATTACTTATGTTAGCCATCATGCAGTTGTCCTCATTTACCCTGTGAAATTGCTTCAACCTATCCAGGATGTCCTTTGCTGAGCTGCAATTATGAAGACAAGACCATAAGGCTCTGTCAGTAGCTGATTTCAACAGGTTAAAGGCTTTCTGATTTTCTCCATCCTTTGATCTATGTCTGTCGGTCCATTTGGACACTTTCGTTGGTAAGGTGTGAGGACCTTGTGAAATTAATTTCCACAAATCAGGATTAGCAGAATTTACATAAGCATGTAAAGCAGTGTACCACTGACTGAAACCAGAACCACTAAAGACGGGTGGTAAAGCCATTGAAAAATAAATAGCGAGTAAGTTCAAGGCAACAGGAATAATTATGCACTAAAAACAAATTAGCACCTAAGACAGCAAGATCGAATCTGCAGGTCGCTGGACCTTGTATGCAGACACCGCTCTGATACCAACTGTTAGCTAGGTACGATTGATAAACACTGATCCAGAGGGGGGGTGAATGGATCGTTCAAAGAATTCTACCCAATTTAAAATTCGCATGAGATGATAACAACTAGATCAGTGGACAATTGATCAAACAAGATATGCAAACTCAATTAATTATAGGATATAGATAATCAATTAAATCACGGTCCTAGCTGCATCTAGCGAAAGCAGGCGATCAAACAAACCACTGCACGATGATTTTAGGTGGTTCGGTCAACAGACCTACATCCACCCCTCACTCCCAACCGGAGTGAGGCTTCCACTAGTAACACTAGCACAGCAGACTCAGTCTGCAACAAATGCTGCCACACAGCTTGACCAGGGAAACAACCTCCCCTCTTCCTCCCAACCGGAGGGACACCCCAAGTGACTCCCAGCCACTTGGAAAACAGAGACACACGGTCTCTCTTCCTCCAGACGCAGAGGGAACCCCTAGACTTGCTACCCACAAGCCCAAAACCGGATGACCAAACCTCCCTTCCTCTAAACCGGAGGGGAACCTAGAGACCCAAGTCTCTCTTCCTCTGAACCCCAGAGGGAAGCACAAGTGACTTTAAGTCACCTGCAAACCAGAGGTCTCGGACCTCTCTTCCTCCCAACCGGAGGGACCCCTGGACTTGAAACCTACATGCCCAGAACCGGAGGACGAGCCTCCCTTCCTCTAACTAGAGGGAACCCACAAGTAGCACCCAAATACTTGCAACCGGAGATAGCAATCTCCCTTCTCCTGAACCAACAGGAGAGAGCCCGACCTCTCTACAGAGAATCGGAAATACAGCAGGTGAATAGTTCAAAAGAAAAATAAAACCCAGCAACAGAAAGCTGAAAAGATAAAAACAAATGTGGCTCTCGCAGGAGCTGGCTGGCCTGGATTTGATCCACGGTCCAGTAGGAACTTCTTCTACTGCTTCTTTCTTTCTCCCAGCACGAACTCTCTTTTCTTCTTCTTCTTCTTCTTTCTTACTTCTTCTTCTTCTTACTGCTTCTGCCTTCTCCTTCTTCTCACTCTCTCTATCTCACTGTCTCTCTTTCTTTTTCTTCTTCTGCTCTCTCGATCTAGCTCTCAGCTTTCTCTATCTCTTCTTTCTCTTCTTCACTTCTTCTCTTAGCTCTGGCTGCTTCTACTTCAGTCACTCTCTACCCTCACCTGCTCTTCAGAGGAAGAAGACACATATTTATAGCAGTAGCAGATTAGGGCAGCGTGTGCTCTCCACGATTCCCGCCCAAATGCTTCAGTCCACGTGGAGGCTCCTCTGCATCTCGGATCACGTGCCAGATGCCACCCTCGTATCACGTGCCCCACTCTGCATAGGCTCCACGAACAGTACCTGTCACACAGTCATAGGAGATTAATCAGAAGCATAGAATGTATAGACTTTGAAGACTTAGCCAACGAGTGTATTGACTTGAACAGCTAGCCACGAGTGTATAGACTTAAGATGTGATAACAAGTGTGTAGACTTGAACTTAGAAATGAATGTATAGACATTAGAACAACAAAAGGTGCACTATACTGAAAACGACACGAGGTACATAAGATGACTACAGCACGAGATAAACAGAGAACGACACGAGGTACATACAGTATCAAAGCTAACACTACAAAGATAACGACACGAAGTCAGATGAGAACAGCACGAGGTAAGAGAGAACGACACGAGGTAACACGGTAGTAAAACACGCGATCAGAGAAAACCTGGACGAAGATAGAAAGAAGTAACACGAAGACATAAAAATAACACTAAGACATAAACACAGAATTAACATGTAGACTCAAACACAAAAATAACACAAAAACATAAAAATAGCATGAAGTGTAATCACAAAGCAAGAAAGACATGGGGTCTTGGAAGAAACAACACGAATACAGAAGACTCGAAGACATAGGGGTGACACAGATGGAGCGACACGAGGTGGCACAGAAAGCAGCACGAGGTGCTGCAGTGTTCAGCACGCGATGGAACAAATAACGACACTAAAGCTCATAGTGTTGTCAACCTCAAAACATGTAAAGACTCAACAATTGAAAGTCTGAAGGTGATGTACAGACTTCATGAGAAGGCAACTGAACACTGTACACACTTCCAATGTACAAACTTCATATGAACAGACCAATGTGCATACTTTTCTTCGATGCATCTACAGTGCAATGTATTGGTTTGACAAACATTATGCAATGTATGGACTTTGATGAATGGCCCAATGTATGGACTTCACGAATAAGATGCAATGCTGACCGATGTATACACTTGGCAAAGAGAGTGATGCATGAACTACCCTGTACAGACTTTAAGACTTAATGAGCAACAAAAAGTAGACAAAGCAGCATGGCGTCAACCCAGCTGATCCACTGCGTCAACGCAGCTAGTGAACAGACAGCCAATGCGTCAACCCAATCTCCAACTTCGTCAACACACTCATTGCACAGAACCCATATTAATGAAAGATAGACATGCAGACATGGTGAGTGTATAATCTATGCCATGCTCACAGTTAAACTATTTTGTGTACCAAGTTCTGAATGAAGTAAACACATATGACATGAGATGGACGCTGTACATACTTGATGCATGTGAACAGTGAGACGGATGTATAGACTTGATGAACTACAACATGAACATTATCAGCAGAGAAGCAATGCACAGAACAGAAATCAAGCACAAACCAATTTATCACAGGCATTCTTCACAATTCAGACATGGCACACTCATGCAATCTCCCACAGAATAGATCAGACATATTCAAGACAAAGTGGTGACTCAATTATGTTGCTATCATTAAAACACCACATCATCTGACTCAATTATGTTGCTATCATTAAAACACCACATCATCAACAAAGCACAAGGGGCACAACAGGAATGATCGGCATGGTGATCCGACCGGTATTTCAGATTTAATACACCCAGACCTGACTTGGCAGTTCATTTAAACTAAGTGTATTTAGAAAATGAACTTTTGAGCGCCGAGCTCAAACCGGGCATCCAATTTTGATTCCGTCAGTTCTGACAGGTCACTTTCACCTCCCAGGTCGTGTTGGAATGATCAGCACGGCCATCCGACTGGTATTTTAGATTTTAGACCCCCGAACCTGACTTGGCAGTTCACTTAAACTAAGTGTATTTAGAAAATGAACTTTTGAGCGCCGATCTCAAACTGGACATCCGATTAGATTCCGTCAGTTCTGACAAGTCACTTTCATCTCCCTAGTCTTGTTGGAATGATCAGCATGGCCATCCAACCGGTATTTCAGATTTTAGACCCCCGGACCCGACTTTGCAGTTCATTTAAACTAAGTGTATTTAGAAAATGAACTTTTGAGCGCCGAGCTCAGACCAGGCATCCGATTTAGATTCCGTCAATCTGACAAGTCACTTTCATCTCCCAGATCGTGTTGGAATGATCGGCATGGCCATCCAACCGGTATTTCAGATTTTATACACCTGGACCCGACTTGGCAGTTCACTTAAACTAAGTGTATTTAGAAAATGAACTTTTGAGCGTCGAGCTCAAACCGGGCATCTGATTTGGATTCCGTCTGTTCTGAAAAGTCACTTTCATCTCCCAGGTCGTGTTGGAATGATCGACACGGCCATCCGACTGGTATTTCAGATTTTAGACCCCCGGACCCGACTTGGCAGTTCACTTAAACTAAGTGTATTTAGAAAATGAACGTTTGAGCGCCGAGCTCAAGCTGGGCATCCGATTTAGATTCTATCAGTTCTAAAAAGTCACTTTCATCTCCAAGGTTTTGTTGGAATGATCGACACGGCGATCTGACCGGTATTTCAGATTTTAGACCCCCGGACCCGACTTAGCAGTTCACATAAACTAAGTGTATTTAGAAAATGAACTTTTGAGCACCGAGCTCAAACCGGGCATCCGATTTGGATCCAGTCAGTTCTGACAAGTAACTTTCATCTCCCAGGTCGTGTTGGAATGATCGTCATGGCGATCCGATCGGAATTTCAGATTTTAGACCCCCGGACCCGACTTGGCAGTTCATTTAAACTAAGTGTATTTAGAAAATTAGCTTTTGAGCGCCGAGCTCAAACCGGGCATCCGATTTGGATTCCGTCAGTTCTGACAAGTCACTTTCATCTCTCAGGTCGTGTTGGAACGATCGGCACGGCCATCCGACCAGTATTTCAGATTTTAGACCCCCGGACCCGACTTGGCAGTTCACTTAAACTAAGTGTATTTAGAAAATGAACTTTTGAGCGCCGAGCTCAAGCTCGGCATCTGATTTAGATTCTGTCAGTTCTGTCAAGTCACTTTCATCTCCCTAGTCTTGTTGGAATGATCGGCATGGCCATCCGACCGGTATTTCAGATTTTAGACCCCCGGACCCGACTTGGCAGTTCATTTAAACTAAGTGTATTTAGAAAATGAACTTTTGAGCGCCGAGCTCAGACTAGGCATCCGATTTAGATTCCGTCAGTTCTGACAAGTCACTTTTGTGACGACCCGGGGATCCGAGTATCGGAAAGGAACCGACGCGTCTTGAATCTCGGCACGCCAACCCACGAGCCCGAAGACTCGGAAGGGTAGAAAGGAGTGGTGTGGGGGTACAAGAGAAGCTGCAACGACCACAGAGATAGCACAATAATCCAAAATAAAATGCATAGAATAATATAAATAAATAAACTGCTACAAGGTCCACAGTGTCTCATGTCCAAAAGAAAGTACAGTCAATAGGAAAGAAAGTACAACTACATGGGGCATCCCCCGGAGTACAACTACACGGGGCATCCCCCGTCTCTGGCAGACTGGCGACTAACCCTGGCTAGAGGAACCGTGCTGAAACTCGGCCGCGCCTCTCGAAGACCCCGCCTCACCTGAAAAGTAGGGGTGAGCCTCATTTCATTGGCCCAGTAGGGATCCCGCGAATCCCCGCCTCGCACGAGAAGCGAGAAGGCAGAAGGTAACCCTACCTAATAGGAGTACGGTAGAACCAACAAGCTAAAATAAATAAACGGAAAAGCCGTCTACTCTAACAGTACCGTACTACAGAACCTCGGTCCAACAAAACACGAGTCCACGCCTGCCAGTGAACAGGAGCACCACCCACTAGAAGAAAGACCGGATGCGTCCCCTGACGTCTTATACCGCGTCACAAGTGTCTAGCTACTACGCCCCGAGCGTGAGACTCAGACACACTCAGTAACCAGAAGTAACCGCAAAACAAGGACTAGCTGAGGTCACACTCGTCAGCGCGGGTCCAAACCCTCAGCCTCGTGTGCACACTCAGACCGTACGCCCTAGGCCTGTCCTCTAGCTGGTATTTCCCCCTAAACCCAGACTCGAAAGTACGCGGGGGCCCTGCGATAACCAGCCTACTCACCGCCTCTCTCGGGTACGCCGCTCAGCCACTCCCAGGCGGGCTAGCACACGCGTGCCGTGGGAAAGCTACGACTAGTGGTAGGGTCACTGGAAGTAAGGACTAATCCACGGAAACCACCGACCAACACTAGCAAGGTGCAGAGGTCCTCCTCTGTACCACACCGACTCTCGGTAGCACCAGTCGACGCATCACATCCCGGGATCCCCGCGGCACCCTCGTACAGTCCCCACACGATGCCAAGCATCAGTCGGACCGTAAGATAACACAGAGGGGTCAGGACCCACTCACCCGGGCTTGATCGGAACGAAACGACAGACGCGGTCACCGGAGGACCGCCTCCGGTGGTAGCGGTCTGCCCTGGACCGCAACCACATGGTAGCGGTCCTCTTGGGACCGCGACCACCCTGGCACCAGCAAAATGAAGGCGGTCGCCTGATGACCGCCTTCACACAGTAGCGGTCCCTGGGGGACCGCGACCAGGAACCAACAGTCAAAAATGCCTCGAGGCTCGTGCCGGTCCCCACGGTGATAGCGGTCGCCCCAAGACCGCGACCAATAGTCGCGGTCTGTCGCAAGACCGCGACCAGCCATCGACACTTTAAGGCCTAACGGTCAAAAATCCGATGAAGGCGGTCCTCACCTGACCGCTACCATTGATAGCGGTTACTGGTGAACCGCGATCACCCTGGAAAACCGAGAACGGCGGGAAATGGCCGAAAACTCCATTCCACGCCCCAATCACCCCCCGATGATGGGGAAACAAAGGGGGAACCCTCCCCAACCCTCCTAGCATGCATCTATCGCCTCGGATCGGCCAAAAACGGGAAGGAACGGCGGATCGGCTCACAAACCCCAAAAACATGGTTTCACCCAAACCCACTCAAAAACGCCCCTCTCGACCTCCCCTCGGCCTACAAAGCACGGGGAACGATGAGATGAGCATGGGGGTTCGTCTCCCTACCTCAATGGAGCGAAAGCTCCGCCGAATCACCGCCGAAATCAAGGATGAAGCTTTTACTCCCACGAACGCCCCGCCTCTCGCCGTGAAAAACACGCCACCGGGACCGCCTCGCCGCCGCCGCCGCTGCCACGCCGTTGCCGGAGTGAGAGGGGCCGCGTCTCGGTCGCCCGGGGAGAAGAAGATCGGCCGCGGGGGAGAGGGGGAGCTCTCACGGTTGAAGGAAGGAGGAAGAAGAAGAAAAGAAAAAGGTAAAAAGAAAAGAAAAAGAATTGATATATATAGAAAATCCAAAAAATTGAAAAAATCCCAAAAAATAGAAAAATACACCTCCTCGACCGTCTCGACGCGCTGATCGCAACGGAACCACTCGCGGGTTGGTGAACGACCCAGTTCACCCGCTACAGGGTTCCGAAGGATTCGCCTAAACCCGTACGCGGAAATCGGAAAACACGCACGGAAAAGCCGCGAACACACTCCGGGCCTTCGAAACGACTCCGGATCGGATCGATCCGAACACAAAAGATGTCCGAAATGAAATTTTGGACACAACAGGGTCAGACACTCCGATAAACCAGATCCAGGACCCACAAGGAAGTATCTGAAAGATCCGGGACATTACAGCCCTCCCCCCTTAAAGGAATTTCATCCTCAAAATTCAAGAACAAAGCACAAGGACGAGGGACAGACTCACACAAACAAATACGGATATAACTCTCGCATCTCATCCTCGCATTCCCAAGACGCCTCGCCGCCAGAATGACGCTGCCAGACTACCTTAACCAGAGGGATAACCTTGTTTCGCAGGCGCTGCTCTCGCCGATCCTCAATGCGAACAGGAAACTCCGGAAGGGACAGATCTGGGGTCACATCAGGCCAAACGGCATCCTCGAGAACATGAGAGTCATCGGACATATACTTCCGAAGCATCGACACGTGGAACACATCATGCACCGCGGAAAGCTCCGGAGGTAGCTGCAACCGATAAGCAACTTCCCCAACGCGCTCAACGATGGGAAAGGGACCAATGTAGCGGGGACTCAGCTTCCCACGCCTACCGAAGCGCATCACGCCCTTCATGGGAGACACTCTCAAGAAAACTCGATCTTCGACAGCAAAGCTGAGAGGTCGCCTCCTACGATCGGCATAACTCTTCTGTCGGCTCTGAGCTGCCAACATCTTCTGCCGAACGAGATGCACTACCTCAACACACTGCTGCACCAGATCTGGTCCGGTCAAGGCACGCTCGCCTACCTCGAACCAATCAAGCGGAGTCTGACAAGGTCGCCCATACAACGCCTCATAGGGAGCCATACCGATGCTCGAATGATAGCTGTTGTTATAGGCAAACTCTACTAATGGCAAATGGTGGGTCCAACTCCCCTGCCATTCCAAGCAACACGCTCGCAACATGTCCTCCAAAGTCTGGATGGTCCGCTCAGACTGACCGTCCGACTGAGGATGATAGGCCGAGCTGAATGCCAACTCAGTGCCTAGAGCCCTCTGGAAACTCCTCCAGAATTCAGAAGTGAAATGGGGATCACGATCCGATACAATGGAGACAGGGACTCCATGCAACGGGACTATCCGCTCCATGTACAGACGAGCCAAACGCTGCACGCTCCAACTGACCTTGACCGGCAGCAACCGCGCCGTCTTCTGTCTTGCTAGTGTCTTGCTTGTGCTTTGCTGAGGGGGAGCGAAAGATAAGTGCCCTGAGTTATCTAGTCAGAGGAAAGTAGATGATGTGTTTAGGGGGAGCTCTTGGGAGTCGTCAGAGGAGGCGAGTGTGTTGTGTGTCTGCATTGCTTATTTTCATAGCTTATCTTCATGCACTTCATCTCTGTTATTTAATATAGTGTTGCCATCATCAAAAAGGGGGAGATTGTTGGACTTTTGTGACTTCCCTAGTGTTTTGATGATGAGCATCACTATGTTAAATATTGTTATTTTAATCAAATATCTTGAGTAATGTTATGCATTTGAAATTTCCATGATTAACAGGAAAACTGCCATGAGATAATACCTTGCATGTCCGTAATGTTCCCTTCATACTTCGTGTTGTTTGTGTTCACTACACTCCGTGTTGTCCTTTTGTACGTCGTGTTGTTCCAACTATGTTTGTTGGTTGTCTTTGTGTCGCTCCATCTGTGTCACCCCTATGTCTTCGTGTCTTATGATCTAGCCAAGTCTATACAGCCTCATCTTTATCTTCGTCCCAAGCCAAAGTCTACACATTGTCTTAGCGTCATGCATCAGTCTTCAAAGTCCATACAATGCACTGTAGCATGTTCGAAGCTAAGTCCATACATTGGTTTAAGCTTCCAAGTCTGTACATTGGCCTTCAAGCTTTCCAAGTCTATTCATTGGCAGCTGAACTTTGAAGTCTATACATTGGTCTTCACTTCAAGTATGTACAGCCATTGTCTTGCCAAAGTATATACGTTGTGAACCCTCAAGTCTGTACAGACTTTGCCTTGTTCAAGTCTATACATCGTCCAGTTCTTTGGCAAGTCTATACCTTGTGAAAGTCCATACATTCGATTGCGTAGCCTTGAAGCCGTTCCAAGTCTATACATCCAGTTGAACGCAAAGTCTTCACATCACCTCATCATATGAAGGCTGTACGTTGCAAGTGTCCTTCTTGTTTTGTGACCACACTTCGTGTCAGTTTCTGTTTTCGTCTTCGAGTTGGTTTCAGTCCATGTTGTTTTTGTGTCATCCTTGTCTTCGAGTCGTTCGTACGATTCGAGCAACTTAGTACTCGAGTTGTTTTCGTGTGTATTCAAGTCTTTTTAGTAAAGTGTCGTTTCACCTCGTGCCGTTCTCTTTACTGTTTATTATGTCGTGTTGTTTTTGTATTCGTGTCTTCGTGTTACTTTCGTATTCGTGTCTTCGTGTTATTCTTATGTTTATGTCCTCGTGTTGTTTCTTTCTATCTTCGTCCAGGTTCCCTCTGATCACGTGTTTGTCTACCGTTTCACTCCGTGAGACTTCCTTCTCACCTCGTGCTGTTCTCTTCTGACTTCGTGTCGTTCTCTTTGTAGTGTTAGCCTTATTAGTATGTATCTCGTGTCGTTCTCTTTTTACCACGTGCTATTTTAATCTGACCTCGTGTCATTCTCTCTTTATTTCATACTGTAGTAATCTTGTGTATCTCGTGTCGTTCTCAGTACAGTGCATCTCGTATTGCTATCACATACCTCATGCAGTTTTAGTTTTTGTGGCCCTAAGTTTTAATCGTTTTATTTCTTTGCAGGAGAAGAAGAAAAACAAAAAGAAGAAGGTGGTCCGAGGAAGAATATTCCCAGTGACTGGGCTGCACATGATCCAATGCTAAAGGAACCAATGCTATAAAGGCACGTGGCAAGAAGGTTCTGGATGAAGTGTGGGAGGCACACGCATTCTGCACCTTATCCACCTGCTGCTGCTGCTATATATTGAAGCCTTCGTCCACAGATGAAGGTTGATCGAAAGGGAAAAGCAAAAAGCAGAAGTGCAGAGAGTTCGATCCAGAAAAAGAAGAGAAGAAATTTGAGTGAGTGCAGAAGAGAAAGAGCCTCCCTGAGAAACTAGAGTGTTCCAGTTGAGAGAGAAGAGAGAGCAGAAGAGTGATCAGAAGATGGGTATTGACTTACGGATCAAATCCGAAGTCTGCTGCTCAGTTTGAGCTACATTGTTTCCAGTTTCTGAGTTTTGGATTCCTTCTTTCTTGTTTTCATTTTTGTCTGTTTTTCTTAAATTACAGGATCAAGCACCTACCGTTGCGCTAAAAGCTCGTGCTGGTAGCGAATGTTAGACCATATTTCCTTATGGCAGCGCAGAGCCCCACGTCTATGACGTGCTGTGGGCGGGCATGAGGGGCTTCGCACATGGACCCCATAATCCATGCGGCGGGTTGGGCTGCCAAGCATCGATGGTCCCACATGGGTCCCATACCCCACGTGGTACACACCAAATCCAAGGAGACGCTGGCATAAACCAACAATCTCCCCCCCAGCGGCACCTGGGATTTGAACCCGCGACCTCGCTCTGATACCAGTTTACAGGATCAAGCCCCTACCGTTGCGCTAAAAGCTCGAGCTGGTAGCGAAGGTTAGACCGCATTTCCTTATGGCAGTGCAGAGCCCCACGTCTATGACGTGCTGTGGGCGGGCATGAGGGGCTTCGCACATGGACCCCATAATCCATGCGGCGGGCTGGGCTGCCGAGCACCGATGGTCCCACGTGGGTCCCATATCCCACGTGGGACACACCAAATCTAAGGAGACGCTGGCATAAACCAACATCTTCGTCAGTCTATCCACTAGCAACCAGATACTATCTTCCCCACTGGACGTCCTCGGCAATCCAACCACGAAATCAGTGGTCACGTGGTCCCACTTCCACGCAGGAATGTCCAAGGGCTGAAGTGTGCCTCCTGGTCGCTGGTGCTCAGCCTTCACCTGCTGACAGGTCAAACACCTGGCCACAAACTCTGTAACATCTCTCTTCATACCAGGCCACCAAAACTGCCTCTTCAGGTTCTGGTACATCTTAGCTGATCCGGGGTGCACGGCATACCGACTCCCGTGAGCCTCACGCAATACAGTACGCCTCACCTGCCCCTCGGACGGCACATACAATCTACCTCTGAACCTCACAGCTCCATCCTCGCCAAGCTCCACCTCGGCCATCGACAGAATACGGGGTAGCTCGGGGTCCGCTCGCTGAGCCTCAGTCACCTGTCGACGCACCACGGGCGTGACAGTCAGACTCGCAAGGACAGCCGAACCCCGGTCCTACGGGACCTTGAGTCTAAAAGTCATGGCCGGAACCTGCTCCCAAAGCTTCCACTTTCTCAACAACAACCGACTGACCGATACCCTCCTACTCAGGGCATCAGCCACGACGTTCATCCTGCCAAGCTGATAAGACAGAGTAACATCATAATCCTTCATGTATTCCATCCACCTCCTCTGCCTGAGGTTAAGATCCTTCTGCGTGAACACATACCTCAAACTCTGATGGTCAGTGAAAAGCTCAAACCTCTCGCCGTACAAATAATGCCTCCAGATCTTCAGAGCGAAAATCACCGCTGCCAACTCAAGATCATGAGTAGGGTAGTTCGCCTCATGTGGCTTCAACTGCCGTGACGCATACGCCACAACTCTCCCATGCTGCATCAACACAGCACTGAGGCCCACCCCGGAAGCATCTGTACACACCACGAAACCACCCGAGCCAGATGGCAACATCAAAACCGGAGCGGTGGTAAGCAATCTCTTCAGTTCCACGAAGCTCCGCTCACACTCCTCCGTCCAGACGAACGGCACGTCCTTCCACATAAGCCTGGTCATCGGGGCTGTAATACGAGAGAAATCCTGAATAAACCGCCGATAATAACCTGCGAGCCCCAAGAAACTCCGAATCTCCGTGACAGAACTCGGCCTCGGCCACTGCACCACCGCCTCGACCTTGGCCGGGTCCACGGAAACACCATCACCAGAAAGCACATGCCCCAAAAAGTGCACCTCACGAAGCTAGAACTCGCACTTACTGAGCTTCGCATACAACTGGTGACCACGCAGGGTCTGCAACACCACCCTCAAGTGATGCACATGCTCCTCAGCAGATCGCGAATACACAAGGATGTCGTCCACGAACACGACCACAAACTGGTCCAAGTACGGACGAAACACCCTATGCATCAAGTCCATAAACGCTGCGGGGGCATTGGTGAGCCCAAATGGCATCACCAAGAACTCATAATGCCCATACCTCGACCGAAACGCTGTCTTCTCCACGTCCGACTCTCAGATCCGCAGCTGATAGTAGACCGATCTCAAATCGATCCTCGAAAACACTCGGGCCGACTGAAGCTGATCGAACAAGTCATTAATCCGAGGCAACGGATACTTGTTCTTAACAGTCGCCTGGTTCAACTGACGGTAGTCGATGCACAGCCTCAAACTACCATCCTTCTTCTTCACAAACAACACCGGCGCACCCCATGGGGAATAACTAGGATGAATATACCCCTTGGCCAGCAACTCCTGCAACTGCGCCTTCAGCTCTCGCAACTCGGCAGGCGCCATCCGATAAGGGGCCTTCGACATAGGCGCCGTGCCCGGCACCACCTCAATCACGAAATCAATCTCTCGCTGCGGTGGCAACCCTGGTAGCTCCTCGGGAAAAACGTCAGGAAACTCGCACACGACAGGAATGTCCTCTACCTCAGGACCCTGTCGCTCGACCAAAACCACGGATGCGAGAAAGCCCTGACAACCTGCATCAAGCAAACGACGCGCACGGATAGCCGAAATAAACAAGCGAGAAGAGGAAGACCGAATACCTTGGAAATAGAAGGTGGGTCCACGAAGCTGTCGGAAGTAGACCTTCTTCGAGCCGCAATCCACCAAGGCATGATGAGCCTCGAGCCAGTCCATGCCCAAAATCACATCAAAGTCCTGAAGCGGTAACGCGTAGAGTCTAGCCGGCAAATTCTACCCTTCCACCCATACAGGTACCTTCTCGAAGTAGTACAGGGTGATCATGAAGTCACCGGTAGGCAACTCTACCGCCAAGTCACAGGACACCTCGGTCACCGGGTCCTCCACGCTCTGAGTAAAATCCTCCGAGATAAACGAATGAGAAGCACCTGAATCGAACAAAACACGAGCCATACAACCCAAAATCGAAAGAGTACCTTCCACCAGGTGCGATGCCTTAGCCTCTGCTCTGGTCATGTGAGTCACTCTGCCTCGGGATCTCTGCCTCCCCACAGTAGCTGACCGCGACAACTGAGGAAACTGTCCCTGCTGCTGGTACTGCTGCGGCTGTGCTGACAACTACTGGGGCCGAAACTGCTGCTGCTGCTGAAACTCGTGCGGCTGGCGCGGTCTCTACGGATAGTCACGTGCCATGTGCCCCGGCTGGTCGCACCTAAAGCAAATCACGGGCGCCGAACACGGTCTGCCTGGATGAGAACCACCGCACTTGGGACAACCGCCCCGAGCACCTGACACCGAACCCTGACGCTGCAAAGCCACGGACTGCTAATCACTGGCCGACGATTCCTGCTGTGACTGCCCCTTCTTACCCCGACGTCTCCGGCCGAGGCCCGCCTCCTTGAGTAACTTCTTGAGCCTCGAGCCAAAGGACGAAGACTCTGGCACAGGAGCCACAGACTGCGTTGCCACTGAACCACCTGCCGAGAGCTGGACGGTACTCTGCTGCTGCACTACTGACGGCTGGCCAAAACCTGCCTGCACCTGACTAGCACTGCCCTGCCCTCGAACCTTCTGCAAATCTCTCTCCAGCGCCGCTGCTGCCTTACATGCCGCATCCAAACTGGTCAAACCCGATGCAAGAAGATGATGCCTCAACTCCAGCCTCAAACCACCCACAAACCGATCGGTCTTCACCTCCTCATCTGCCATGATATGAGGAGCATAACCGCCCAACTCGATAAACCTGGCACGGTACTGCATCACCGACATGTCACCCTGAGTCAGCTCCATGAACTCACGCAACCTCTGTGACCTGACAAAGGACGGACAGAAGGCACGCTCAAAAGCCGTGACGAACTCCTGCCACGCAATCTGTCGAAGAGGACGAGACTGGAACACTAAACCCCACTCTGACGTCCACCAAGTACGGGCCGGTCCCTGAAGACGATGAGTAGCCAGCGCCACCTGCTCCGCCTCGGGACACTCCATCGCACTGAAAATCTGCCGGATATCATCCAGCCACTCTCTGGCCACCTCAGGATCTGGCTTCCCACCGAAAGGAGGAGGCTGGAACAGCAAAAACTCCTTCAGCACACGACCATGACCACCACGAGCCCGGTCCTCACCAGCATCGCCACCCTGCTGCTGATGATCTCCCTGCTGCTGCTGAAACACATACTCAAACATGCCTCGGAAGAAATCGTCCATCCTTGGAGCTCTCGCATCTCCAGATACTCCCTCGAAAACTGAAGCCCTGCTCTACTCCTCCGGACCACCACTAGACTCTCCCTGCTGGGCACGAGTCCTCCTCCGTGGCGCCATATACACACCTGGCATCAAAGAAAACCAACCGAAAATCAATAAAACACACGATCCTAAGCCAGTCGCCGACTGTACAGGACATTCATGGACCTTCTGGACCACTGCAATTCGTTCCAAGTTCCGATATACCTCCACAACCTCGCTCTGATACCAGCTGTGACGACCTGAGGATCCGTGTACCGGAAAGGAACCGGCGCGTCTCGAATCTCGGCCCGCCAACCCACGAGCCCGAAGTCTCGGAAGGGTAGAAAGGAGTTGTTGTGCCCCTGTGGTTTTGATGATGGTTTTAATGGTGGTTTTGATGTTTGGTATTTGTAGTGAGCTATTCACTTTGAGTCATCTTGTGTGAGTCAAATCGCTACTTTCTGATCATTATGCTGTTCTTCATTAGTTCTAATATGGCTTTGCATAATTGATTATGTTCAGTCATGTTATATATTGGTCTTCAGGCGTCCCAAGTATGCACATTGTTTCATGTTCTCCAAGTCTATACAATGAAGTCTGATCACTGCATTTGCAGTCACAATGTCTTCACATTTGAAGTCTGTACATCGGACCGCTTCTTTTGAAGTCTATACATTGTGGCCTTGAAACTTCAAGTATATACACCTTCAGTTGAACGCAAAGTGTATACGTTGCAGCGTTAACTCATTGGGCTGCAGCGTTAACTCATTGGGCTGCAGCGTCAACTCAGCAAGTATGCACATCGCATTCAGACTTTCAAGTCTATACACTTCATCTTCATAGGTTTAAAGTCTGTACATTGATTCAGACTCCTCAAAGTCTGTACAGCGTGAAGTCTAAACAGTATTTTCAGGGCTTGTCTTCGTGTCATTTACTGTAGATACTCGAGTCATTTTCCTACTTTCTTTGTTTTATCACGTGTCGATTGAAACCATTCCTGTCTTCTGTCCTCGTGTTGTCTTTCCTAGACCCCGTGTCTTCTCTGCTTTGTGACCACACTTCGTGTCAGTTTTTGTTTTCGTCTTCGAGTTGGTTTCAGTCCATGTTGTTCTCGTGCCGTTCTCGTTACTGTTTGTTATGTCGTGTTGCTTTTGTATTCATGTCTTCGTGTTATTTTTGTGTTTGAGTCTTCATGTTATTTCTGTCTTCTGTCTTCATGTTGATTTTACTTCGTGCATTCTTCTCTAAGTTCAAGCGTTAAGTGTCTCAAGTCGAGTCTGACTGTGCTGTCTCCATGTCATCCTTAGTTCGAGTCGGTTCGTTGTTATTTCTTCTTCGTGTTGCTTTTCCTAGACCTCGTGTCTTTCTTGTTTTGAAACCACACTTCGTGTCGGTTTCTGTTTTCGTGTTTCTCTTGTGTTTATGTCCGCGTGTTGTTTTGCTTCTACCTTCGTCCAGGTTTCCTCTGACCGCGTGTCTTACTACCTTTTTAGTTCCATGCTATTTCCTTTTTACCTCATGCTGTTCTCTTTCTACTTCGTGTCGTTCTCTTTGTAGTGTCAGCTTTATTATTGTATATCTCGTGTTGTTCTCTCTCTACCTCGTGTCGTTCTCTTTGTAGTATCTGTATTGTCACCCTTGGACTTTGTGTCGTTCTCTTGGTAGTGTTTGTTTTGTTACCACTGTATCTCGTGTCGTTCTCAGTATAGTGCACCTCTTGTCGTTCCCACATACCTCGTGCAGTTTCAGCTTGAGTGTCAACCAACTCATTTCAGGTAGATATATAGAGCAAACCCTGAGTATTAATAGCTTTTATCTCCTTGCAGGTCCGAGGAAGAGTATTCCCCAATAACTAGGCTGCACGTGATCCTATACTAGAGGAACAAATACGAAAAGGGCACGTGGCAGGAAAGTTCTGGATCAAGCATGGGAGGCACACGCACTTTGTACCCTATCATCCTGCTGGCTGCTGATATAAATGGAAGAAAGGCTGATGAAGCAGAGGGTAAGCATATGGGCCAAAAGGAATAGAGGAGCAAAGATCGAGAGTGAGAGAAAGAGTAGAAGAAGAGGAGAAGAGAAAGAGAGAAGAAAGTGAGAGAGAAGAGAAGAGGAAGAGAAGCTTACCTAAAGATCTAACTACTGGACCGTGGATCAAATCCAGGCCAGTCAGCTCCATGCGAGCCACATTTGTGTTATCTATCTTTTCAGCTTTCTGATCACTGTGTATTTTTCCCTTTCTTAGTTTTCCATTTTCATTTGGGTTAGCTCTGTACTTCCGATCCTCTAGACTGAGGTCGGGTCCCTCCTGGTCTGGAGGAAGAGAGGTCTTCGACCTCTAGTATGCAAGTGGCTGGAAGTCACTTGTGTGTTCCCTCTGGTTTGGAGGAAGGGAGATCTGATCTCCAGTTCTGGGCTTGTGGGTTGCAAGTCCAGGGGTTCCCTCTTGGTATAGAGGAAGAGAGACGCTAGTCTCTAGTTTTCTAGTGACCGAGGGTTGCTAGAGGTTCCCTCCAGGTTGGAGGAAGAGGGGAGTCTGTTCCCCTTGGTAAGCTGTGTATCAGCTTCTGTTGGCAAGCTGTGTTGCCCAGCTGTTAGTGTAGCCACACTTAGTTTGAGTGTGGGGTGGATGTAGGTCTGGAGGACCGAACCACCTAAAAATCTCTTGAGCTGTGGTTTGCATTGTGAGTGTGCTTCCGCTAGGTGCTTGAATAGGCGCGTCTCTTGTGTTTGCTCCTTGGTTTAATTGAATTTGGTTTTATTCTAAGATTGTGTCCAGCACTTGAGTTTTTATTTGGGCATTAATTGTAAAAGGATACATTCACCCCCCTCTGTATCCGGGCATTGCATCCTAACAATTGGTATCAGAGCGGGTGTCTGCCTAGAAGGTCCAGCGACCTGCAGATCCGATCTTGTAGTCTTCGATACTTATCTGGTTTTAGTGCATCAATACTCTTGTTGCCTCGAATCTACCTGCTATTTGTTCCCATGGCTAATCCACCGATTTTTTGTGGTACACACTTCAGTGCATGGCTTGCTAATTTAAAGAGTTATGCTAAATCTATTAATCCAGACCTGTGGAAAGTAATTTCACACGGTCCTCATGAACTACCAAAGAAAAAGTCCAAATGGACTGACAGGCATACCTCTTTGCATGAAGAGAATCAGAAAGCTTTTAATCTGATGAAAGCAGCTACTGACAGAGCCTTATGGTCTTGTCTTTATGATTGCAGTTCTGCTAAAGATATTTTGAACATGTTGAAGCGAATTCAGAAGACAAAGAAGGACAGCTGCATGATGGCTGATAGAAATAATCAAGGCAGCATTCAAGATGAAGATGATGAGGTAAATCCTTTTGAAAATTATACTGTAGATGATTGGGAAAATGCATATGCTGAATTGCTAGAATCACATGAGAGCTTAAGAAGTCAGTATAAAAAGTTGAAAAAGAATACTGGGTTAGAAAGGTCTAAATCCCCATGTGAAAATTGCTCCAGTATCAAGCAACATCATGATACCTATCTATCTGATATTCGTAGGTATAAAAATCAGAACGAAAACTTGATGAAGGAATGTGAATGTCTAAAATCTGATCTAAATAAGCTGAAATCTGAAGATAATTCTCTTAGAAAGTTCTCCAAAGAAAATGAAGAAAGTTTAGAGAAACTGAAAAAAGAGAACATTCTCATGATTGAGAAAATTGAAGCCATAAAATTTGTGAATGTGGAATTACAGAAAGATATTGAAGAGAAGGAAAAAGATTTGAAGAAATTTATGGCTGGAAGAAAACTTGAATCTAACTCAGAAGATCAGATATTAATAAATGAGTTAATTCAGAATGACAAGCTTAAGGAAGAAAATGAGAAGTTAAAAGTGCTGAACTCCACTATGTCTGAGAGGCTTCTAG
The DNA here is from genome assembly GCA_022559845.1 of Amorphophallus konjac. Classification (NCBI taxonomy): domain Eukaryota; kingdom Viridiplantae; phylum Streptophyta; class Magnoliopsida; order Alismatales; family Araceae; genus Amorphophallus; species Amorphophallus konjac. Next base: position 340,773,397 of record CM040121.1, on the reverse strand, counting down.
CTTTAGAAAAAGGAAAATTTGTTTACTTTGAAGAATCTGAAAAAATGAAAAATCTAGAACAAGAAGTTGAGGAGTGCAAAATTGCAAACAAAGTGCTAAGCGAATGTGTAAATTGCAATGAACAATAAATTGCCAGTTATGAAATACACATCGTTTCTCTGCAAAATGAAATTGACGATTTGAATAAATCCCTGTCAAAATTTATGAAAGGACAAGAAAATCTAGACAGGTTGTTAGGTGTTAAGGTCAATACTCAAAAGGAAGGGTTAGGCTACAACGATATAAATAAAAAGGCTTTCAAAAATAAGCTAATGACATCTTTCTTTAAAGCATCTGATGTAGCCACCACCTCAGAAAATAAACAACCAAATGCTCAGAAGAATCAGAAACAAACAAAAGTTATTGATATGGTCAGTCATGTGAAGAAAGGATTGGATCACACTGAAAATGTGCATGCTGTAAAACACATTGGTATACCGAGACATGCACATAAGAGGGAAATCATGAAATGTCATTACTGTCACAAGATATGCCATTTGATGCATGAGTGTGAATTAAAAGAACTTGATGATTTAAATGCCGAAATGATGGATGCTGGGAAATATCATGATAGAAATCATGCTGCTCATTCAAAGAAAAGTGAATGCTCGCATTGTGGTAGATTAGGCCACACCCTTGTTCAATGTTGGTTTGTTAATGGAAAGAAAAAACCACTCTCACATCATGCTAAATCTTATGCTAACCAACATGCTCTTAATATCAACAAAACTGCTTCTCTGAACCAGCATGTCAAATGTTTTAATTGCAACAAGCTTGGGCACAAGGCCACTGAATGTTGGGCAAGCTTTTTTAGAAGAGAGTCTCTTTTCTGCTCCCATTGTGGGAAGCATGGGCATGCAGTCAAGGAATGCTGGCATGTCCAGGGTAGGACTAGAAATTTCAAAGGATTTGGTAGGAACGAACATGTTCTTAAAAGAATTCCTGTTTGCTCAAATTGCAGAAAACCAGGCCACCACGTTGCTGCTTGTTGGGTGGCTGGTCATGAAAGAAAAAAATTTCATAATTATAACAGAAACCCTCATGCTCACTCTTATAATGCTCAAGTTCATGCTAGTGTACATAAGAGGAACATGAAACCTGCTAGTTCATGCCACTATTGTGGGCTGTCTGGGCATTCAATGCATAACTGTTTTATCATGAACTCTGACGACTATTTGGCACAGAAGAAGATGCAGGCAGTCCTAAAAGGGGCCAATTACTATGCAAGAGCCAAGACCACTTGGGTACCTGCTAGTGGAAAATAGGAAGGTGCCTGGCAGGTGTGCCTTGGATGGAATAAAGGGGTAATAAACCAGGGCACATAAAACGACCCCATGCCTGGACGCCTCAGGTAAATCTACTACTGCCTTCCTAATCTGAATTCAATTCTTAATCCATCAGACTGATGATTGTTGTTGAACATATAAACTGCCTATTTTAAACTAGACATGATTATCATGATTAGAACAATCTTACTTGTCTGGCATGCCCTTTGATCATCATTGTTTGACCACTATGGTATATCAAATAGTAAGCTATCATAAGGGCAGGGAAAATCTGTCTGGAGGTGCTTACTATGTGTGAGGTGGTCCTTCTGACCAAGTGCTCCGCCTAGTACCATAGGTCATTCTACTAAACAGGGCAGCCTGAATGTGCATGAATCACAAATTCATTTGTTTAGTGTTCATGGCAAACACTGCATGCTCTCAGAAAAAGCTTCATGCTCATAGTCAGGGGGAGGCATGCTATTTTTATGTCAATTTACTGACTCATGCTCATTACATTACATTCCACTTATTGAAAAAAAATATAAATAATTAATATTGTTGGGTTCGGTGCAGTATTCAGAGGGGGGGTGAATGAATATAACCCTTTAAAAAAAACTTTCGCCCAGTTAAAATATGATGCTCACTAGAATTACTAGTTCGCAAACTAGATAAGCTTAAAAGCTAATAATCAATTGCAGAACCAAACAAGCATACCGTGAGATCACTAGGATGCTAACTAGGCTGAATTTGACAAGGAGTCGCTCAACTAGAATTTCGCTCTCTTGACAAATTAAAACATTCTAAGAAGACTAATTAACTCTTCTTCTCAACCCGAAGCCAAACGCATGGAGCGCCCCTATGCATTCATCTAGCGGAAGCAAATCATAAGCAATCAAACCACAATGCAAGAGGGGTTTTTAGGTGGTTCGGTCCTCCAGACCTACATCCACCCCACACTCAAACTGAGTGTGGCTTCCACTAGCTCATGCTAGACACAGCAGACTCAGTCTGCAACAGGTGCTGCCACACAGCTTGACCAGGAGAACAGCCTCCCCTCTTCCTCCCAACCGGAGGGAACCACTAGTGACACCAGTCACTAGCAAACCAGAGACACACGGTCTCTCTTCCTCCAGACCCGGAGGGAACCCCTGGACTTGAATCCACAAGCCCAGAACCGGAGATCAGATCTCCCTTCCTCCAAACCGGAGGGACACCACAAGTAGCACCCAGCTACTTGCAACCGGAGATAGCAATCTCCCTTCTCCTGAACTAACAGGAGGAACCCCGACCTCACTACTGAGGATCGGAAGAACACAGATAACCAAATGAAACAGGAAAAATAAGAAAAGAAAAATACACAGCTATCAGAAAGCTGTAAAGACAAATAACACAAATGTGGCTCGCATGGAGCTGACTGGCCTGGATTTGATCCACGGTCCAGTAGACAGATCTTCAGGTAACTTCTTCCTTGTTCTCTACGAGCTCTCTCGCTCACTTTCTATCTCTCTTTTCTTTCTCTTCTACTCTCCTAGGAGCTTCTTCTGCTACTTCTCTTCTTCTTCTTCTCAACTCTCTTCTCTCTCTTTTTCTTCTTCTGCTCTTACTCTCACTCTCTTCTCTGCTCTCTTCTTTTCTTTCTTCTCTTCCTTTTTCTGGATCGGGGCTCTCTGTATGAGCTTTTCTTCTTGCCAACTCGATCACCTTCATCTGAGGACGAAGGGTTCTATTTATAGCAGCAACAGCAGGTGGATAGGGCACAAAATGCGTGTGCCTCTCACGCTCGATCCAGAATCTTCCTGACACGTGTCCTTATCAGATTGGTTCCTCTTGTCTCGGATCACGTGCAGCCCAGGAGTGTGGAATGTTCTTCCTCGGACCTGTAATGAGATTAAAATCATTAACACTGAGGGCCACAGGAACTAAAGCTGCATGAGATATGTAATAGTAATACGATGGCACTGTACTTGGAATGACACGAGATAGACAAGGTGACTGTAGCACGAAGTAAGGAAAAAATGACACGAGATACATTGTGACAGAACAGACACAACGAAGAGAACGACACGAAATGAGGTTATAAAACAACACGAGGTAAAAAGAAGAACGACACGAAGTGGTTGCAACAACAAGCAAGACATAAAAGATGACACGAGATGCAACAAGAGGACAGAGAGAAGCGACACGAGGTTCACACAGAAACGACACGAGGTGGCACAGAAAGCAACACGAGGTGCTGTAATGTTCTGCACGCAGTGGAACAAAAACGACACGAAGACACAAAGACAAAAACAACACAGAGACACGAAGACAAAAACAACACGGAGACACGAACATAAAAACAACACGACATAGCACACATCAAAGAGAACGACACGAGCTGACCAAAACACGAAGATGAAAAAATAAAGAACCGACTCGAACTAAGGACGACACGTGCTGACAACAGAAACTGACACGAAGTGGTTGCAAACAAGCAAGACATGAGGTCTACGTAAAGCAACACGAAGTGTGGTCAAGGCGAGACATACACAAAGATGAAAAACAAGATTCGACACGAAGTGAGAATAACACAAAGTGAAAACAACACTAAGACGAAAACAGAAGTTGACACCAAGTGAAAACAACACGAAGTGAAAACAAGACTAAGACGATGAGAACAGCACAAGGTGAAGCGACACGGGGTTCACTGGGAAACGACTCGAAGTTCATCAGAACAAATCGAGCTGCTATAGTAAACAACACGAAGATAATGGATGCTACAGTGCAATGTCTAGACTTGAAGTTCAGTTGAGTGTACAGACTTCACCAATGAATCACTCACTGTACAGACTTACTATAGCAGTCTGATGTACAGACTTTGATGAACAGTCCAATGTATGGACTTGTACTGCAAACAACAATGTATAGACTTCATGTAAAAGCCCAATGTATTGGACATTGAAATTGAAGACCAATGTGCAGACTTGACAGTGAAGACTAGTGTGCAGACTTCAAGTTTAACTATGGATGTACAGACTTGAAGAATAAGCCAGTGTATAGACTTGAAGATTGAAGGCGATGTACAGACTTTGATGACCAACACCAATGTATAGACTTAGGAGCATAAGACACGGCTGTACAGACTTCACCTAAGACGTTGTACACACTTAGCCTAAGACAATGCATAGGCTTGAACGAGAGTCCAATGTATAGACTTGCATGATGCACAATTACACAGTCCAGTGTATAGACTTTGCTACCCAGACATGATATATGCAGAGACATGATATCTGACAGAATGCAATGCACATATATAAAGAGCAAATGCCATCAATGCTAGACATCATCATTCATGTTGCTATCAATATGCAGAATGCTCAAGAATAATAATGCATAGAAATGCACTTTGTTTATTGCAATCATCAAAACATAATAACATTGCTATCATCAAAATACAATATCAAATGCACTCACTGTCTTGCTATCATCAAAACCAAATAGCATTGCTATCATCAAGGCGACATAGCACATGCTTGTGCCTAAGAGGCACAACATTCTCCCCCTTTTTGATGATGGCAACACAATGTGACAGTGAGTCACACACAAGATTTTCTCTCCCTTTGACATGATCAAAAAGAGAAAAATAGTAAAAATATGAGTGCAAAGTGCAATATGCATGCAAATTCCTCTAGAACATTTTTCCCTTGAAAGTAAGACTCCCCTGAATTATTTCTCCCCCTAAATAGAAGCTCCCCCTTTGAGAAGGAATATGAACAGATAAACAAGGTAGAGAAAGTAGGAGGGTCACTTGACAACAGCTGAATTATAGGTTCAGAAAGGAAGCATGATTATAAGCAACTGTTAAAGTTTAAAAATCAACAACATACAATTTTGACAAAGATTCAGGTTTAACGGTTATAATTCTAGAGTAAAACACCTGACCCCTGAAAAAGAGTTTTAGATTCCATTTATAGCAATGAATCTAGGGCACATGGTATTAATAGATAAGTCAGACATAATACCCTTTTGTGATTAAACAAGGAAATTCAAGAGAGGCAACATGAATATGTATTAATAAAAATAATTTTCACTCATAGACTTTTGATTTTCAAAGGGTTACAGCAGTTTGATTTTTATTTTTCAATTTCTGAACCTGAACTGAGTAAATAGATCAGTGGCATTTATGCTGTTGACATTAGGTGTACACCTTGATCAGAGGCAAGTACCCCCAGTTACTAGGCATAAACTACTAGACCTATTTCAGATCAAAACCCACAAAGAATAGTCTTCACTTTTGACATTAAGGGTACACCTTGATTAGAGGCCAGTACCCTCAGTTACTTAGTGAGAACTCCCTCTATAGATTTGACCTTTTGAACAGAGATATTCTGAAGCACTTCATGACTATGAGTTCTCCTACTTCATTGGAGGAGATCACAATTTCTCAGTGCAATTCAGCCATTGCTCTGTCACTATGTTCAGTTCATAGCATTATGATCTTATTTACTGCTACCATTACTTCTTTTAGAGTGATTGTTTAAAAAATCAGTACACACTCTTATTAGCCTTTTCTAGAAATTTCCAGATCAACACATTTGGCATTACAAAAACTTTTTCTAATCTTACCATGAGATAAAGATTAAGAGCTATAAAGGTTTTCTTTTATCTCAAGTTCTGAAGTGCAGACACTTAACTCTCTAATTTATAAAGGTTAAACCTTTAGTTCCTTTCAATTTGTGAGTGTGATTCTTATAGAAAAACAGTTGCAATAATCACCATTCAATGTACTAAACCAGATGCAAAGCTGTTGTTTAGTGAAAATGATGGGGAAAGGATAGCAATTGGCAAAATGGTCCAATGGCATCTGATGTCAAAAGATATGAATCAAATGAATGGGGACAATGAGGAGTAAATAGGGTTCAATGAATTGAATAGAATCTCTCAGCTCCCCCTGACACCATGATGCAAAAATATGCTATGCAGCAGACTGTTCTACTTGCAGACTATGCAACATTAGTCAAACTCCCCCTGACAAAGTGCATAAAATAGAATTAATGAACTGCTCATAATTTTAGAATATGCTCAAGAAGAATTCATGCTTTGTTCAATCAGAGAGAGAATTTATCAAATGCATCATCTTCCTTTTAAATTTTCAGTTTTTTTTTAACATATGATGCAGTACACTGTTCTTCATGAAAACTAGACCCATGGTACTAGGCGGAGGACCTGGTCTCAAAGACCATCTCACACATGGTAGGAACCTCCGGGCAGATTTCCCTGCCTTTTAGTAACATACCATTTTATATACCAGGGTTAACAAGGACAATGCAACATAAGGCAGTCCTTCATGCATTGAACAGCATCATTGACACATGCAATGACAATCAGTCTATACACAATCAGTCCAAGTATGCATTCAATAACAAGCATGCAATGCATTAACACAAAACACATGCATGGACACAGAGTCTATATAGTGCATCAACTGTATACACTAAAGAAGCATTCAAATTCAGTTCAACATATAGCAAGAGAAGAGCATCAGATATGCAGAATTGAATTCAATAGCTGAGTCTGGAATGCAGACTGATCAGCTAGACATGAAGAGTTCATTAAAAAATCAACCAAGCAAATCAACATGAAACTCACAATTTTCATGCTCACAATTTCAGATAATGGAATTTAAAACAGATTTCAGAACTGACCTGAATTGAATCATGGGGTTTTCTTTTTGAGTGTCTTGGTTGACCCCTTTTATTTCTCCTTCCAAGGCACACCTGCAGCAAGTCAATCAAGTTGATCTTGCAGAGACCCAAGCAGTCTTGGGTCCTGCACTACCCCTATCAGGTGTTCTAAACAGTTTCTTAGCAACATGGTCATCAAATTTCATCAGAAAATAATTGTCCATAGAGTGACCAAGTTTACCACAATATCTACATGAAACAGCAGATTTTCTGGTTCTATGATGCATATCAACAGCAGCATGAGACCTATGATAATGAGCATGAATTGTTCTATTGTAAGCATGAATTTTTTATTTACCATTACCTGTCCACCAGCATTCAGAAGCTCGGTGGCCAGGTTTTCCACATTCATAACAGCCAAGAGTCTTTTCTTTAAGACCAGCTTTATTTCTGCCTAAGAAATTTTTGTTTGGAGGGAATCTTACAAATTTGGAATTAAAATGATTTCCCTGAACAAACCAGCAGTCCTTGACTGCATGCCCATACTTACCACATTCAAAGCATCTAAGATGTTTGTTGTTTGATTCATTTTTGCCCCTGTGATTTCCTAACCAGCATTCATTTACCTTGTGTCTAGGCTTGTTGCAATTGAAACAGATGATACGCTGACCTGAAGTAGATTCATATCTATGTGGGACATGAGCATGTGTGAAAAATCTAGAGTTCAAATTATTGTCTTCTTTCATTTTAAAGCATGCATTCATTAGATGACCACGCCTACCATAGTAGTGACAGTAAGCAACAGATTTCTTAATGGCATGGTTTCTGTCGGATGAATTCCTAGAATGCATTGCTTCACTAGCATGCTCATCTTCAATCAACAATCTACAGTCATCCATTACATGTCCTATCTTGCCACAATAGTAACATGACACTTGTGATTTCCTGATGACATGATTACTAACAGATTGACTAGATGCATGTGAGTGAGTACATAAAGCATGAGCATTTTACATTGACCCATTACATTCAGCAGAGCTAACAAATTTCAGAGTACAACCAGAAATATTCTTAACCTTCTTTGTTTGACTCTTTCTTTTCAATTTCTAATTATTCTCAACAAGCTTTGTTTGTTTTTCAATTTTCTGAGCTTTAAACTGAAAGATAGTTTTTGAAGGTGACTTCTGATTTTCACTTTGTTTTGGGGATTGCCCTGAAGTACCAGCTATATCAGAACAGCAGTTTGTTCCCCTTTCAGAGTTATCATCCTTCCTCTTCTCAACAGTTTTTATTTTTCTTTTAATCTTAGCAGACTCAATAGCTGAATTTTCCAGATTGTGAATTTTATCTTCCAAGCTAGCAATGTGAAGTTCATAACTGGCTATTTCCTGTTCACTGCAATTAACACATTCGCTTAGAACTTGGTTTGCAGTTTTATACTTCTCAATTTCTTGTTTTAGGCTGTTCAAAATTTTTGAATTTTCATCATAGACAGCCTTTCCTTTTTCTGTAGTGAGAAGTCTTTCAGACAAGCCAGTATTCAACAACATCAATCTTTCAACTTCAGCTTTTAATTAAGTGTTTTCTTCCTCAAGATTTTTATCCTGAATTTCATTGTTAGCACATCTCTCTCTTCCAGACATGTGCTTCAATTTTTTAATCAGTTCATCTTCTCTTTCTTCTGCTTTAATTTTCTCAGCGAGCAGATTTTTGTGATCATCTTTAAGTGAGGCAATTTGTTTATTTAGCCGTTCATTCTCACTAAAGAGATCTTCATTTCGTTCTCTTAAAGCAGAGCATATTTTACAATCTGATTTAGCAGAAGAGGACTGTGAAATCTCATTGATTTCATTCATTCTGATAATAAGAGTTTTATTCTTCTTTTGAAGATCCTCATTCTCCAATTTCATTTTGTCCAATTCACAATTAACTTCAGTTAGTTCTTGCATGCCTTTTAGATGCTCATTTTTCTTATCATTCAGTTGATTCTCAAGTTCAGACATTTTATCTAAGCATGTTTGTTTTTCAATTTTTAGAGAATCATTTTGTTTCTTAAGATTCTGAACATCTAGCATACATGCATCATAAGACTTTTTCATATTTGGACAGTTTTCACAGGAATCTTTCAGATTTATTCTATCACATTTCTTTTTCAACTTTTTGTTCTCAGATTTCAATTTCTTGGATACTTCTAACAAATTTTCATACATCTCTATTAATTCATCGAAAGAGCATCCTTCTGATTCAGAACTTACCTGAGATGAGATCTCATCTTCATCATCCCGGTTGGCCATCAAGCAGCTATCACCTTGCTGATTATGCGCAGAAACGACTCTGTCATATATTTCCTTTCCAGATGTGCACCTGAGAACAAAATGATACATATCAGTATTAACTACAGCTCTCAAGATATTAAGAACTATGGTATTATCGCAATTCTTAGAGCTGTCCTCACTAGACCAATTGGTCTGATCTTTAGGTAAGCGGTGTGGGCCTTTAGATATAAGACTCCATAAATGTGGACCAATTGAGTCTATGTACACAGCTAGGCCTCCTAGCCAACTTTCAAAGTTATAACCATCATAAATCGGAGGTCGAGCCATTAGAACAGATGGCAGACAAGTTCAGCGAAGTAAAACAAATGACACGAACTCCACTGAAACCAGATAATCAAAATAAGACACAAGTCAATGAAGCAAGACACGATTTCAAGAGACCCACTCTGAAATGCACCAAACAAATTGGCAGGATCCTCTGCAGATTGTTAGATCTGATAGATCAGAGACTTGCTCTGATACCAATTGTTGGGTCGGTGCAGTATTCAGAGGGGGGGTGAATGAATATAACCCTTTAAAAAAAACTTTCGCCCAGTTAAAATATGATGCTCACTAGAATTACTAGTTCACAAACTAGATAAGCTTAAAAGCTAATAATCAGTTGCAGAACCAAACAAGCATACAGTGAGAACACTAGGATGCTAACTAGGCTGAATTTGACAAGGAGTCGCTCAACTAGAATTTCGCTCTCTTGACAAATTAAAACATTCTAAGAAGACTAATTAACTCTTCTTCTCAACCCGAAGCCAAACGCATGGAGCGCCCCTATGCATTCATCTAGCGGAAGTAAATCATAAGCAATCAAACCACAATGCAAGAGGGGTTTTTAGGTGGTTCGGTCCTCCAGACCTACATCCACCCCACACTCAAACCGAGTGTGGCTTCCACTAGCTCACGCTAGACACAGCAGACTCAGTCTGCAACAGGTGCTGCCACACAGCTTGACCAGGGGAACAGTCTCCCCTCTTCCTCCCAACCGGAGGGAACCACTAGTGACACCAGTCACTAGCAAACCAGAGACACACGGTCTCTCTTCCTCCAGACCCGGAGGGAACCCCTGGACTTGAATCCACAAGCCCAGAACCGGAGATCAGATCTCCCTTCTTCCAAATCGGAGGGACACCACAAGTAGCACCCAGCTACTTGCAACCGGAGATAGCAATCTCCCTTCTCCTGAACTAACAGGAGGAACCCCGACCTCACTACTGAGGATCGGAAGAACACAGATAACCAAATGAAACAAGAAAAATAAGAAAAGAAAAATATACAGCGATCAGAAAGCTGTAAAGACAAATAACACAAATGTGGCTCGCATGGAGCTGACTGGCCTGGATTTGATCCACGGTCCAATAGACAGATCTTCAGGTAACTTCTTCCTTGTTCTCCACGAGCTCTCTCGCTCACTTTCTATCTCTCTTTTCTTTCTCTTCTACTCTCCTAGGAGCTTCTTCTGCTACTTCTCTTCTTCTTCTTCTCAACTCCCTTCTCTCTCTTTTTCTTCTTCTGCTCTTACTCTCACTCTCTTCTTTTCTTTCTTCTCTTCCTTTTTCTGGATCGGGGCTCTCTGTATGAGCTTTTCTTCTTGCCAACTCGATCACCTTCATCTGAGGACGAAGGGTTCTATTTATAGCAGCAACAGCAGGTGGATAGGGCACAAAAAGCGTGTGCCTCTCACGCTCGATCCAGAATCTTCCTGACACGTGTCATTATCAGATTGGTTCCTCTTGTCTCGGATCACGTGCAGCCCAGGAGTGTGGAATGTTCTTCCTCGGACCTGTAATGAGATTAAAATCATTAACACTGAGGGCCACAGGAACTAAAGCTGCATGAGATATGTAATAGTAATACGATGGCACTGTACTTGGAATGACACGAGATAGACGAGGTGACTGCAGCACGAAGTAAGGAAAAAATGACACGAGATACATTGTGACAGAACAGACACAACGAAGAGAACGACACGAAATGAGGTTATAAAACAACACGAGGTAAAAAGAAGAACGACACGAAGTGGTTGCAACAACAAGCAAGACATAAAAGATGACACGAGATGCAACAAGAGGACAGAGAGAAGCGACACGAGGTTCACACAGAAACGACACGAGGTGGCACAGAAAGCAACACGAGGTGCTGCAATGTTCTGCACGCAGTGGAACAAAAATGACACGAAGACACAAAGACAAAAACAACACGGAGACACGAAGACAAAAACAACACGGAGACACGAACATAAAAACAACACGACATAGCACACATCAAAGAGAACGACACGAGCTGACCAAAACACGAAGATGAAAAAATAAAGAACCGACTCGAACTAAGGACGACACGTGCTGACAACAGAAACTGACACGAAGTGGTTGCAAACAAGCAAGACACGAGGTCTACGTAAAGCAACACGAAGTGTGGTCAAGGCGAGACATACACAAAGATGAAAAACAAGATTCGACACGAAGTGAGAACAACACGAAGTGAAAACAACACTAAGACGAAAACAGAAGTTGACACCAAGTGAAAACAACACGAAGTGAAAACATGACTAAGACGATGAGAACAGCACGAGGTGAAGCGACACGGGGTTCACTGGGAAACGACTCGAAGTTCATCAGAACAAATCGAGCTGCTATAGTAAACAACACGAAGATAATCAAACAAAAACAACACGAAGACAATGGATGCTACAGTGCAATGTCTAGACATGAAGTTCAGTTGAGTGTACAGACTTCACCAATGAATCACTCACTGTACAGACTTACTATAGCAGTCTGATGTACAGACTTTGATGAACAGTCCAATGTATGGACTTGTACTGCAAACAACAATGTATAGACTTCATGTAAAAGCCCAATGTATTGGACATTGAAATCGAAGACCAATGTGCAGACTTGACAGTGAAGACTAGTGTGCAGACTTCAAGTTTAATTGTGGATGTACAGACTTGAAGAATAAGCCAGTGTATAGACTTGAAGATTGAAGGTGATGTACAGACTTTGATGACCAACACCAATGTATAGACTTAGGAGCATAAGACACGGCTGTACAGACTTTGCCTAAGACGCTGTACACACTTAGCCTAAGACAATGCATAGGTTTGGACGAGAGTCCAATGTATAGACTTGCATGATGCACAATTACACAGTCCAGTGTATAGACTTTGCTACCCAGACATGATATATGCAGAGACATGATATCTGACAGAATGCAATGCACATATATAAAGAGCAAATGCCATCAATGCTAGACATCATCTTTCATGTTGCTATCAATATGCAGAATGCTCAAGAATAATAATGCATAGAAATGCACTTTGTTTATTGCAATCATCAAAACATAATAACATTGCTATCATCAAAATACAATATCAAATGCACTCAAATGCACTCACTGTCTTGCTATCATCAAAATCAAATAGCATTGCTATCATCAAGGCGACATAGCACATGCTTGTGCCTAAGAGGCACAACAAATATTTCCAAGAGTTGTGTGTGAGATGCCCTTGCATGGACTGAAAAAGGAGCTTGTCAGGTCATCTGGTATCAGAAGAACCTTTGTCTGCCAATGTGGTTATTTGGTGCTGAGTTCAGTCATCTCATGAGGTTGCAGCTTATTGCTCAAGAGCACTCTCTGGTTTCTAGATTGAATCTCCTTAGGAAGATTTTATGTGAGCTCCTTGGACTTTACTCTCTAGAGTTATCTCTCACCTGCTGCTTTGCTGTATGGAGTGCTTCTCATCTCATCTCATCTCTCTCCATCTTGTTTGTCACCTTCTTATCCTTGTTTTATCCCCTTTAGTTCAGGAATTCTCTTGAAGGAAAATTCCTTCTTTTAGCTTTGTCACTCTTATCAGATTTGATCAGAATACCTTAAACCACCCAAAATCTTTTGTAACAAGTTATACCTGTTAATAAAGAATTTTAATGTATGGGGGTTATATTTTATCCTTTAATCCTTCCAAGGTATTCCTCAATTGTTGGTCAACACATTGTAAAAATTTCTGTTAAATGGTAAAGCCTTGCTGAGGATTTCGTCTTAACTGAAACTTATGTGAAGATGGCTGTGAGATAACAAATTATGTTAAGTAAGGGTTCTGTCTTGTGTCTAAGATCTTGAGAGGTGCTACCAGGGAATACGCCATTCCTTGTGGCAGAGCAATGGCTATTGTGGAGAAATAGACATTCTAGATCAAAGAAGTCTAGAGGTTCTGTCATGATACAGTTAGCTATCTCTATATATTATGGAAAAGTTGAAGAAAAAAAAGGGGGAAAGAAAAGTCAACAAAAAAATTCATTGATTTTCATTGGCATAAAGGTAGCTTGTCCTGAGTAACCAGGGATTCTGGTGTCTTATAAACATGTCTCCTTGTGTAAAAAGGGACAATTCTACCTAGTGCTCAACAAATTGGTTGACTCTGTATGCCCTCTCTTATCCTTAAATGAGGTAATGAACTGTGCTTAACTATCTGTTTGATATTTCTTTGCCTGACAAACATAAGGAGTATTTTAATCGTAACCTTCTCTAGGCTAAGTACCTTTAACAGCTAGTTTTGTGATCATGTTGATGTAACGTCTTGAGGTAACTGACCAAGGTATTCGGAAGAATATAATAATTCCATATATTGAAGAGCGAACTTTAACGGGAAACGACTGTGTTACATATTGAATAAGGGTAGTTTGGGCATTTCCTGAAAAAGTACGATAAGAGTGAAAAGTGACCCCTCAAAAACCCTTCTTGTTCCTCAAGGTTACATAAATAAACCCTCGCGTGCCCCTGCCGCTTCCTGTGTCTCCTCGTGTCGATACGTCTTGTATGCCTCTTCAAACCCTTATCTCCCTCTCATCCTTCTTCTCTAAAATCTCATCTCCACCACAGAGTTCTCCTCCGTTCTTGGCTCTAGCTTCATTTCCAGCAGCAACCAGCAAGAACGAGTTGATACTCTGAGAGTTACGACAAATGGATCAGCCAGAATCCGTCGCTCATGTGGAAAGGAAGAGGAAAGGAAAAGAAATAGATGAGGAGCCTTCGTCCAAGCAGCAAAGATGTCTTGAACCAGAAACAGCTGCAGAAATGTCTTCAGCACAAGGTACTAGGCCCCCTCAGTCTACCATGTTTTTAGAGAGTGGGAAAATCATTCCTCCAAGAATAGTAGATTTCGGAGATGAAACCCTGGTTTTGAAGTTTCCAGAACTTTTGGAGATTCTTGAGTTTCAGGAATGGAGGAAATTCCTAGAAAACCACAGTGTCTATTACCCTAGCCTGGTAATGGAATTTTACAATAATTTGTCTTTGAGTCGAGATAAATCTGCTTTGATCTCGTCTGTTAAAGGGTTTGAGATGACAGTAACATGTGACTCTCTCCACAAAGCTCTTAGTATTCCAGAAAAAGGGGAAGTGGAGAGAGGATATAGATATAGTCTGCATGAAGCCTTTTCGATTATTACTGGTAAACCTAGTAACATTCATGACAAGGGGCAGTTGAAGCTGAAAGCTTACCAAACCTCGTCATTTCCCCCTCTTCACAAGCTTCTTCAGAACATCATTGCTTCAATAGTCACCCCACAGACTGGTGCTAGAGGAAGAATCACAGACACACAGAGGTTCCTATTATTCTGCCTGATTTAGAATGTAAAGATCTGTCTGCCTGAAGTTATTTTTAATGTCATGAAGGGGTGTATTGGATCCAAAAGACATCTGCCCTACGCCGCCCATTTGACAGACATCTTCAAGTATTCAAAGATTCCCTTGGATGGAGAGGCCATGTCAGAAGTTAGGGCTCGAAACATTTTTAACATGAATTTTGTTTCAGTATTTTTGGGGTTGGAGGGCTCTTCTCTCTTGGGGCAGGTTAAAGTGATGGGAATCGACGCCGAGCATGTACATATTATTTTACATTTGTGTCCTTTAGTTTATTTTTATATCCATGGGAAAGTATAAGCGTAATTGTACAGCTTTGTAAGCCAATGTGTCATTCCCTTGGATTGTGTGGGTTTTTGTGTAAATGTGTAGTAGGTCCAGCTAGGGGGCCCCCTCCCCTTCCCCATTGGTCCACCTCAACCATGTGGGGCTGGTCAACCAGCCTAGGTGGCCTTCTAGATGAGTGGACTAGTCATATGCCACATGGGTAGACAAAGGGTTAAGAATGTCAACATTCTACACCCATCCCACCTACCCCCATTCAACCTTCCATTCAAAACCTACCCATAGTCAATAGGCCGCCCCCCCCTTCATTTTTTAATGTTTTTTTTTGTGTTTGTGGCATGCAATCCCAGCCCTTCAATCCCCATCCCTAGATCTAAGGGTGGACAATTGATTTGGTTGGAATCATATAAAAGATTGTATTTTTTGTGAAAATCAATGAAAATCAGAATTTTGTTGAATGAGCAAGAGCTAGCTACGCCCCCAGCCCTCTCTCCTCTGGTTCTCCCCTTCCCAAGCCTCCATTCTAGAGTGGTATCTCCTTTCCCCACCCTCCGGTGATCATCGGTGCCGCCGCCGCCGCCGTTCGTGCCGCCGCTGCAGTTTTGTCCGCGCAGTACCACAGCAACTTCCACGAAATTCCCACCTCAGCCATGAGCTCCGATCGAGCTGGGAATTTTACTGGGTGTTCCTGAGGTGTCAAGAACATCCCCTAAATTTTGGTTTGTCATTCAGATCCCGTTTAGTATTTTTAGATTTTCGTCCACTCTTCCACTTCTGTTCTATCTGCTGTCTGTTTCCATTTTCACCCTCCCTGAGTTTTAGGTTTTAGGCCCACTTTTTGATTTTTTTTCATCCCACAAATTTTACTGGCATTTCCTTCCGTCCACCCCTTAATCCACAATTTTTCTTAATTTTTGGTTCGTCCATCTCATATTTTCTAAAAATCTTTCTCAGTCCCATCTACAGTTCTGTCCACCTGTTCCCAGATCCGACCACTAGTTACTCCAAAAATCATATCAAATCACCCCCACCTCCAACTCCAATTCCAAAAATTGTCCCAGTTCCGTGGTTTGATTATATACAACTTTGAAGAAGAGCTCAAAGTCCGAATCCCACTGTAAGTAGGCAGTCAATGGCCTTTTACAGAGATCTGATATGCTAATCTGAGATTTCTGGAGCAGTGGAGCAGAAGATTGAAAAATATCTAAGGCCCTGGTCCGCATAGGTTCAGAGGAATCCACTGGCCTAACGTTTGAGGATTTTGAGTCCTCTTTCCAACGGCACTGGTTTCGTCGCATTCCGGCGACGGGGCTGATCACAGCGGCCATTTTCGTCCGAGCGCGCGCTGCAAAACAGCAGCAACCAGCCCGTGGGCAGCAATTCCGACGGGTACCGAACGGAGCCGCCCGGCCTCCGATCGCCGTTCCAGCGTGCCGCCAGCCCGGAGATCGCTTCTACCAGTGTCCCCACCACAGCGGTGACACCGGGTCCCACACGGCCCCTCCGGACGGCGCGTGGGCCCCACGGTCGTGATTACGCGTGTAGCCGAATCAACACACGAAGCTGCCCGTCATCCCGAATTCGGTCCTCCCGGGCCCATTTGTGTCGCCCTTTACCTCCCTGCGTGGAGTGGGCATAATCCCATTGCTGTAATTATTGTGTGTTAAGTTCCCCGGGAGTACGAGTTTCGGCCGGGTCCGTCGTCCCCACGCCGAGCGCGTGGAGGTATCATTCTCGCTCCCTACACTCGGCATTTGATTATTTTCATATATACTTATTTATGCCGCTGCTAGAGAGCATGATAGGGTAACTAGCTCACTTTCTATTTGTATCACCGCTGCTGCGAGAGTGAGCATTACCGTCCCGTGACCCGATCCGGGCATGAAAGAGAGAGCCGAGCACCCTAGCTCTTGCCGGTTTCTCAACCGCGCACGTCCGACGCTTCCCTCGTTAAGGGACGATCGCGAGCTTGTCGTGTCCGTGTCTCGTCCCGCATCAATTTGGTATCAGAGCGAGTTGAGTCTAGGGTGTCAAAAAGAAAAAAAAAAGAGTGTCATTTACGTCTAGTCATTAGTCCGTTTAAGTCGAGTCTAGGATCATCATATTTCTAAAACACAAAAAAAAAGTGTCTTTTTGCATTTACATCCCTTTACTCGGTATATCAAAAGGTGTTGTCCGAACGTTAGGCTACGCCTATCGGGAAGGCCGCACACTTGCGCGAGTGACCTTCGGGTCAATTATCTCCGCCACGTACCAAGTCTTGGTTTACGCCTAGGGTCCTTAGTGTGCATGCATCCCAAACTTGCATAGTCGGTCTAGTGTCTTGTCACCGTGTGTATGCATGTGCATGTCCACTACCCATGGCCGATCCCCAAGACCATACGTCCGAGTGGTCAACTTTTGTGGCCAAAATGAATGTCCTCATGGACCGAGCCTTTGGTTTTGCCCCTCTCATTATGAAAGCCGCTCTACCCAACGGGTCCACAACGGAACTCCATTTCACCAATAGGGAGTCGGATAATTGGGTTTCTCTTGATATCGTGGAGTCTCTCTCCAAGACAGGCGAGATTGTCCGCGATGGTGATTTTGCTTGTGTTGAGTTCTATAAGAGGATCGGCTCTGTTCTCTACACCGATGGCGCATGGTGCAGGATCGGCACACTTGCTGGTTCATGCATCATTTTAGGGCAAAAGTGGTTAGGAGAGAGAAGGGCCAATCTTGACTGGGACAAGAGGACTTGCACCTTATGCCCACCATACCTACCCGGTAAGATCACCCTTAGGGACCCCGTATGTCCAGCCACCCAGCCCCAGCGGCCCACTCCACCTTCGAATTCGCGCTTGGAGCCACCTCATCCCGAGCCACCCGTATTTCTAACGGGTACATTATACATAGCCGAGCCGCTTCTTAGTTGGCTCAAGGATGGCTTGGTCCCACACCCTTACCCGTCTATGGACCCTACCCTACCTTTGGTGTCCATCAACTCCTACCACACAACTTTTCGGTCTAGTCACCATGTCGATACTTTGGATGACCTTATTATGGGATTAGATTCACAATGGGAGTTGACGCATCTTTTGGCCCGAGGCTTTGACCAACCCGCTAGTCTTACCTTCACCCATCCGGCCTTAGGATCCATTACCTCCGTGTGCACCGTGGGGTGTGTCACCACGGAGATTCTTCTACTCCTCCCGATGCCGGCCGAGTCCGACTTCATTTCCTTTTGCCCGAGGGAGGAAGTTTATTTTCTTCACATGACCATTGTCCCGTTCACTATGACGGATGAAGGTGAGCATTCACACCTTCAAGAATTTCACGATTGGGACCATGTCATGTTGGAACCCACCATAAGGGGTCATACCTTCTTTGATCCCTTTGACCCCTTCCCTAGTGGATCCCTAGACCCTTCATATTCCTTTCACTTCTTCAGGGAAGTCCACCTTCATACCCCTTTCCTACGGGTTGGGTCCTCCATACCCACCAAGCCCGTCCACAATATACCTACACCCGGCTCTTCCACACCCGGCTTTCCTAGCCCACTCAAGTCTCCTAAATCTAAAGGGCCGTCCATGCATGACTGGGTCATACTTGGATGTTTAGGTGTTCCCCATACCACCCATCTCCGGTTACATAACATGCATGCATGGCACACATTCGGGTGTCCTGGTCCGCCGTCACCTATGTACGGGTCGGACTAACAATAGGTGTGTCTAGAGTCATGCATGAGTCGGTTTCTTATTTGTGTGGTTTGTTTGGTTTGTGTGTCGTTGTTTGTCTGCATGCGTCTTGTGCAAGCTCGTTGTCGTTCTCTTATGAGTAAGAGGCGAGTGGACTCACTCGATGAGTATGGGATCGGTTCTACATCTATACCCGGATCAGTCACCTACAGGGACTCAACGGTGATTCCTAGTGAGTCTTTGAGCTGCTTCCTTCCCTTTTGAGAGTGCCCCACCCGGAGTGTCTACCTTTAGCCCATAGCAGTTCGTGCATATCCAGTATATATGGAATGAGCAGGTGATGGTCACTTGGAGTGGAGCATACCCGCGCTACTCGGCACGGTGACGGATCCGCCGGAGTACTCGAGCATCCATACCCCTACTCGACGGGGTCGAGTTCCTCCCACCCGGGGAGAGTTGATGGGAATCGACGCCGAGCATGTACATTTTATTTTGCATTTGTGTCCTTTAGTTTATTTTTATATCCATGGGAAAGTATCAGCGTAATTGTACGGCTTTGTAAGCCAATGCGTCATTCCCTTGGATTGTGTGGGTTTTTGTGTAAATGTGTAGTAGGTCCAGCTAGGGGGCCCCCTCCCCTTCCCCATTGGTCCACCTCAACCATGTGGGGCTGGTCAACCAGCCTAGGTGGCCTTCTAGATGAGTGGACTAGTCATATGCCACATGGGTAGACAAAGGGTTAAGAATGTCAACATTCTACACCCATCCCACCTACCCCCATTCAACCTTCCATTCAAAACCTACCCATAGTCAATAGGCCGCCCCCCCTTCATTTTTTAATGTTTTTTTTTGTGTTTGTGGCATGCAATCCCAGCCCTTCAATCCCCATCCCTAGATCTAAGGGTGGACAATTGATTTGGTTGGAATCATATAAAAGATTGTATTTTTTGTGAAAATCAATGAAAATCAGAATTTTGTTGAATGAGCAAGAGCTAGCTGCGCCCCCAGCCCTCTCTCCTCTGGTTCTCCCCTTCCCAAGCCTCCATTCTAGAGTGGTATCTCCTTTCCCCACCCTCCGGTGATCATCGGTGCCGCCGCCGCCGCCGTTCGTGCCGCCGCTGCAGTTCTGTCCGCGCAGTACCACAGCAACTTCCACAAAATTCCCACCTCAGCCATGAGCTCCGATCGAGCTGGGAATTTTACTGGGTGTTCCCGAGGCGTCAAGAACATCCCCTAAATTTTGGTTTGTCATTCAGATCCCGTTTAGTATTTTTAGATTTTCGTCCACTCTTCCACTTCTGTTCTATCTGCTGTCTGTTTCCATTTTTACCCTCCCTGAGTTTTAGGTTTTAGGCCCACTTTTTGATTTTTTTTCATCCCAAAAATTTTACTGGCGTTTCCTTCCATCCACCCCTTAATCCACAATTTTTTTTAATTTTTGGTTCGTCCATCTCATATTTCTAAAAATCTTTCTCAGTCCCATCTACAGTTCTATCCACCTATTCCCAGATCCGACCACTAGTTACTCCAAAAATCATATCAAATCACCCCCACATCCAACTCCAATTCCCAAAATTGTCCCAATTCCGTGGTTTGATTATCTACAACTTTGAAGAAGAGCTCAAAGTCCGAATCCCACTGTAAGTAGGCAGTCAACGGCCTTTTACAGAGATCTGATATGCTAATCTGAGATTTCTGGAGCAGTGGAGCAGAAGATTGAAAAATATCTAAGGCCCTGGTACGCATAGGTTCAGAGGAATCCACTGGCCCTATGTTTGAGGATTTTGAGTCCTCTTTCCAACGGCACTGGTTTCGTCGCATTCCGGCGACGGGGCTGATCACAGCGGCCATTTTCGTCCGAGCGCGCGCTGCAAAACAGCAGCAACCAGCCCGTGGGCAGCAATTCCGACGGGTACCGAACGGAGCCGCCCGGCCTCCGATCGCCGTTCCAACGTGCCGCCAGCCCGGAGATCGCTTCTACCAGTGTCCCCACCACAGCGGTGACACTGGGTCCCACACGGCCCCTCCGGACAGTGCGTGGGCCCCACGGTCGTGATTACGCGTGTAGCCGAATCAACACACGAAGCTGCCCGTCATCCCGAATTCGGTCCTCCCGGGCCCATTTGTGTCGCCCTTTACCTCCCTGCGTGGAGTGGGCGTATTCCCATTGCTGTAATTATTGTGTGTTAAGTTCCCCGGGAGTACGAGTTTCGGCCGGGTCCGTCGTCCCCACGCCAAGCGCGTGGAGGTATCGTTCTCGCTCCCTACACTCGGCATTTGCTTATTTTCATATATACTTATTTATGCCGCTGCTAGAGAGCATGATAGGGTAACTAGCTCACTTTCTATTTGTATCACCGCTGCTGCGAGAGTGAGCATTACCGTCCCGTGACCCGATCCGGGCACGAAAGAGAGAGCCGACCACCCTAGCTCTTGCCGGTTTCTCAACCGCGCACGTCCGACGCTTCCCTCGTTAAGGGACGATCGCGAGCTTGTCGTGTCCGTGTCTCGTCCCGCATCATAAAGCCCAGAAAGTTAAGGAATCACAAGCTCAGGGGGAGCTTCTGGAACACCCTCAAGATTCAACCCAAACAGTTTTAGCATCAGCTTCTGAGGTTGCTCTACAGGAAACACCATCTGAACATCCACAGTCAACTATGTCTGCTGCACCCACTGAAGTATCTTTTTCTTTTCAGAAGCTTGTCGAGTTTGCATCTAAAGAAGTCAGGTTGTCTGAAAACAGCATTCAGACTGATCTAGATACAAACATTGATAGTCTGTTTGATTCTTTTGGGAAGACATCAGACGAAGTGAGGGTGCCCGTGGAACAGCCTGATCAAGAGCAAGTAAGTAATGATCAAGAACTTGCTGATTTTGTTAATATCATTCTAAGAGAAGCTGTGGAGAAAAGTTTGGAAGAGGCTGAAAACGTAGTTACATCTGAAATTCTAGAACAGGCACCTGTTGAAAGTCCTGCAGATCATAATCTCATGGAAGATATAGTGGATGAGTGTCAGGAGAAAGTTTCTGTCATAGACCTAGAAATAGAATCATCTAGTGAAGAAGAGGCACATGAAAATGTAGGTCCTGACAAAGACATCCAAGCTGAAGATGAAGATCAGGCTCCAGCAGTAGACAACCAAACGCCAGTGCAAGAAGAAACAGATGAGAGAACTGCACCTGGCTGTGAATCTTTTGGTACACCTCTAGGTCAACCTCGACTTCTATCTGCTAGGGCGCCAAATATTGAAGAACTTCTTATAAATTTGACTCAGCAAATGCAAAGACAAGATAAGAAAATGGATGATCTGCTCAAGTATGTCTCTCTTAACATCAATCAAGTCCATTCCAGGCTACTGAAGCTTGAGATCTCTCTCCTAACTGAATGGAAAAGGTTTCTGTTAAACAAGAAAGCTTCAGATGATGCCAACAGGTCCTTGATGACAGGCTTGCAGGAGGCATGTTCAAATATCGCAACAGCACTTCGTGAACTACAAGATGCTCAAATTTCCTCCTTTAAGTCTTCTGCCAGCATTATAAATCACTGTTTCGAGATCAGGACATCCTTAGAAGTTTTGAAAGGGTCATTCAGTGCACTAGGTCTAGATGTCCAGAAGATCTATGATAAACTGATCGCTTTCTTAACAGAAATGACAATTCTGACTGACAGATATGAAACAGTTAATATTCGCCAAGACGACGTCATTTCTGAAGTGGCAAATGTCAGAAGCACTGTGGTGTATTGGCTACCTGAATTGTCCAATGACCTGAAGGAATTTCACTCTACCTTGGGTTCAGCTCCTGGCCAGGCTTCCTCTAGTAGAACTCCACCTCAAGAATATACCTCTACTACTCCTAGGGGGAGACCACCACCAGGCAGGCCGCGTGGCCCTTCCAGCAGACAAGCCAGATATTTTAATCCTTAAAAAGACAATGATCTGTATCTTGTTGCCCATTTAGAGGCTCTCTTTCACACTCTTGGATTTGATTAATTATATCTCATATCATTTGCATTTCTGTCTCCTTTTGTCTCTTTCTTTTTGATGTTGCCAAAGGGAAGAATTGTGATCTTGCATTTTTGAAATCTCCATGTGCATATGCATTCTTATCATCCCATGATTCATCTTGGATATATCAAGGGGGAGATTGGTTTTCAATTATAGCATGCTGGTTGCTTTAATTTCTCAAACTATTTTCTTTTTGATGAAGTCAAATGGGGAGAATAGTTTGAGTCATCAGTCTTCTCAAATGACTCACTATGTAGTGTTGCCATTCTTCTCAAATGACTCACTATGTAGTGTTGCCATCATCAAAAAGGGGGAGATTGTTGTGCCCCTGTGGTTTTGATGATGGTTTTAATGGTAGTTTTGATGTTTGGCATTTGTAGTGAGCTATTCACTGTGAGTCATCTTGTGTGAGTCAAATCGCTACTTTCTGATCATTATGCTGTTCTTCATTAGTTCTAATATGGCTTTGCATAATTGATTATGTTCAGTCATGTTATATATTGGTCTTCATGCGTCCCAAGCATGCACATTGTTTCATGTTCTCCAAGTCTATACAATGAAGTCTGATCACTGCATTTGCAGTCACAATGTCTTCACATTTGAAGTCTGTACATCGGACTGCTTCTTTTGAAGTCTATACATTGTGGCCTTGAAACTTCAAGTATATACACCTTCAGTTGAACGCAAAGTGTATGCGTTGCAGCGTTACCTCATTGGGCTGCAGCGTCAACTCAGCAAGTATGCACATCACATTCAGACTTCCAAGTCTATACACTCCATCTTCATAGGTTTAAAGTCTGTACATTGATTCAGACTCCTCAAAGTCTGTACAGC
The DNA here is from genome assembly GCA_022559845.1 of Amorphophallus konjac. Lineage (NCBI taxonomy): Eukaryota > Viridiplantae > Streptophyta > Magnoliopsida > Alismatales > Araceae > Amorphophallus > Amorphophallus konjac. Next base: position 340,749,657 of record CM040121.1, on the reverse strand, counting down.
GCGAAGTCTAAACAGTATTTTCAGGGCTTGTCTTCGTGTCATTTACTGTAGATACTCGAGTCATTTTCCTACTTTCTTTGTTTTATCACGTGTCGATTGAAACCGTTCCTGTCTTCTGTCCTCGTGTTGTCTTTCCTAGACCCCGTGTCTTCTCTGCTTTGTGACCACACTTCGTGTCAGTTTTTGTTTTCGTCTTCGAGTTGGTTTCAGTCCATGTTGTTCTCGTGCCGTTCTCGTTACTGTTTGTTATGTCGTGTTGCTTTTGTATTCATGTCTTCGTGTTATTTTTGTGTTTGAGTCTTCATGTTATTTCTGTCTTCTGTCTTCATGTTGATTTTACTTCGTGCATTCTTCTCTAAGTTCAAGCGTTAAGTGTCTCAAGTCGAGTCTGACTGTGCTGTCTCCATGTCGTCCTTAGTTCGAGTCGGTCCGTTGTTATTTCTTCTTCGTGTTGCTTTTCCTAGACCTCGTGTCTTTCTTGTTTTGAAACCACACTTCGTGTCGGTTTCTGTTTTCGTGTTTCTCTTGTGTTTATGTCCGCGTGTTGTTTTGCTTCTACCTTCGTCCAGGTTTCCTCTGACCGCGTGTCTTACTACCTTTTTAGTTCCGTGCTATTTCCTTTTTACCTCGTGCTGTTCTCTTTCTACTTCGTGTCGTTCTCTTTGTAGTGTCAGCTTTATTATTGTATATCTCGTGTTGTTCTCTCTCTACCTCGTGTCGTTCTCTTTGTAGTATCTGTATTGTCACCCTTGGACTTCGTGTCGTTCTCTTGGTAGTGTTTGTTTTGTCACCACTGTATCTCGTGTCGTTCTCAGTATAGTGCACCTCTTGTCGTTCCCACATACCTCGTGCAGTTTCAGCTTGAGTGTCAACCAACTCATTTCAGGTAGATATATAGAGCAAACCCTGAGTATTAATAGTTTTTATCTCCTTGCAGGTCCGAGGAAGAGTATTCCCCAATAACTAGGCTGCACGTGATCCTATACTAGAGGAACAAATACGAAAAGGGCACGTGGCAGGAAAGTTCTGGATCAAGCGTGGGAGGCACACGCACTTTGTACCCTATCATCCTGCTGGCTGCTGATATAAATGGAAGAAAGGCTGATGAAGCAGAGGGTAAGCATATGGGCCAAAAGGAATAGAGGAGCAGAGATCGAGAGTGAGAGAAAGAGTAGAAGAAGAGGAGAAGAGAAAGAGAGAAGAAAGTGAGAGAGAAGAGAAGAGGAAGAGAAGCTTACCTGAAGATCTGACTACTGGACCGTGGATCAAATCCAGGCCAGTCAGCTCCATGCGAGCCACATTTGTGTTATCTGTCTTTACAGCTTTCTGATCGCTGTGTATTTTTCCCTTTCTTAGTTTTCTGTTTTCATTTGGGTTAGCTCTGTACTTCCGATCCTCTGGACTGAGGTCGGGTCCCTCCTGGTCTGGAGGAAGAGAGGTCTTCGACCTCTAGTCTGCAAGTGGCTGGAAGTCACTTGTGTGTTCCCTCTGGTTTGGAGGAAGGGAGATCTGATCTCCAGTTCTGGGCTTGTGGGTTGCAAGTCCAGGGGTTCCCTCTTGGTATAGAGGAAGAGAGACGCTAGTCTCTGGTTTTCTAGTGACCGAGGGTTGCTAGAGGTTCCCTCCAGGTTGGAGGAAGAGGGGAGTCTGTTCCCCTGGGTAAGCTGTGTATCAGCTTCTGTTGGCTAAAATCAAATATGAGTTAGTTGGAAACTTTTTTGTTTCCCGAAGTTACGGGGCTATTTTGCCGAGTTCCATGAAACAAGTAGCCGGCAAATTAAAACTGGAAAAATGAACAAAAAGCTGCGGAATTAGCCAAAGAACAGATTTCGGATTTTTATTTCTTCGGGTCTTCGGGCTGTGTTGCCCAGCTGTTAGTGTAGCCACACTTAGTTTGAGTGTGGGGTGGATGTAGGTCTGGAGGACCGAACCACCTAAAAATCTCTTGAGCTGTGGTTTGCATTGTGAGTGTGCTTCCGCTAGGTGCTTGAATAGGCGCGTCTCTTGTGTTTGCTCCTTGGTTTAATTGAATTTGGTTTTATTCTGAGATTGCGTCCAGCACTTGAGTTTTTATTTGGGCATTAATTGTAAAAGGATACATTCACCCCCCTCTGTATCCGGGCATTGCATCCTAACAGGAGTGGTGTGGGGGTACAAGAGAAGCTGCAACGACCACAGAGATAGCACAATAATCTAAAATAAAATGCATAGAATAATATAAATAAATAAACTGCTACAAGGTCCACAGTGTCTCATGTCCAAAAGAAAGTACAGTCAACAGGAAAGAAAGTACAACTACACGGGGCATCCCCCAGAGTACAACTACACGAGGCATCCCCCGGCTCTGGCAGACTGGCGACTAACCCTGGCTAGAGGAACCGCGCTGAAACTCGGCCACGCCTCTCGAAGACCCCGCCTCACCTGAAAAGCAGGGGTGAGCCTCAATTCATTGGCCCAGTAGGGATCCCGCGAATCTCCGCCTCGCACGAGATGCGAGAAGGCAGAAGGTAACCCTACCTAACAGGAGTACGGTAGAACCAACAAGCTGAAATAAATAAACGGAAAAACCATCTACTCTAACAGTACCGTACTACAGAACCTCGGTCCAACAAATCACGAGTCCATGCCTACCAGTGAACAGGAGCACCACCCACTAGAAGAACGACCGGATGCGTCCCCTGACGTCTTATACCGCGTCACAAGTGTCTAGCTACTACGCCCCGGGCGTGAGACTCAGACACACTCAATAACCAGAAGTAACCGCAAAACAAGGACTAGCTGAGGTCACGCTCGTCAGCGCGGGTCCGAACCCTCAGCCTCGTCTGCACACTCAGACCGTACGCCCTAGGCCTGTCCTCTAGCAGATATTTCCCCCTAAACCCGGACTCGGAAGTATGCGGGGGCCCTGCGGTAACCAGCCTACTCACCGCCTCTCTCGGGTACACCGCTCAGCCACTCCCAGGCGAGCCAGCACACGCGTGCCGTGGGAAAGCTACGACTAGTGGTAGGGTCACTGGAAGTAAGGACTAATCCACGGAAACCACCGACCAACACTAGCAAGGTGCAGAGGTCCTCCTCTGTACCACACCGACTCTCGGTAGCACCAGTCGACACATCACATCCCGGGATCCCCGCGGCACCCTCGTACAGTCCCCACACGATGCCAAGCATCAGTCGGACTGTAAGACAACACAGAGGGGTCAGGACCCACTCACCCGGGCTTGATCGGCACGAAACGGCAGACGCGGTCACCGGAGGACCGCCTCCGGTGGTAGCGGTCCTCTTGGGACCGCGACCACCCTGGCACCAGCAAAATGAAGGCGGTCGCCTGATGACCGCCTTCACACAGTAGCGGTCCCTGGGGGACCGCGACCAGGAACCAACGGTCAAAAATGCCTCGAGGCCTGTGCCGGTCCCCACGGTGATAGCGGTCGCCCCAAGACCGCGACCAACAGTCGCGGTCTGTCGCAAGACGGCGACCAGCCACGGACACTTTAAGGCCTAACGGTCAAAAATCCGATGAAGGCGGTCCTCACCTGACCGCTACCATTGATAGCGATTACTGGTGAACCGCGATCACCCCGGAAAATAGAGAACGACGGGAAATGGCCGAAAACTCCATTCCACACCCCAATCACCCCCCGATGATGGGGAAACAAAGGGGGAACCCTCCCCAACCCTCCTAGCATGCATCTACCGCCTCGGATCGGCCAAAAACGCGAAGGAACGGCGGATCGGCTCACAAACCCCAAAAAAATGGTTTCACCCAAACCCGCTCAAAAACGCCCCTCTCGACCTCCCCTCGGCCTACAAAGCACGGGGAACGATGGGATGAGCAGGGGGGTTCGTCTCCCTACCTCAATGGAGTGAAAGCTCCGCCGAATCACCGCCAAAATCAAGGATGAAGCTTTTACTCCCATGAATGCCTCGCCTCTCGCCGCGAAAAGCACGCCACCGGGACCGCCTCGCCGCCGCCGCCGTTGCCAGAGTGAGAGGGGCCGCGTCTCGATCGCCCGGGGAGAAGAAGATCGGCCGCGGGGGAGAGGGGAGCTCTCACGGTTGAAGGAAGGTGGAAGAAGAAGAAAAGAAAAAGGTAAAAAGAAAAGAAAAAGAATTGATATATATAGAAAATCCGGAAAATAGGAAAAATCTCAAAAAATAGAAAAATACACATCCTCGACCGTCTCGACGCGCTGATCGCAACGGCACCACTCGCGGGTTGGTGAACGACCCAGTTCACCCGCTACAGGGTTCCGAAGGATTCGCCGAAACCCGTACGCGGAAATCGGAAAACACGCACGGAAAAGCCGCGGACACACTCCGGGCCTCCGAAACGACTCCGGATCGCGCCGATCCGAACACAAAAGATGTCCGAAACGAAATTTTGGACACAACAACGTTGGACACTCCGATAAACCAGATCCGGGACCCACAAGGAAGGATCCGGGACATTACAACTTTCATCTCCCAGATCGAGTTGGAATGATCGGCACAGCCATCCGACCAGTATTTCAGATTTTAGACACCTGGGCCCGACTTGGCAGTTCACTTAAACTAAGTGTATTTAGAAAATGAACTTTTCAGCGTCGAGCTCAAACCGGACATCCGATTTGGATTCCGTCAGTTCTGAAAAGTCACTTTCATCTCCCAGGTCGTGTTGGAATGATCGGCACGGCCATCCGACTGGTATTTCAGATTTTAGACCCCCGGACCCGATTTGGCAGTTCACTTAAACTAAGTGTATTTAGAAAATGAACGTTTGAGCGCCGAGCTCAAGCTGGGCATCCGATTTATATTTTATAAGTTCTGACAAGTCACTTTCATCTCCAAGGTAGTGTTGGAAAGATTGGAATGGCGATCCGACCGATATTTCAGATTTTAGACTCCCGGACCCGACTTGGCAGTTCACATAAACTAAGTGTATTTAGAAAATGAACTTTTGAGCGCCGAGATCAAACCGGGCATCCGATTTAGATTCTGTCATTTCTGACAAGTAACTTTCATCTCCTAGGTCGTGTTGGAATGATCAGCATGGCCATCCGATCGGTATTTCATATTTTAGACCCCCGGACCCGACTTGGCAGTTCATTTAAACTAAGTGTATTTAGAAAATGAACTTTGGAGCGCCGAGTTCAAACCGGGCATCCGATTTGGATTCCGTCAGTTCTGACAAGTCACTTTCATCTCCCAGGTCGTATTGAAATGATCGGCACGGCCATCCGACCAGTATTTCAGATTTTAGACGCCCGGACCCGACTTGGCAGTTCACTTAAACTAAGTGTATTTAAAAACTGAACTTTTGAGCGCCGAGCTCAAGCTGGGCATCCGATTTAGATTTCGTTAGTTCTGACAAGTCACTTTCATCTCCTAGGTTGTGTTGGAATGATCGGCACGGCGATCCGACTGGTAGTTCAAATTTTAGACCCCCGGACCCGACTTGGCAGTTCACTTAAACTAAGGGGATTTAGAAAATGAACTTTTGAGCGTCGAGCTCAAACCGGGCATCCGATTTGGATTCCGTCAGTTCTGACCAGTCACTTTCATCTCCCAGGTCATCTTGGAATGATGAGCATGGCCATCCGACCAGTATTCCAGATTTTAGACCCCCGGACCCGACTTGGCAGTTCATTTAAACTAAGTGTATTTAGAAAATGATCTTTTGAGCGCCGAGGTCAAACCGGGCATCCGATTTGAATTCGTCAGTTCTGACAAGTCACTTTCATCTCCCAGGTCGTGTTGGAATGATCAGCATGGCCATCCGACTGGTATTTCAGATTTAATACCCCCGGACCCGACTTGGCAGTTCATTTAAACTAAGTGCATTTAGAAAATGAACTTTTCAGCGCCGAGCTCAAACCGGGCATCCGATTTGGATTCCGTCAGATCTGACAGGTCACTTTTACCTCCCAGGTCGTGTTAGAATGATCAGCATGGCCATCCAACCAGTATTTCAGATTTTAGACCCCCGGACCCGACTTGGCAGTTCACTTAAACTAAGTGTATTTAGAAAATGAACTTTTGAGCGTCGAGCTCAAACCGGGAATCCGATTTGGATTCCGTCAGTTCTGACAAGTCACTTTCATCTCCTAGGTCGTGTTGGAATGATTGGCACGGCCATCCGTCTGGTATTTCAGATTTTAGACCCCCGGACCCGACTTGGCAGTTCACTTAAACTTAGTGTATTTAGAAAATGAACTTTTGAGCGCCGATCTCAAACCGGGCATCCGATTTGGATTCCGTCAGTTCTGACAAGTCACTTTCATCTCCCAGGTCATGTTGGAATGACCGGCATAGCCATCCGACCAGTATATCAGATTTTAGACCCCCGGACTCGACTTGGCAGTTCAGTTAGACTAAGTGTATTTAGAAAATGAACTTTTGAGCGCCGAGCTCAAGCTGGGCATCCGATTTGGATTTCGTATGTTCTGAAAAGACACTTTCATCTCCCACGTTGTGTCAGAATGATCGGCATGGCGATCCGACTGGTATTTCATATTTTAGACCCCCCGGACCTGACTTGGCAGTTCACTTAAACTAAGTGTATTTAGAAAATGAACTTTTGAGTGTCGAGCACAAACCGGGCATCCGATTTGGATTCCGTTAGTTTTAACAAGTAACTTTCATCTCCCAGGTCATGTTTGAATGATCGGCATGGCACTCCAATCGGTATTTCAGATTTAATACCCCCGGACCCGACTTGGCAGTTCATTTAAACGAAGTGTATTTAGAAAATGAACTTTTGAGCGCCGAGCTCAAACCGGGCATCCGATTATGATTCCGTCAGTTCTGACAGGTCACTTTCACCTCCCAGGTCATGTTGGAATGATCAGCACGGCCATCTGACCTGTATTTCAGATTTTAGACCCCCGGACCCGGCTTGGTAGTTCACTTAAACTAAGTGTATTTAGAAAATGAACTGTTGAGCGCCGAGCTCAAACCGGGCATCCTATTTGGATTCAGTCAGTTCTGACAAGTAAGTTTCATCTCCCAAGTCGTGTTGGAATGATTGTCATGGCGATCCGACCGGTATTTCAGATTTTAGACCCTCGGACCCGACTTGGCAGTTCATTTAAACTAAGTGTATTTAGAAAATGAACTTTTGAGCGCCGAGCTCAAACCGGACATCCGATTTGGATTCCATCAGTTCTGAAAAGTCACTTTCATCTCCCAGGTCATGTTGGAATGATCGGCACGGCCATCCGACCAGTATTTCAGATTTTAGACCCCCGGACCCGACTTGGCAGTTCACTTAAACTAAGTGTATTTAGAAAATGAACTTTTGAGCGCCGAGCTCAAGCTGGGCATCCGATTTAGATTCCGTCTGTTCTGAAAAGTCACTTTCATCTCCCACGTCGTGTTGGAATGATCGGCATGGCCATCCGACCGGTATTTCAGATTTTAGACCCCCGGACCCGACTTGGCACTTCACTTAAACTAAGTGTATTTATAAAATGAACTTTTGAGCGCCGAGCTCAAACCGAGCATACCATATACATTCCGTCAGTTCTGACAAGACACTTTCATCTCCCAGGTCATGTTGGAATGATCGACACGGCCATCCGACTGGTATTTCATATTTTAGACCCTCGGACCCGACTTGGCAGTTCATTTAAACTAAGTGTATTTAGAAAATGAACTTTTGAGCGCCGAGCTCAAACCGGGCATCCGATTTGGATTCCGTCAGTTCTGACAAGTAACTCTCATCTCCCAGGTCGTGTTGGAATGATCAACATGGCCATCCGATCGGTATTTCAGATTTTAGACCCCCGGACCCGACCTGGCAGTTTATTTAAACTAAGTGTATTTAGAAAATGAACTTTTGAGCGCCGAGCTCAAACTGGGCATCCGATTTGGATTTCGTCAGTTCTGACAAGTCACTTTCATCTCCCAGGTCGTGTTGGAATGATCGGCATGGCCATCCGACAAGTATTTCTGATTTTAGACCCCCGGACCCGACTTGGTAGTTCACTTAAACTAAGTGTATTTAGAAAATGAACTTTTGAGCGCCGAGCTCAAACCGGGCATCCAATTTGGATTCCGTCAGTTCTGACAAGTCACTTTCATCTCCCAGGACGTGTTGGAATGATCGGCACTACCATCCGACTGGTATTTCAGATTTTAGACCCCCGGACCCGACTTGGCAGTTCACTTAAACTAAGTGTATTTAGAAAATGAACTTTTGAGCGCCGAGCTCAAACCGGGCATCCGATTTGGATTCCGTCAGTTCTGACAAGTCACCTTCATCTCCTAGGTCATGTTGGAATGACCGGCATGGCCATCCAACCTGTATTTCAGATTTTAGACCCCTGGACCCGACTTGGCAGTTCACTTAAACTAAGTGTATTTAGAAAATGAACTTTTGAGCGTCGAGCTCAAGCTGGGCATCCGATTTGGATTTTGTCAGTTCTGACAAGTCACTTTCATCTTCCAAGTTGTGTTGGAATGATCGGCACGGTGATCCGATCGGTATTTCAGATTTTAGACCCCCGGACCCGACTTGGCAGTTCACTTAAAGTAAGTGTATTTAGAAAATGAACTTTTGAGCGCTGAGCTCAAGCAGGGCATCCGATTTGGATTCCGTCAGTTCTGACAAGTAACTTTCATCTCCCAGGTCGTGTTGGAATGATCGGCATGGCGATCCACCCGGTATTTCAGATTTAATACCCCCGGACCTGACTTGGCAGTTCGTTTAAACTAAGTGTATTTAGAAAATGAACTTTTGAGCTCCGAGCTCAAACCGGGCATCCAATTTTGATTCCGTCAGTTCTGACAGGTCAATTTCACCTCCCAGGTCGTGTTAGAATGATCAGTATGGCCATCTGATCGGTATTTTAGATTTTAGACCCCCGGACCCGACTTGGCAGTTCACTTAAACTAAGTGTATTTAGAAAATGAACTTTTGAGCGCTGATCTCAAACTGTACATCCGATTAGATTCCGTCAGTTCTGACAAGTCACTTTCATCTCCCTAGTCTTGTTGGAATGATCGGCATGGCCATCCGACTGGTATTTCAGATTTTAGACCCCCGGACCCGACTTTGCAGTTCATTTAAACTATGTGTATTTAGAAAATGAACTTTTGAGCGCCGAGCTCAGACCAGGCATCCGATTTAGATTCCGTCAGTTCTGACAAGTCACTTTCATCTCCCAGATCGTGTTGGAATGATCGGCATGGCCATCCGACCGGTATTTCAGATTTTAGACACCTGGACCCGACATGGCAGTTCACTTAAACTAAGTGTATTTAGAAAATGAACTTTTGAGCGTCGAGCTCAAACCGGGCATCCGATTTGGATTCCGTCAGTTCTGAAAAGTCACTTTCATCTCCCAGGTCGTGTTGGAATGATCGGCACGGCCATCCGACTGGTATTTCAGATTTTAGACCCCCGGACCCGACTTGGCAGTTCACTTAAACTAAGTGTATTTAGAAAATGAACGTTTGAGCGCCGAGCTCAAGCTGGGCATCCGATTTATATTCCATCAGTTCTGACAAGTCACTTTCATCTCCCAGGTTGTGTTGGAAAGATTGGCACTACGATCCGACCGATACTTCAGATTTTAGACTCCCGGACCCGACTTGGCAGTTCACTTAAACTAAGTGTATTTAGAAAATGAACTTTTGAGCGCCGAGATCAAACCGGACATCCGATTTAGATTCTGTCAGTTCTGACAAGTAACTTTCATCTCCTAGGTCGTGTTGGAATGATCAGCATGGCCATCCGACCGGTATTTCATATTTTAGGCCCCCGGACCCGACTTGGCAGTTCATTTAAACTAAGTGTATTTAGAAAATGAACTTTTGAGCGCCGAGCTCAAACCGGGCATCCGATTTGGATTCCGTCAGTTCTGATTAGTCACTTTCATCTCCCAGGTCGTATTGAAATGATCGGCACGGCCATCCGACCAGTATTTCAGATTTTAGACACCCGGACCCGACTTGGCAGTTCACTTAAACTAAGTGTAATTAGAAAATGAACTTTTGAGCGCCGAGCTCAAGCTGGGCATCCGATTTAGATTTCGTTTGTTCTGACAAGTCACTTTCATCTCCTAGGTTGTGTTGGAATGATCGGCATGGCGATCCGACCGGTAGTTCATATTTTAGACCCCCGGACCCGACTTGGCAGTTCACTTAAACTAAGGGGATTTAGAAAATGAACTTTTGAGCGCCGAGCTCAAACCGGGAATCCGATTTAGATTCCGTCAGTTCTAACAAGTCACTTTCATCTCGCAGGTCATGTTGGAATGATCGACAAGGCCATCTGACCAGTATTCCAGATTTTAGACCCCCGGACCCGACTTGGCAGTTCCTTTAAACTAAGTGTATTTAGAAAATGAACTTTTGAGCGCCGGGGTCAAACCGGGCATCCGATTTAGATTCCGTCAGTTCTGACAAGTCACTTTCATCTCCCAGGTTGTGTTGGAATGATCGGCTTGGCCATCCGACCGGTATTTCAGATTTAATACCCCCGGACCCGACTTGGCAGTTCACATAAACTAAGTGTATTTAGAAAATAAACTTTTGAGCGCCGAGCTCAAACCGGGCATCCGATTTGGATTCAGTCAGTTCTGACAAGTAACTTTCATCTCTCAGGTCGTGTTGGAATGATCGTCATGGCGATCCGATCAGAATTTCAGATTTGTGACCCCCTGACCCGACTTGGCAGTTCATTTAAACTGAGTGTATTTAGAAAATGAACTTTTGAGCGCCGAGCTCAAACCGGGCATCCGATTTGGATTTCGTCTGTTCTAACAAGTCACTTTCATCTCCCAGGTCTTGTTGGAACGATCGGCACGATAATCCGACCAGTATTTCAGATTTTAGACCCCCGGACCCGACTTGGCAGTTCACTTAAACTAAGTGTATTTAGAAAATAAACTTTTGAGCGCCGAGCTCAAGCTGGGCATCCGATTTAGATTCTGTCAGTTCTGACAAGTCACTTTCATCTCCCACGTTGTGTTGGAATGATCGGTATGGCGATCTGATCGGTATTTCAGATTTTAGACCCCCGGACCCGACTTGGCAGTTCACTTAAACTAACTATATTTAGAAAATGAACTTTTGAGCGCCGAGCTCAAACCGTGCATCCGATTTGGATTATGTCAGTTCTGACATATAACTTTCATCTCCCAGGTCGTGTTGGAATGATCAACATGGCCATCCGACTGGTATTTCAGATTTTAGACCCCCGGACCCGACTTGGCAGTTCACTTAAACAAAGTGTATTTAGAAAATGAACTTTTGAGCGTCGAGCTCAAACCGGGCATCCGATTTGGATTCCATCAGTTCTGACAAGTCACTTTCATCTCCCAGGTCATGTTGGAATGATCGGCACGGCCGTTCGACCAGTATTTCAGATTTTTGACACCCGGACCCGACTTGGCAGTTCACTTAAACTAAGTGTATTTAGAAAATGAACTTTTGATCACCGAGCTCAAATCGGGCTTCCGATTTGGATTCTGTCAGTTCTGACAAGTCAATTTCATCTCCCAGGTCATGTTGGAATGATCGGCACGGCCATCCATATGGTATTTCAGATTTTAGACCCCCGGACCCGACTTGGCAGTTCACTTAAACTAAGTGTATTTAGAAAATGAACTTTTGAGCGCCGATCTCAAACCGGGCATCCGATTTGGATTCCCTCAGTTTTGACAAGTCACTTTCATCTCCCAGGTCATGTTGAAATGGCCGGCAAGGCCATCCGACCAGTATTTCAGATTTTAGACCCCCGGACCCGACTTGGCAGTTCACTTAATGTAAGTGTATTTAGAAAATGAACTTTTGAGCGCCGAGCTCAAACTGGGCATCCGATTTGGATTTCGTAAGTTCTGAAAGGTCACTTTCATCTCCCACGTTGTGTTGGAATGATCGGCACGGCGATCCGACCGGTATTTCGGATTTTAGACCCCCGGACCCGACTTGGCAGTTCACTTAAACTAAGTGTATTTAGAAAATGAACTTTTGACTACCGTGCTCAAACCGGGCGTCAGATTTGGATTCCCTCAGTTCTAACAAGTAACCTTCATATCTCAGGTCGTGTTGGAGTGATCGGCAAGGCGATCCGACCGGTATTTCAGATTTAATACCCCCGGACCGGACTTGGCAGTTCATTTAAACTAAGTGTATTTAGAAAATAAACTTTTGAGCGCCGAGCTCAAACCGGGCATCCGATTTTGATTCCGTTAGTTCTAACAGGTCACTTTCACCTCCCAGGTCGTGTTGGAATGATCAGCATGGCCATCCGACCGGTATTTTCGATTTTAGACCCCCGGACCCGACTTGGCAGTTCACTTAAACTAAGTGTATTTAGAAAATGAACTTTTGAGCGCCGATCTCAAACTGGACATCCGATTTAGATTCCGTCAGTTCTGACAAGTCAGTTTCATCTCCCTAGTCTTGTTTGAATGATCGGCATGGCCATCCGACCGGTATTTCTGATTTTAGACGCCCGGACCCGACTTGGCAGTTCATTTAAACTAAGAGTATTTAGAAAATGAACTTTTGAGCGCCGAGCTCAGACTAGGCATCCGATTTAGATTCCGTCTGTTCTGACAAGTGACTTTTATCTCCCAGATCGTGTTGGAATGATCGGCATGGCCATCAGACTAGTATTTCAGATTTTAGACACCTGGACCCGACTTGGCAGTTCACTTAAACTAAGTGTATTTAGAAAATGAACTTTTGAGCGTCGAGCTCAAACCGGGCATCCGATTTAGATTCCGTCAGTTCTGAAAAGTCACTTTCATCTCCCAAGTCGTGTTGGAATGATCGACACAGCCATCCGACTGGTATTTCAGATTTTAGACCCCCGGACCCGACTTGGCAGTTCACTTAAACTAAGTGTCTTTAGAAAATGAACGTTTGAGCGCTGAGCTCAAGCTGGGCATCCGATTTGTATTCTATCAGTTCTGACAAGTCACTTTCATCTCCCAGGTTGTGTTGGAAAGATTGGCACGGCGATCCGACCGATACTTCAGATTTTAGACTCCCGGACCCGACTTGGCAGTTCACTTAAACTAAGTGTATTTAGAAAATGAACTTTTGAGCGCCGAGATCAAACCGGACATCCGATTTAGATTCCGTCAGTTCTGACAAGTAACTTTCATCTCCTAGGTCGTGTTGGAATGATCAGCATGGCCATCCGACCGGTATTTCATATTTTAGACCCCCGGACCCGACTTGGCAGTTCATTTAAACTAAGTGTATTTAGAAAATGAACTTTTGAGCGCCGAGCTCAAACCGGGCATCCGATTTGGATTCCGTCAGTTCTGATTAGTCACTTTCATCTCCCAGGTCGTATTGAAATGATCGGGATGGCCATCCGACCAGTATTTCAGATTTTAGACACCCGGACCCGACTTGGCAGTTCACTTAAACTAAGTGTATTTAGAAAATGAACTTTTGAGCGCCGAGCTCAAGCTGGGCATACGATTTAGATTTCGTTTGTTCTAACAAGTCACTTTCATCTCCTAGGTTGTGTTTGAATGATCGGCACGGCGATCCGACTGGTAGTTCATATTTTAGACCCCCGGACCCAACTTGGCAGTTCACTTAAACTAAGGGGATTTAGAAAATGAACTTTTGAGCGCCGAGCTCAAACCGGGAATCCGATTTAAATTCCGTCAGTTCTGAAAAGCCACTTTCATCTCGCAGGTCATGTTGGAATGATCGGCACGGCCATCTGACCAGTATTCCAGATTTTAGACCCCCGGACCCGACTTGGCAGTTCATTTAAACTAAGTGTATTTAGAAAATGAACTTTTGAGTGCCGAGGTCAAACCGGGCATCCGATTTAGATTCCGTCAGTTCTGACAAGTCACTTTCATCTCCCAGGTCGTGTTGGAATGATCGGCTTGGCCATCCGACCGGTATTTCAGATTTAATACCCCCGGACCCGACTTGGCAGTTCACATAAACTAAGTGTATTTAGAAAATGAACTTTTGAGCGCCGAGCTCAAACCGGGCATCCGATTTGGATTCAGTCAGTTCTGACAAGTAACTTTCATCTCCCAGGTCGTGTTGGAATGATCGTCATGGCAATCCGATCAGAATTTCAGATTTGTGACCCCCTGACCCGACTTGGCAGTTCATTTAAACTAAGTGTTTTTAGAAAATTAACTTTTGAGCGCCGAGCTCAAACCGGGCATCCGATTTGGATTCCGTCAGTTCTAACAAGTCACTTTCATCCCCCAGGTCATGTTGGAATGATCGGCACGGTAATCCGACCAGTATTTCAGATTTTAGACCCCCGGACCCGACTTGGCAGTTCACTTAAACTAAGTGTATTTAGAAAATGAACTTTTGAGCGCCGAGCTCAAGCTGGGCATCCGATTTAGATTTTGTCAGTTCTGACAAGTCACTTTCATCTCCCACGTTGTGTTGGAATGATCGGCATGGCGATCTGATCGGTATTTCAGATTTTAGACCCCCCGGACCCGACTTGGCAATTCACTTAAACTAACTATATTTAGAAAATGAACTTTTGAGCGCCGAGCTCAAACCGTGCATCCGATTTGGATTATGTCAGTTTTGACATGTAACTTTCATCTCCCAGGTCGTGTTGGAATGATCAACATGGCCATCCGACTGGTATTTTAGATTTTAGACCCCCGGACCCGACTTGGCAGTTCACTTAAACAAAGTGTATTTAGAAAATGAACTTTTGAGCGCCGAGCTCAAACCGGGCATCCGATTTGGATTCTGTCAGCTCTGACAAGTCACTTTCATCTCCCAGGTCATGTTGGAATGATCGGCATGGCCATCCATATGGTATTTCAGATTTTAGACCCCCGGACCTGACTTGGCAGTTCACTTAAACTAAGTGTATTTAGAAAATGAACTTTTGAGCGCCAATCTCAAACCGGGCATCCGATTTGGATTCCCTCAGTTTTGACAAGTCACTTTCATCTCCCATGTCATGTTGAAATGGCCGGCAAGGCCATCCGACCAGTATTTCAGATTTTAGACCCCCGGACCCGACTTGGCAGTTCACTTAATCTAAGTGTATTTAGAAAATGAACTTTTGAGCGCCGAGCTCAAACTGGGCATCCGATTTGGATTTCGTAAGTTCTGAAAGGTCACTTTCATCTCCCACGTTGTGTTGGAATGATCGGCACGGTGATCCGATCGGTATTTCGAATTTTAGACTTCCGGACCCGACTTGGCAGTTCACTTAAACTAAGTGTATTTAGAAAATGAACTTTTGACTGCCGTGCTCAAACCTGGCGTCAGATTTGGATTCCCTCAGTTCTAACAAGTAACCTTCATATCCCAGGTCGTGTTGGAATGATCGGCAAGGCGATCCGACCGGTATTTCAGATTTAATACCCCCGGACCGGACTTGGCAGTTCATTTAAACTAAGTGTATTTAGAAAATGAACTTTTGAGCGCCGAGCTCAAACCGGGCATCCGATTTTGATTCCGTCAGTTCTAACAGGTCACTTTCACCTCCCAGGTCATGTTGGAATGATCAGCACGGCCATCCGACCGGTATTTTCGATTTTAGAACCCCGGACCCGACTTGGCAGTTCACTTAAACTAAGTGTATTTAGAAAATGAAGTTTTGAGCGCCTATCTCAAACTGGACATCCGATTTAGATTCCGTCAGTTCTGACAAGTCAGTTTCATTTCCCTAGTCTTGTTGGAATGATCGGCATGGCCATCCGACCGGTATTTCTGATTTTAGACGCCCGGACCCGACTTGGCAGTTCATTTAAACTAAGTGTATTTAGAAAATGAACTTTTGAGCGCCGAGCTCAGACTAGGCATCCGATTTAGATTCCGTCAGTTCTGACAAGTCACTTTCATCTCCCAGATCGTGTTGGAATGATCGGCAAGGCCATCAGACCAGTATTTCATATTTTAGACACCTGGACCCGACTTGGCAGTTCACTTAAACTAAGTGTATTTAGAAAATGAACTTTTGAGCGTCGAGCTCAAACCGGGCATCCGATTTGGATTCCGTCAGTTCTGAAAAGACACTTTCATCTCCCAGGTCGTGTTGGAATGATCGACACGGCCATCCGACTGGTATTTCAGATTGTAGACCCCCGGACCCGACTTGGCAGTTCACTTAAACTAAGTGTATTTAGAAAATGAACGTTTGAGCGCCGAGCTCAAGCTGGGCATCCGATTTATATTCTATCAGTTCTGACAAGTCACTTTCATCTCTCAGGTTGTGTTGGAAAGATTGGCACGGCGATCCGACCGATACTTCAGATTTTAGACTCCCGGACCCGACTTGGCAGTTCACTTAAACTAAGTGTATTTAGAAAATGAACTTTTGAGCGCCGAGATCAAACCGGACATCCGATTTAGATTACGTCAGTTCTGACAAGTAACTTTCATCTCCTAGGTCATGTTGGAATGATCAGCATGGCCATCCGACCTGTATTTCATATTTTAGACCCCCGGACCCGACTTGGCAGTTCATTTAAACTAAGTGTATTTAGAAAATGAACTTTTGAGCGCCGAGCTCAAACCGGGCATCCGATTTGGATTCCGTCAGTTCTGATTAGTCACTTTCATCTCTCAGGTCGTATTGAAATGATCGGCATGGCCATCCGACCAATATTTCAGATTTTAGACACCCGGACCCGACTTGGCAGTTCACTTAAACTAAGTGTATTTAGAAAATGAACTTTTGAGCGCCGAGCTCAAGCTGGGCATCCGATTTAGATTTCGTTTGTTCTGACAAGTCACTTTCATCTCCTAGGTTGTGTTGGAATTATCGGCACGGCGATCCGACTGGTAGTTCATATTTTAGACCCCCGGACCCGACTTGGCAGTTCACTTAAACTAAGGGGATTTAGAAAATGAACTTTTGAGCGCCGAGCTCAAACCGGTAATCCGATTTGGATTCCGTCAGTTCTGACAAGTCACTTTCATCTTGCAGGTCATGTTGGAATGATCGGTACAGCCATCTGACCAGTATTCCAGATTTTAGACCCCCGGACCCGACTTGGCAGTTCATTTAAACTAAGTGTATTTAGAAAATGAACTTTTGAGCGCCGAGGTCAAACCGGGCATCCGATTTGGATTCCGTCAGTTCTGACAAGTCACTTTCATCTCCCAGGTCGTGTTGGAATGATCGGCTTGGCCATCCGATCGGTATTTCAGATTTAATACCCCCAGACCCGACTTGGCAGTTCATTTAAACTAAGTGTATTTAGAAAATGCACTTTTGAGCGTCGAGCTCAAACCGGGCATCCGATTTGGATTCCGTCAGTTTTGACATGTCACTTTCATCTCCCAGGTCATGTTGGAATGATCAGCATGGCCATCCGACCGGTATTTCAGATTTTAGACCCCCGGACCCGACTTGGCAGTTCACTTAAACTAAGTGTATTTAGAAAATGAACTTTTGAGCGCCGAGCTCAAACCGGGAATCCGATTTGGATTCCGTCAGTTCTGACAAGTAACTTTCATCTCCCAGGTCGTGTTGCAATGATCGGCACGGCCATCCGACCAGTATTCCAGATTTTAGACCCCCGGACCTGACTTGGCAGTTCATTTAAACTAAGTGTATTTAGAAAATGAACTTTTGAGCGCCGAGCTCAAACCGGGAATCCAATTTGGATTCCGTCAGTTCTGACAGGTTACTTTCACCTCCCAGGTCATGTTGGAATGATCAGCATGGCCATCCGACCGGTATTTTAGATTTTAGACCACCGGACCCGACTTGGTAGTTCACTTAAATTAAGTGTATTTAGAAAATAAACTTTTGAGTGCTGAGCTCAAACTGGGCTTCCGATTTGGATTCTGTCAGTTCTGACAAGTCACTTTCATCTCACAGGTTGTGTTGGAATGATCGGCACGGTGATCCGATCGGTATTTTAGATTTTAGACACCCGGACCCGACTTGGTAGCTCACTTAAACTAAGTGTATTTAGAAAATGAACTTTTGAGCGCCGAGCTCAAACCAGGCATCCGATTTGGATTCCGTCAGTTCTGACAAGTCACTTTCATCTCCTAGGTCATGTTGGAATGATCGGCACAGCCATCCGACCAGTATTTCAGATTTTAGACACCTGGACCCGACTTGGCAGTTCACTTAAACTAAGTGTATTTAGAAAATGAACTTTTGATTGCCGAGCTCAAGCTGGGCATCCGATTTAGATTTCGTTAGTTCTGACAAGTCACTTTCATCTCTTAGGTTGTGTTGGAATGATCGGCACGGCGATCCTACTGGTACTTCATATTTTAGACCCCCGGACCCGACTTGGCAGTTCACTTTTTTTTTTTTGATAAAAATCCCTGCCTAGTAGTGAGTGAGAGTGTGGTTCCAATTCAGAACCCAAAGTCTGATTCACAACCAGGGGGTGTATTATTGCTCATAAAAGAATGGACCTTTACATCACTCTAATGCTAGGGAAGCCTAGCTTGTCTAGTCTAGCAGCACCCTTTGTTAATTTTGGAAGACTATGCTGCGAATTAAAGAAAGAATTACAAAGGGATTGACAAGCAAAATTAGCTAAAGAGTCAGCGGTAGAGTTCCCTTCTCTGAATATGTGGGAGATGAGCTTCGGTGGAGGAGAACAGCTCCAAATTTCTCTGACAAGAGGTAAGATCTCCCAAGGACAAGCAGTTTCTTTGTTTAGCACTTTGACAAGGATAAGAGAATCACTCTCGACCATAGCTGGTTGGAGGGAAATAGCATGCAGATATTTAATGCCATCGGCCATGGCCCGGGCTACAGCCACAAGGCTAGAACAGCTCTCATAATAGTGGGAGAAAGCCAATAAAACATTGCCTTGGAAATCCCTGATGATTCCGCCTCCACCAGAATGTCCAGATTGTTTGTGAGCTCCATCTGTGTTGAGTTTGAGGAATGGCCAAGGTCGGCAAGACCACTTGATAATTTTTACTAAAGGAGATGGCCGAGAAGTCACAGTGGTGCCAAAATTTTCAAGTATAATGCGACTGGTATTTTTACTTTCCCATATATTAGCCAAGCTGATAACCTGCTTAACCTGAAAAAGAACTTTGTGAAATAAGCTATATGCAGAGGTGGTTTTACTGTCATGCCGAGCAGCATTCCTAGCATGCCAAATCTCCCATAGCCCAAAGCCAAGGACAGTTAAACTAAGGGGATTTAGAAAATGAACTTTTGAGCGCCGAGCTCAAACCGGGCATCCGATTTGGATTCCGTCAGTTCTGACAAGTCACTTTCATCTCCCAGGTCATGTTGGAATGATCGGCACGGCCATCCGACCAGTATTCCAGATTTTAGACCCCCAGACCCGACTTGGCAGTTCATTTAAACTAAGTGTATTTAGAAAATGAACTTTTGAGCGCCGAGGTCAAACCGGGCATCCGATTTTGATTCCGTCAGTTCTGACAAGTCACTTTCATCTCCCAGGTCGTGTTGGAATGATCGGCATGGCCATCCGACCGGTATTTCAGATTTAATACCCCCGGACCCGACTTGGCAGTTCATTTAAACTAAGTTTATTTATAAAATGAACTTTTGAGCGCCGAGCTCAAACCGGGCATCCGATTTGGATTCCGTCAGTTCTGACAGGTCACTTTCACCTCCCAGGTCGTGTTGGAATGATCAGCATGGCCATCCAACTGGTATTTCAGATTTTAGACCCCCGGACCCGACTTGGCAGTTCACTTAAACTAAGTGTATTTAGAAAATGAACTTTTGAGCGCCGAGCTCAAACCGGGAATCCGATTTGAGTTCCATCAGTTCTGACAAGTAAGTTTCATCTCCCAGGTCGTGTTGGAATGATCGGCACGGCCATCCGACCAGTATTCCAGATTTTAGACCCCCGGACCTGACTTGGCAGTTCATTTAAAGTAAGTGTATTTAGAAAATGAACTTTTGAGCGCCGAGCTCAAACCGGGCATCCAGTTTGGATTCCGTCAATTCTGACAGGTTAATTTCACCTCCCAGATCGTGTTGGAATGATCAACACAGCCATCCGATCGGTATTTCATATTTTAGATCACCGGACCCGACTTGGCAGTTCACTTAAATTAAGTGTATTTAGAAAATGAACTTTTGAGTGCCGAGCTCAAACTGGGCATCCGATTTAGATTCCGTCAGTTCTGACAAGTCACTTTCATCTCCCTAGTCATGTTACAATGATCGGCATGGCCATCCGACTAGTATTTCATATTTTAGACCCCCGGACCCGACTTGACAGTTCATTTAAACTAAGTGTATTTAAAAATGAACTTTTGAGCGCCGAGCTCAAACCAGGCATCCGATTTGGATTCCGTCAGTTTTGACAAGTCACTTTCATCTCCTAGGTCGTGTTGGAATGATCAGCATGACCATCCGACCAGTATTTCAGATTTTAGACACATGGTCCCGACTTGACAGTTCACTTAAACTAAGGGTATTTAGAAAATGAACTTTGGAGCGCCGAGCTCAAACCGGGCATCCGATTTAGATTCCGTCAGTTATGAAAAGTCACTTTCATCTCTCAGGTCGTGTTGGAATGATCGGCATGGCCATTCGACTGGTATTTCAGATTTTAGACCCCCGGACCCGACTTGGCAGTTCACTTAAACTAAGTGTATTTAAAAAATGAACTTTTGAGCACCGAGCTCAAGCTGGGCATTCGATTTAGATTCTGTCAGTTCTGACAAGTCACTTTCATCTCCCAGGTTGTGTTGGAATGATCGGCACGGCGATCTGACCAGTATTTCAGATTTTAGACCCCCAGACCCGACTTGGCAGTTCACTTAAACTAAGTGTATTTAGAAAATGAACTTTTGAGCGCCGAGCTCAAACCAGGCATCCGATTTGGATTCAGTCAGTTCTGACAAGTAACTTTCATCTCCCAGGTCATGTTGGAATGATCCTCATGGCGATCCGACCAGTATTTCAAATTTTAGACCCCCGGACCCGACTTGGCAGTTCACTTAAACTAAGTGTATTTAGAAAATGAACTTTTGAGCGCCGAGCTCAAGCTGGGCATCCGATTTGGATTCTGTCAATTCTGACAAGTCACTTTCATCTCCCAGGTCGTGTTGGAATGATCAGCACAGCGAGCCGACCGGTATTTCAGATTTTAGACCCCCAGACCTGACTTGGCAGTTCACTTAAAGTAAGTGTATTTAGAAAATGAACTTTTGAGCTCCGAACTCAAATCGGGCATCCGATTTGGATTCCGTCAGTTCTGATAAGTAAATTTCATCTCCCAGGTCGTGTTGGAATGATCGGCATGGCCATCCGACCGGTATTTCAGATTTTAGATCCCCGGACCCGACTTGGCAGTTCATTTAAACTAAGTGTATTGAGAAAATGAACTTTTGAGCGCCGAGCTCAAACCGGGCATCCGATTTGGATTCAGTCAGTTCTGAAAAGTAACTTTCATCTCCCAGGTCGTGTTGGAATGATCGTCATGGCGATCCGATCGGTATTTCAGATTTTAGACCCTCGGACCCGACTTGGCAGTTCATTTAAACTAAGTGAATTTAGAAAATGAACTTTTGAGCGCCGAGCTCAAACCGGACATCCGATTTGGATTTCGTCAGTTCTGACAAGTCACTTTCATCTCCCAAGTCGTGTTGGAATGATCGGCACGGCCATCCGACTAGTATTTCAAATTTTAGACCCCCCGACCCGACTTGGCAGTTCACTTAAATTAAGTGTATTTAGAAAATGAACTTTTGAGCGCCGAGGTCAAGCTGGGCATCCGATTTGGATTCCGTCAATTCTGACAAGTCACTTTCATCTCCCAGGTCGTGTTGGAATGATTGGCACGGTGATACGACTGGTATTTCAGATTTTAGACCCACGGACCCGACTTGGCAGTTCACTTAAACTAAGTGTATTTAGAAAATGAACTTTTGAGCGCCGAGCTCAATCCGGGCATCCGATTTGGATTCCGTCTGTTCTGACAAGTAAATTTCATCTCCCAGGTCGTGTTGGAATGATCGGCATGGCCATCCGACCGGTATTTCAGATTTTAGACTCCCGGACCCGACTTGGCAGTTGATTTAAACTAAGTGTATTGAGAAAATGAACTTTTGAGCGCCGAGCTCAAACCGAGCATCCGATTTGGATTCCGTCAGTTCTGACAAGTCACTTTTATCTCCCAAGTCGTATTGGAATGATCGGCACGCCCATCTGACCAGTATTTCAGATTTTAGACCCCCGGACCCGACTTGGCAGTTCACTTAAACTAAGTGTATTTAGAAAATGAACTTTTGAGCGCCGAGCTCAAGCTGGGCATCCGATTTAGATTCTGTCAATTCTGACAAGTAACTTTCATCTCCCAGGTCGTGTTGGAATGATCAACATGGCCATCCGACTGGTATTTCAGATTTTAGACCCCCGGACCCGACTTGGCAGTTCACTTAAACAAAGTGTATTTAGAAAATGAACTTTTGAGCGCCGAGCTCAAACCGGGCATCCGATTTGGATTCCGTCAGTTCTGACAAGTCTCTTTCATCCCCCAAGTCATGTTAGTATGATCAGCATGGCCATCCGACCAGTATTTCATATTTTTGACACCCGGACCCGACTTGGCAGTTCACTTAAACTAAGTGTATTTAGAAAATGAACTTTTGAGCGCCGAGCTCAAACCGGGCATCCGATTTGGATTCCGTCAGTTATGAAAAGTCACTTTCATCTCCCAGGTCATGTTGGAATGATTGGCATGACCATCTGCCTGGTATTTTAGATTTTAGACCCCCGGACCTGACTTGGCAGTTCACTTAAACTTAGTGTATTTAGAAAATGAACTTTTAAGCGCTGATCTCAAACCGGGCATCCAATTTGGATTCCGTCAGTTCTGACAAGTCACTTTCATCTCCCATGTCATGTTAGAATGACCGGCATGGCCATCCGACCAGTATTTCAGATTTTAGACCCCCGGACTCGACTTGGCAGTTCACTTAGAGTAAGTGTATTTGGAAAATGAACTTTTGAGTGCCGAGCTCAAGCTGGGCATCCGGTTTAGATTTCGTATGTTCTGAAAAGACACTTTCATCTCCCACGTAGTGTGGGAATGATCGGCATGGCGATCCACTGGTATTTCAGATTTTAGACCCCTGGACCCGACTTGGCAGTTCACTTAAACTAAGTGTATTTAGAAAATGAACTTTTGAGTGCTGAACACAAACCGGGCATCCGATTTTGATTCCGTCAGTTCTAACAAGTAACTTTCATCTCCCAGGTCGTGTTTGAATGATCGGCATGGCGCTCCAACCGGTATTTCAGATTTAATAGCCCCGGACCCGAATTGGCAGTTCATTTAAACGAAGTGTATTTAGAAAATGAACTTTTGAGTGCCGAGCTCAAACCGGGCATCCGATTTGGATTCCGTCAGTTCTGACAGGTCACTTTCACCTCGCAGGTCGTGTTGGAATGATCAGCACGGCCATCCGACTGGTATTTCAGATCTTTGACCCCAGGACCCGACTTGGCAGTTCACTTAAACAAAGTGTATTTAGAAAATGAAATTTTGAGCACCGAGCTCAAACCGGATATCCGATTTGGATTCAGTCAGTTCTGACAAGTAAGTTTCACCTCCCAAGTCGTGTTGGAATGATTGTCATGGCGATCCGACCGGTATTTCATATTTTAGACCCTCGGACCCGACTTGGCAGTTCATTTAAACTAAGTGTATTTAGAAAATGAACTTTTGAGCGCCGAGCTCAAACCGGGCATCCGATTTGAATTCCGTCAGTTCTAAAAAGTCACTTTCATCTCCCAGGTCGTGTTGGAAGGATCGGCACGGCCATCCGACCAGTATTTCAGATTTTAGACCCCCGGACTTGACTTGGCAGTTCACTTAAACTAAGTGTATTTAGAAAATGAACTTTTGAGAGCCGAGCTCAAGCTGGGCATCCGAATTAGATTCTGTCAATTTTGACAAGTCACTTTCATCTCCCAGGTTGTATTGGAATGATCGGCATGGCAATCTGATCAGTATTTCAGATTTTAGACTCCCGGACCTGACTTGGCAGTTCACTTAAACTAAGTGCATTTAGCAAATGAACTTTTGAGCGCCGAGCTCAAACCGGGCATCCGATTTGGATTCTGTCAGTTCTGACATGTAACTTTCATCCCCCAGGTCATGTTGGAATGATCAACATGGCCCTCCGACTGGTATTTCAGATTTTAGACCCCCAGACCCGACTTGGCAGTTCACTTAAACAAAGTGTATTTAGAAAATGAACTTTTGAGCGCCGAGCTCAAACCGGGCATCCGATTTGGATTCCGTCAGTTCTGAAAAGTCACTTTCATCTCCCATGTCATGTTAGAATGATTGGCATGGCCATCCGACCAGTATTTCATATTTTTGACACCCGGACCCGACTTGGCAGTTCACTTAAACTAAGTGTATTTATAAAATGAACTTTTGAGCGCCGAGCTCAAACCGGGCATCCGATTTTGATTCTGTCAGTTCTGACAAGTCACTTTCATCTCCCAGGTCGTGTTGGAATGATCAGCATGGCAATCCGACTGGTATTTCATATTTTAGACCCCCGGACCCGACTTGGCAGTTCATTTAAACTAAGTGTATTTAGAAAATGAAATTTTGAGCACCGAGCTCAAACCGGGCATCCGATTAGGATTCCGTCAGTTCTGACAAGTCACTTTCATCTCCCAGGTCATGTTGGAATAATCGGCATGGCCATACGACCGGTATTTTAGATTTTAGACCTCCGGACACGACTTGGCAGTTCATTTAAACTAAGTGTATTTAGAAAATGAACTTTTGAGAGCCGAGCTCAAGCTGGGCATCCGATTTAGATTCTGTCAATTCTGACAAGTCACTTTCATCTCCCAGGTTGTATTGGAATGATCGGCATGGTGATCTGACTGGTATTTCAGATTTTAGACTCCCGGACCCGACTTGGCAGTTCACTTAAACTAAGTGTATTTAGAAAATGAACTTTTGAGCGCCGAGCTCAAACCGGGCATCCGATTTGGATTCTGTCAGTTATGACATGTAACTTTCATCCCCCAGGTCATGTTGGAATGATCAACATGGCCATCCGACTGGTATTTCAGATTTTAGACCCCCGGACCCGGCTTGGCAGTTCACTTAAACAAAGTGTATTTAGAAAATGAACTTTTGAGCGCCGAGCTCAAACCGGGCATCCAATTTGGATTCCGTCAGTTCTGACAAGTCACTTTCATCTCCCAAGTCATGTTAGAATGATCGGCATGGCCATCCGACCAGTATTTCATATTTTTGACACCCGGACCCGACTTGGCAGTTCACTTAAACTAAGTGTATTTAGAAAATGAACTTTTGAGTGCCGAGCTCAAACCAGACATCCGATTTGGATTCTGTCAGTTCTGAAAAGTCACTTTCATCTCCCCAGTCGTGTTGGAATGATCGGCACGGCCATCCGACCGATATTCCTGATTTTAGACCCCCGGACCAGACTTGGCAGTTCATTTAAACTAAGTGTATTTAGAAAATGAACTTTTGAGCGCCGAGCTCAAACCGGGCATCCGATTTGGATTCCGTCAGTTCTGACAAGTCACTTTCATCTCCTAGGTCATATTGGAATGATCGGTATGGCCATCCGACTGGTATTTCAGATTTTAGACCCCCGGACCCGACTTGGCAATTCACTTAAACTAAGTGTATTTAGAAAATGAACTTTTGAGCGCCGAGCTCAAACCGGGCATCCGATTCTGATTCCGTCAGTTCGGACAAGTCACTTTCATCTCCCAGGTCGTGTTGGAATGATCGGCAACGCCATTCGACCCGCATGTCAGATTTTAGATCCCCGGACCCGACTTGGGAGTTCACTTAAACTAAGTGTATTTAGAAAATGAACTTTTGAGTGCCGAGCTCAAATCGGGCATCCGATTTGGATTCTGTCAGTTCTTACAAGTCAATTTCATCTCCCAGGTCATGTTGGAATGATCGGTATGGCCATCCGACCGGTATTTCCGATTTTAGACCCCCGGACCCCACTTGGCAGTTCATTTAAACTAAGTGTATTTCGAAAATGAACTTTTGAGCGCCGAGCTCAAATTGGGCATCCGATTTGGATTGCGTCAGTTATAACAAGTCACTTTCATCTCTCAGGTCGTGTTGGAATGATCGACACGGCCATCCGACCAGTATTTCAGATTTTAGACCCCCGGACCCGACTTGGCAGTTCACTTAAACTAAGTGTATTTAGAAAATGAACTTTTGAGCGCCGAGCTCAAGCTGGGCATCCGATTTAGATTCTGTCAGTTCTGACAAGTCACTTTCATCTCCCAGGTCATGTTGGAACGATCAGCACGGCCATCTGATCGATATTTCAGATTTTAGACCCCCGGACCCGACTTGGCAGTTCACTTAAACTAAGTGTATTTAGAAAATGAACTTTTGAGCGCCGAGCTCAAACCGAGCTTCCGATTTGGATTCCGTCAGTTCTGACAAGTCACTTTCATCTCCTAGGTCATGTTGGAATGATCGGCACGGCCATCCGATTGGTATTTCAGATTTTCGACCCTCGGACCCGACTTGGCAGTTCATTTAAACTAAGTGTATTTAGAAAATGAACTTTTGAGCGCCGAGCTCAAACCGAGCTTCCGATTTGGATTCCGTCAGTTCTGAAAAGTCACTTTCATGACTCTGGTCATGTTGGAATGATCGACATAGCCATACGATCGGTATTTCAGATTTTAGAACCCCGTACCGGACTTGGCAGTTCACTTAAACTAAGTGTATTTAGAAAATGAACTTTTGAGCGCCGAGCTCAAACCGGGCATCCGATTTGGATTCCGTCAGTTCTGACAAGTCACTATCATCTCCCAAGTCATGTTGGAATGATCGGCATGGCCATCCGACCGGTATTTCAGATTTTAGACCCCCGGACCCGACTTGACAGTTCACTTAAACTAAGTGTATTTAGAAAATGAAATTTTGAGCACCGAGCTCAAATCGGGCATCCGATTTGGATTCCTTCTATTCTGACAAGTCACTTTCATCTCCAAGGTCATGTTCGAATAATCGGCATGGACATAAGACTGATATTTCAGATTTTAGGCCCCCGGACACGACTTGGCAGTTCATTTAAACTAAGTGTATTTAGAAAATGAATTTTTGGGCGCCGAGCTCAGACCAAGCATCCGATTTAGATTCCGTCAGTTTTGACAAGTCACTTTCATCTCCTAGGTCGTGTTGGAACAATCGGCATGGCCATCCGACCGATATTTCAGATTTTAGACCCCCGGACCCGACTTGACAGTTCACTTAAACTAAGTGTATTTAGAAAATGAATTTTTGAGCGCCGAGCTCAAACCGGGCATCCGATTTGGATTCCGTCAATTCTGACAAGTCACTTTCATCTCCCAGGTCGTGTTGGAATGATCGGCATGGCCATCCGACTGGTATTTCAGATTTTAGACCCCCGGACCCGACTTGGCAGTTCACTTAAACTAAGTGTTTTTAGAAAATTAACTTTTGAGCGCCGAGCTCAAGCTGGGCATCCGATTTGGATTCCGTCATTTCTGAAAAGTCACTTTCATCTCCCAGGTTGTGTTAGAATGATCGGCACAGTGATCCGATTGGTATTTCAGATTTTAGACACCCGGACCCGACTTGGCAGTTCACTTAAACAAAGTGTATTTAGAAAATGAACTTTTGAGCGCCGAGCTCAAACCAGGAATCTGATTTGGATTCCGTCAGTTCTGACAAGTCACTTTCATCTCCCAGGTCGTGTTGGAATGATTGGCATGGCCATCCGACCGGTATTTCAGATTTAATACCCCCGGACCCGACTTGGCAGTTCATTTAAACTAAGTGTATTTAGAAAATGAACTTTTGAGCGCCGAGCTAAAACCGGGCATCCGATTTGGATTCCGTCAGTTCTGACAAGTCACTTTCGTCTCTCAAGTCATGTTGGAATGACCGACATGGCCATCCGACCAGTATTTCAGATTTTAGACCCCCGGACCCGACTTGGCAGTTCACTTAAACTATGTGTATTTAGAAAATGAACTTTAGAGCGTCAAGCTCAAGATGGGCATCCGATTTGGATTTCGTAAGTTCTGAAAAGTCACTTTCATCTCCCACATTGTGTTGGAATGATCGACATGGCCAGCCGACCCGTATTTTAGATTTTAGACCCCCGGACCCGACTTTGCAGTTCATTTAAACTAAGTGTATTTAGAAAATGAACTTTTGAGCGCCGAGCTCAAACCGGGCATCCGATTTAGATTCTGTCAGTTCTGACAAGTCACTTTCATCCCGCAGGTCATGTTGGAATGATCTGCATGGCAATCCGACTGGTATTTCATATTTTAGACCCCCGGACCCGACTTGGCAGTTCATTTAAACTAAGTGTATTTAGAAAATGAACTTTTGAGCGCCGAGCGCAAACCGGGAATCCGATTTAGATTCCGTCTGTTCTCGCTAGTCACTTTCATCTCCCATGTCATGTTGGAATGATCAGCATGGCCATCCGACCAGTATTTCAGATTTTAGATCCCCGGACCCGACTTGGCAGTTCACTTAAACTAAGTGTATTTAGAAAATGAACTTTTGAGCGCCGAGCTCAAACCGGGCATCCGATTTGGATTCCGTCAGTTCTGAAAAGTCACCTTCATCTCGCAAGTTGTGTTGGAATGATCGACATGGCGATCCGATCGGTATTTCAGATTTTAGACACCCGGACCCGACTTGGCAGTTCACTTAAACTAAGTGTATTTAGAAAATGAACTTTTGAGCGCCGAGCTCAAACCAGGCATCCGATTTGGATTCCGTCTGTTCTGACAAGTCACTTTCATCTCCCAGGTCGTGTTGGAATGATCGGCACGGCCATCTGACCAGTATTTCAGATTTTAGACACCCAGACCCGACTTGGCAGTTCACTTAAACTAAGTGTATTTAGAAAATGAACTTTTGAGCGCCGAGCTCAAGCTGGGCATCCGATTTGGATTCTGTCATTTCTAAAAAGTCACTTTCATCTCCCAGATTGTGTTGGAATGATCGGCACAGCGATCCGATCGATATTTCAGATTTTAGACAACTGGACCCGACTTGGCAGTTCACTTAAACTAAGTGTATTTAGAAAATGAACTATTGAGCGCCGAGCTCAAACCGGGCATCCAATTTGGATTCCGTCAGTTCTGACAGGTTAATTTCACTTCCCAGGTCGTGTTGGAATGATCAGCACAGCCATCCGACCGGTATTTCAGATTTTAGACCACCGGACCCGACTTGGCAGTTCACTTAAATTAAGTGTATTTAGAAAATGAACTTTTGAGTGCCGAGCTCAAACTGGGCCTCCGATTTAGATTCCGTCAGTTCTGACAAGTCACTTTCATCTCCCTAGTCGTGTTGCATTGATCGGCATGGCCATCCGACTGGTATTTCATATTTTAGACCCCCGGACCCGACTTGACAGTTCATTTAAACTAAGTGTATTTAGAAAATGAACTTTTGAGCGCCGAGCTCAAACCAGGCATCCGATTTGGATTCCGTCAGTTTTGACAAGTCACTTTCATCTCCTAGGTCGTGTTGGAATGATCAGCATGACCATCAGACCAGTATTTCAGATTTTAGACACCTGGACCCGACTTGACAGTTCAATTAAACTAAGGGTATTTAGAAAATGAACTTTTGAGCGCCGAGCTCAAACCGGGCATCCGATTTGGATTCCGTCAGTTCTGAAAAGTCACTTTCATCTCCCAGGTTGTGTTGGAATGATCGGCACGGCCATTCGACTGGTATTTCATATTTTAGACCCTCGGACCCGACTTGGCAGTTCACTTAAACTAAGTGTATTTAGATAATGAACTTTTGCGCGCCGAGCTCAAGCTGGGCATCCGATTTAGATTCTGTCAGTTTTGACAAGTCACTTTCATCTCCCAGGTTGTGTTGGAATGATCGGCACGGCGATCTGACAAGTATTTCAGATTTTAGACCCCCGGACCCGACTTGGCAGTTCACTTAAACTAAGTGTATTTAGAAAATGAACTTTTGAGCGCCGAGCTCAAACCGGGCATCCGATTTGGATTCAGTCAGTTCTGACAAGTAACTTTCATCTCCAGGTCATGTTGGAATGATCGTCATGGCGATCCGACCACTATTTCAAATTTTAGACCCCCGGACCCGACTTGGCAGTTCACTTAAACTAAGTGTATTTAGAAAATGAACTTTTGAGCGCCGAGCTCAAGCTGGGCATCCGATTTGGATTCTGTCAATTCTGACAAGTCACTTTCATCTCCCAGGTTGTGTTGGAATGAGCAGCACAGCCATCCGACTGGTATTTCAGATTTTAGACCACCGGACCCGACTTGGCAGTTCACTTAAATTAAGTGTATTTAGAAAATGAACTTTTGAGTGCCGAGCTCAAACTGGGCATCCAATTTGGATTCCGTCTGTTCTGACAAGTCACTTTCAACTCCCTAGTTGTGTTGCAATGATCAGCATGGCCATCCGACTGGTATTTCATATTTTAGACCCCCGGACCTGACTTGACAATTCATTTAAACTAAGTATATTTAGAAAATGAACATTTTAGCGCCGAGCTCAAACCAGGCATCCGATTTGGATTCCGTCAGTTCTGTCAAGTCACTTTAATCTCCCAGGTCATGTTGGAATGATCGGCACGGCCATCCGACCGGTATTTCAGATTTTAGACCCCCGGACCCGACTTCGCAATTCACTTAAACTAAGTGTATTTAGAAAATGAACTTTTGAGCGCCGAGCTCAAACCGGGCATCCGATTCTGATTCCGTCAGTTCTGACAAGTCACTTTCATCTCTCAGGTCATGTTGGAATGATCGGCATGGCCATTCGACCCGCATTTTAGATTTTAGACCCCCGGACCTGACTTGGTAGTTCACTTAAACTAAGTGTATTTAGAAAATGAACTTTTGAGCGCCGAGCTCAAATCGGACATCCGATTTGGATTCCGTCAGTTCTTACAAGTCACTTTCATCTCCAGGTCATGTTGGAATGATCGGCACGGCCATCCGACCGGTATTTCTGATTTTAAACCCCCGGACCCCACTTGGCAGTTCATTTAAACTAAGTGTATTTAGTAAATGAACTTTTGAGCGCCGAGCTCAAACCGGGCATCCGATTTGGATTCCGTCAGTTCTCACAAGTCACTTTCATCTCCCAGGTCGTGTTGGAATGATCGACATGGCCATCCGACCAGTATTTCAGATTTTAGACCCCCGAACCCGACTTGGCAGTTCACTTAAACTAAGTGTATTTAGAAAATAAACTTTTGAGCGCCGAGCTCAAGCTGGGCATCCGATTTATATTCCGTCAGTTCTGACAAGTCACTTTCATCTCCGAGGTCATGTTGGAACGATCGGCACGGCCATCCGACCAATATTTCAGATTTTAGACCCCCGGACCCGACTTGGCAGTTCACTTAAACTAAGTGTATTTAGAAAATGAACTTTTGAGCGCCGAGCTCAAATCGAGCATCCGATTTGGATTCCGTCTGTTCTGAAAAGTCACTTTCATCTCCCAGGTCATGTTGGAATGATCGGCACGGCCATCCGACTGGTATTTCAGATTTTAGACCCTCGGACCCGACTTGGCAGTTCATTTAAACTAAGTGTATTTAGAAAATAAACTTTTGGGCGCCGAGCTCAAACCGGGCATCCGATTTGAATTCCATCAGTTTTGAAAAGTCACTTTCATCTCCCTCGTCATGTTGGAATGATCGGCATGGCCATCCGATCGGTATTTCAGATTTTAGAACCCCGGACCCAACTTGGCAGTTCACTTAAACTAAGTGTATTTAGAAAATGAACTTTTGAGCGCCGAGCTCAAATCGGGCATCCGATTTGGATTACGTTATTTCTGACAAGTCACTTTCATCTCCCAAGTCATGTTGGAATGATCGGCATGGCCATGCGACCTGTATTTCAGATTTTAGACCCCCGGACCCGACTTGACAGTTCACTTAAACTAAGTGTATTTAGAAAATGAAATTTTGAGCACCGAGCTCAAACCGGGCATCCGATTTGGATTCCGTCAATTCTGATAAGTCACTTTCATCTCCCAGGTCATGTTGGAATAATCGGTATGGCCATACGACCGGTATTTCATATTTTAGACCCCCGGACATGAATTGGCAGTTCATTTAAACTAAGTGTATTTAGAAAATGAAATTTTGAGCGCCGAGCCCAGACCAGGCATCCGATTTAGATTCCGTCAGTTCTGACATGTCACTTTCATCTCCCAGGTCGTGTTGGAATGATCGGCACGGTCATCTCACCGGTATTTCATATTTTAGACCCCCGGACCCGACTTGACAATTTATTTAAACTAAGTGTATTTAGAAAATGAACTTTTGAGCGCCGAGCTCAAACCGGGCATCCGATTTGGATTCCGTCAGTTCTGACAAGTCACTTTCATCTCCCAGGTCATGTTGGAATGATCGGCATGGCCATCCGACAAGTATTTCAGATTTTAGACACCCGGACCCGACTTGGCAGTTCACTTAAGCTAAGTGTATTTAGAAAATGAACTTTTGAGCGCCGAGCTCAAACCGGGCATCCGATTTGAATTCCGTCAGTTCTGACAAGTCACTTTCATCTCCTAGGTCATGTTGGAATGATCGGCATGGGCATCCGACTGGTATTTCAGATTTTAGACCCCCAGACCCGACTTGGCAGTTCACTTAAACTAAGTGTATTTAGAAAATGAACTTTTGAGCGCCGAGCTCAAGCTGGGCATCCGATTTGGATTCCGTCATTTCTGAAAAGTCACTTTCATCTTCCAGGTTGTGTTGGAATGATCGACACATTGATCCGATCGGTATTTCAGATTTTAGACACCTGAACCCGACTTGGCAATTCACTTAAACTAAGTGTATTTAGAAAATGAACTTTTGAGCATCGAGCTCAAACCGGGCATCCGATTTGGATTCCGTCAGTTCTGACAAGTCACTTTCATCTCCCAGGTCGTGTTGGAATGATCGGCATGGCCATCCGACCGGTATTTCAGAATAAATACCCCCGGACCCGACTTGGCAGTTCACTTAAACTAAGTGTATTTAGAAAATGAACTTTTGAGCGTCGAGCTCAAACCGGACATCCGATTTGGATTCCGTCAGTTCTGACAAGTCACTTTCATCTCCCTAGTCATGTTCGAATGATCGGCACGGCTATCTCACCGGTTTTTCAGATTTTAGACCCCCGGACCCGACTTAGCAGTTCATTTAAACTAAGTGTATTT
This sequence comes from Amorphophallus konjac, assembly GCA_022559845.1. Lineage (NCBI taxonomy): Eukaryota > Viridiplantae > Streptophyta > Magnoliopsida > Alismatales > Araceae > Amorphophallus > Amorphophallus konjac. Next base: position 340,716,529 of record CM040121.1, on the reverse strand, counting down.
ATAAAATGAACTTTTGAGCGCCGAGCTCAAACCAGGCATCCGATTTGGATTCCGTCAGTCCTGACAAGTCACTTTCATCTCGCAGGTCATGTTGGAATGATCGGCATGGCCATCCGACCGGTATTTCAGATTTTAGACCCCCGGACCCGACTTGGCAATTCACTTAAACTAAGTGTATTTAGAAAATGAACTTTTGGGCGCCGAGCTCAAACCGGGCATCCGATTCTGATTTCGTCAGTTCTGACAAGTAAATTTCATCTTCCAGGTCGTGTTGGAATGATCGGCATGGCCGTTCGACCCGCATTTCAGATTTTAGACCCCCAGACCCGACTTGGCAGTTCACTTAAACTAGGTGTATTTAGAAAATGAACTTTTGAGCGCCGAGCTCAAATCGGGCATCCGATTTTGATTTCGTCAGTTCTTACCAGTCACTTTCATCTCCCAGGTCATGTTGGAATGATCGGCATGGCCATCCGACCGGTATTTCTGATTTTAGACCCCCGGACCCCACTTGACAGTTCATTTAAACTAAGTGTATTTAGAAAATGAACTTTTGAGCGCCGAGCTCAAACCGGACATCCGATTTGGATTCCGTCAGTTCTGACAACTCACTTTCATCTCCCAGGTCATGTTGGAATGATCGGCACGGCCATCCGACCAGTATTTCATATTTTAGACCCCTGGACCCGACTTGGCAGTTCACTTAAACTAAGTGTATTTAGAAAATGAACTTTTGAGCGCCGAGCTCAAGCTGGGCATCCGATTTGGATTCCGTCAGTTCTGACAACTCATTTTCATCTCCCAGGTCATGTTGGAATGATCGGCATAGCCATCCGACCGTTATTTCAGATTTTAGACCCCCGGACCTGACTTGGCAGTTCACTTAAACTAAGTGTATTTAGAAAATGAACTTTTGAGCGCCGAGCTCAAACCGAGAATCCGATTTGGATTCCGTCAGTTCTGACAAGTCACTTTCATCTCCCAGGTCATGTTGGAATGATCGACACGGCCATCCGATTGGTATTTCAGATTTTAGACCCTCGGACCCGACTTGGCAGTTCATTTAAACTAAGTGTATTTAGAAAATGAACTTTTGATCGCCGAGCTCAAACCGGGCTTCCGATTTGGATTCCGTCAGTTCTAAAAAGTCACTTTCATCTCCCTAGTCATGTTGGAATGATCGGCATGGCCATCGGATCAGTATTTCATATTTTAGAACCCCGGACCTGACTTGGCAGTTCACTTAAAATAAGTGTATTTAGAAAATGAACTTTTGAGCGCCGAGCTCAAACCGGGCATCCGATTTGGATTCCGTCAGTTCTGACAAGTCACTTTCATCTCCTAGGTTGTGTTGGAATGATCGGCATGGCCATCCGACCGGTATTTCAAATTTAATACCCCCGGACCCGACTTGGCAGTTCATTTAAACTAAGTGTATTGAGAAAATGAACTTTTGAGCGCCGAGGTCAAACCGGGCATCCGATTTGGATTCCGTCAGTTCTGACAGGTCACTTTCACCTCTAAAGTCGTGTTGGAAGGATCAGCATGGCCATCTGACCGGTATTTCAGATTTTAGACCCCCGGACCCGACTTGGCAGTTCACTTAAACTAAGTGTATTTAGAAAATGAACTTTTGAGCGCCGAGCTCAAACCAGACATCCGATTTGGATTCCGTCAGTTCTGACAAGTCACTTTCATCTCCCTAGTTGTGTTCGAATGATCGGCATGGCTATCCCACCGGTATTTCAGATTTTAGAACCCCGGACCCGACTTGGCAGTTCATTTAAACTAAGTGTATTTATA